>JAOTON010000937.1:0-513502 GCA_034440635.1 Lepas anatifera
GTGTCGTATGGTAGATGTGTAAACACCCAAAAGCAGTAACTTTACACCACAGCAAGAATATTCTAAACCAATAATGCGGTCGTCATCATAAGTCACAGGCCTGACAAAAGGGGACAGGTTATTTTTCCACAAGACCGCTACACCCCCATAAGGTCTACCTACGATCAGATCATTGAAGGATTCATTGAAGAAATGCCAAAGGACACAAAATCGTTATGAATATTATTTAGACAGGGGAAAGCTCTGAAGGAAATAACCAGTGTTCCTGAATAACAACAACGTCCGACTCATTACAAAGCTTCTGTATCCCACCAAAATTACGTTTAGCAGATTGACGGTTAAAGTATGTACTAACTTGAATCATTGTTTTACCAGGTAATAAGAGAAAGAACAAACGGTTAAGCACTGGAAGTTAACCCAGTGTGTCCAGATTCAGTTATTCAACACAGACCTGAGTAGCAGGAAGACCTACTGCTGATACCTGATCCCTGTCCGCCTGGCGTTTTGTGAAAAAACTTGCCGCACTACTAACCCACTAGCCCACAATTCTGGATCCAAAATATCACCTCCCTTTGGATTTATGATATCTATACGATACGATTCCATAACTATCAAACTTTTGTTTTCAGCTGGAAGTTACGTTTACCTCCTCAGCGCCAGGTCTGCTCCTTGGCATACGCCTTGACAGCATCTTCACCGGTGCCAGGTGGCAGCCGCTGACATGAACAACGAGAAACGCTTTTACAGCAGCAACAGCCTTGATCCTATCAAGTACTTCCCGGAGCCAATAACAGCAGCACGAGGAGCCGGGATCCTGGTCGGCGCCGTACCATTACCTGCAGCACTTGCGTTAGACGCAGCTCCCGGGGCCTGCTGGTAGCTTTGAATTGGGAAGCGTGCCTCGTTTGCGTCGATTGACTACGCGCCACTCATCTTCTCGGTGTTCCTCAACTACTTCAGCATATGACTTAGGTTTTGACGCCGACGAGGCATCTAAACTATCAGAGACAGTGGGAAGTTGTCGGACACGACGATGGTGTAGGTGCAGTCCGTGCAGTCGAAAGGCCGACCTCAACTTTTTTATGGTCTCAGCCGTCACCTTCCAATACTCCTTGGAGCATATCTTTCATGCTTGCAATTTCAACATCTTGTAGCTAGTTGCTTCCGCGATCAGCGCACTCACGTCTGATACAGTCGATGATGATATTGGCAGTAGTTTCGATAGGTCCAGTGCAAGCAAACTTCCGGGAGGCATTCTCTATCGCATGTCACCAACATTTTCACAATGTCATCAAGGTTATGTTTCTTCTTATTTTGTCCACGTTTGGTACCAGCTCTTATGGACTCATTCACATGTGAGCAGAGCAGGCCTTTTGCAGCATCCACTTCATCCTCAGAAAAATTTTCAGAGACAAGCCTCGTCCAGGGTATCGGTAAGCACACTGTCCAATTTTTGCAAGTAAGTAACACAGTACAGTTCATTGATGATCAAGCTCATCACGGCTTCAAAATCTGCTGACCTTGAAGGTCAGGCTAGATCACTCCAGCAAAGACCGAGTGTCTGATTACTCGAAAAATAACTCACTGAAGCCAACGAGACTTCGGCCCATAGGGAAAAATCACTTGATTAATCGAAAAATCATAACTTTAATGACCATAGAACATTAAAAACTATATAAATCTCTTATGCTGTCCTGCCTGTTGTTAAAAGAACGCACTGTGCACAGTTTGAAAATGTATCGTAAATGCGAGTAATAACCGCGCTACTGGTAAAGGTATCTAGTTTCTGCGGGTTTCAGAGGGATCTTCACAATATAGTTTGAGAAATAGTGAAAACGTCAGAAATTTTATTTAGCAATCTCTGATATTTGTCGGAGAAATATGAGCGGTGGTTGAAATTTCCTTACCACACGGAGAAAGGGCTTTACCATGATAAAGGTTGAATTTTTTTGCTCTTTACAGCCCGGGGGTCCGATGGGAACGTAAACAGTTTTTGAAATGATGCTGAGCCAAAATGTGGTCCTCACGTGAAGAGCAAAATCCAAAGCTTCGAATGACATGCAAAATAAGCTTTAACGGCTAGTGTTTTACTTTGAGCAAGGATCAAGGCCAGGCCAAACATCAAGGTTTGACCTTACAGTGTCATGTTACATACCTTATGCAGCCTTGGCTCACTGCAAACACATTGCGACCTTTATTTTGTTCTAGCCCGCGCCTCACCGAGCGTCCGGCGCCACCTTCACCCCACCGGGGGCATCGATGGCCACCCCTCTAACTCCGAAAATATGGGGGTTCGCAAAGATGTGCAAAGTGCATTGAAAGCCTGCGTGAATTCAACAACAATTTATTTTGCATTTTTAAGCGCTCAGGTCAATGGTTTGACCTCCAAAGGCAGGTTAGGTCAAGATCAGCTATTTTCACTCAAATATGCAGTGCTTAAGCAAACTGGACATAGTTCTTATGCCATTAGAGCTATTGAGGTCTGGTAAAGTACATTTGATAAAAAATTCCAGACCCTTTTCCATATGTGGAAAGTTATGACCTTCCGCCAATAATTTGACCTCCAAAGGTCACCTCGTGACCTAATATAACCTGAGGTCACGAAGGGCCAGAAAGTGACAATGCCGTATATTAAATAAAAACCAGTGACAAGATACACACGATGGTGTTTGATTCAGCGCTCTAGGTTAATTAAGGCAAAAGTTATAATCACAATATTGTTTTTGACCCCTGGTGACCTTGGATGACCTCAGAAAGGCCAAAGGTCAAATATTGCCCCTGGGATCCGTGAAAGGATGTCCAAGTACGATGTTATGAGAAGCTGAGCATTTGCAATCGTTTTTGTGACTTTTAGATCATAAGAAAGCTTTTCCCATACCTTTTCAATGGAAGAGGCCACCTTGTGACCTGACCTCAAATCACGAAATCGAAAAATACCACAAAAGCCTTGTAGACCCTGGAGGGGTCATTGTCGTGAAAACGTTTCACTCGGCTGTGATTAAGTTGAAGTGGTAAGACCTCGTCGCGCCATTATATGATGAAAGATGTTGGTTCCTCCTTCTTCTGTATTGCCTCGCGTTGTGTAAAGGCAAGTTATAGCAGCGATGAATATAAGTCCAACAGGTATTAACCCTCGCCCCACCGGGGGCCATCGATAGCCCCCTAAGGTTTTTCCGGGATAGCAGAAAAACGACGAGGCGCAGCACCGCGGTTGAGGGCTCTACCTCTTACTGCATCATTTTCCCATCATCCCTGAAATTTTTTACCCCAAGTCACCAAAGGTCAGGTCACCAGACGAGGTCAACCAAGGTCACCTCACTTCACCTTTAGAGCTCTGTAAGAGCTACATTTCAAATTCGATCGATTTGAAACTTCCTACACTTCATGACCCCTCCAGGGTCTACAAGGTGTATATCCGGGATTTTTTCGATTTCGTGCCCTGAGGTCAGGTCACGAGGCGACCCCTCTCCCATTGGAAAAGCATGGGGAAAAGCTATTTCATGATATAAAAGTCACAAAAATGATTGAAAATACTCAGACTGCTCAGAACAACGTTTTGGACAACCTTTCACGGATCCCAGGGGTCATATTTGCCCTTTGACTTTTCCAAGGTCATCCAAGGTCACCAGAGGTCAAAAACAGTATTTTGACAATAACTTTTGACCTAATTGAGCTAGAGCGGTGAAACAAACACCATCGTGTTTGTCTTGTCACTGGCTTTAATTTGATATACGGCAGCAAGGTCACTTTTTTGACCTTTCGTGACCTCAGGTCATATTAGGTCACGAGGTGACCTCTGGCGGTCAAACCACTGGCGGGAGGTCTTTACGTTCCACATAGCGGAAAAAGTACTGGCAATTTGCTATCAAATGTACTTTACCAGGCCTCAATAGCTCTAATGACATAAGAGTTATGCCCAGTTTGCTTAATCATTGCATATTTGGAGTGAAAATAGCCGATCTTGACTTAATTTGACCTCTGGAGGTCAAACCATTGACCTGAGCACTAAAACATGCGAAGTAATTTCTTACTGAATTCACGCGAGCTTTCTATTGCACTTTGCAGATTTGCGCTAACGCCCATATTTTCCGGAGTTAGAGGGGGGCCATCGATGGCCCCCGGTGGGGCGCGAAGGTGGCGCCGGACCCCCGGTGGGGCGCGGGTTAAAGCAGTCGGTCTTCACTCGGAATGGCAGCGCCAATTAATATAAGTAGAGGTGTCGAATAAAAATACGCGTCGCTACAGATCACTCACTCTCTGTCAAACTATCTTCTACAAGCGTGATTAACTGTGACCTAACCTAATCCAGCGTGACCTGGCGTGGTCTTGCATGGTCTGACGCGATGCCGACCGTCGCCGGCGCCTGACTGCAGAGGTCCGCTGGTGAAGACGGTTCTAAGCGCACTCCCCCGAGACAACAGCGGGTAGCCAGTTACATATGTCCATCTCACCGAAACAACAGGGCAGTGGACGCCCACCACACACGCCAATGAAATCACTGGATTTGTGAAAAAGATAGACGTCACAGCAACGTCAGAAACTGATGAAAGCTTTCATCAGGCAACTGTAGAAGCACCGGGTTACAGAAGTCATACGCATGACATCACCTGCCTGGGCCGTCGCTCGCTGTGCCAGAGCACTGGACACCGGATGCAAAGTCATCAAAACGCGGCGCGGCCGACGTCTCGGGCCAGCTCTGGGCCGTGGCAGCGGGGTGGCTCGCCACACCATGCATTCATGACTACATGCTATGAATATTGAAGTAGAGTAGTTAGAACTGTAACAGTAAAATATGGTATACAAATTAGCATAATTAGGTGTCATTATTAATTTTTGTTACATCACATCGCGAGGTCCTTAAATGAGATTTTGGTTTTAAATCATCCAAAATCTTCGTTTGTACGATTACACAATAATATGGTTCACTCGTCATTCGGATACTTGCTCGAACATACACACGTCACATATATCACTTTCCATCATACACTAGATCCATGAACGTGTCTCTGGAATCACTATTTTCACTGATGTCCATGATTGGTGCTTGAACCGAAGGTGATGCTTTTGGAGAGGATCGAAAGGTTTCCAGACGTTTCCGCCTGAGGTTACAGTTTCGTAACCTGGTTGAGAGAGTGGTTAGTGGGAGTATGCATATTAGTATATGTTGAATCATCATTCTTTAGCACACAAACAGATGAGTTTCTATACTGAAAAGCAACTTAAACTAACATCTTTATACGACAAGTAGATGCGTTTGATCCGTTGTCAAACCTAAACTCATGCTATAATAAAATCATTTTCGCTGCAACCATCAAGGTCCTGATACGTCACCTTACGGTAACCAAATGGTTCTTTATCATCACCATTTTGGTCCAGATTACATACACTTTACTCTCCGGTAAAGTAGACTAACTGATTGCACAAAACTGATTGTGATGTCAGTAACATGACTTGATTCTCTTACGTTATTTCTGCTCATTTCACTTTCCAGTGAAGTACACTTTGCTATCTCCATAACACAATTGTTACTTTAACAACATGGCGACCATATTGTTCATATTTTGACTGAACATCTTGAACAGATCCATCTTTTGTTCAGCACTTAGTGAAGAACTGCTTGTCTCCACGTTTTCCTTCTTATCCTTACTTGCAATATTTACATTATTTACATCTGTACAATCCAGATCCGATATTTCGGAATCTGAGGTAAAATCCTCTGCAAGGATTTTATCAGAGGGACAATCACTGTCAGAATCTGATTCACGGTCACGCTTGACTGGTACAATTTCATCCATACCTACTTCTCCATCCGAATCCACTGTTTCACATGCCCGTTTAGATTCAGGCAAAGGAGATTCTAAAGTGCGTTTTGCACAAGCTGTTTTCTCTTCTTTAATTTGTTTTGCCAATTTAGCCAACGGAATGTTGTCTTCTTCGTCTGAGGAAGAGTTATTCATTCGCTTTGCCAGCCTAGATAGCGGAATGTCATCCTCGTTATCGGATGAAATGTTCGTTTTTGGTGAGCCAGAACATGGGTTAAGTTGAGGGTCAGATGATTTTAGCTCCGAATGTTCTACTGACACAGATGAATCATCTTCATCTTCATAGTACGCAAATTTTGAAGCACGCACAGGCTGAGTTCTCAATGGGATCCTTGACTTCATTTTTTCTTCATGTTTTCTATTGATATGGGTCGGATCATTGGAAACATTACACCAAGGGGTGTTAGGATCTGCGAGTCTCAGATTTTGAGCGTTAACTGTTTTTGTTCCTCCTTCAAGCTGATGCTTAATGACGAAAGTGACGTCACTAAGTGCTTTCACCACACGGTAGTAGGGTTTCCAATGGGAGGTTAATTTTGTAGTGGAGCCAGGAGCAGTGGAGGGATCGCGGAAATATACCATATCACCGACTTTAAATTTCACGGGTTTTGACTTTCTATCGTAATACATCTTGTTCTTTTCATGTCCTAGAGCCAAATTATGACGTACTTCATGATAAGCACGGCTGAGATTTTCAAGCATGGCGGGAAGGTACTCTTCACCTAGATATTTGTACTTTGGTGATAGTAATGTGTCCATGGGAAGTACGGGATCGCGGCCATGTAAAATGTAAAATGGGCTGTGTTTCGTGGTTTCATTTTTAGCGGTCCGATATGCTGAAAGTACTGATGAAAGTTTGGTATCCCAATCACGTTGATTTCTACTCACTAATTTAGCTAGCATGTCGTTTTGCACACGGTGATACTTTTCACACCGTCCGTTTGACTGAGGATGGTACACTGAGGTTCTGATGTGTTTGATGTTGAAAAAGGCCGAAATTTGATCAATGACTACATTGCAAAACTCTGTGCCATTATCTGACACTATGACACGAGGGCAGGAGTGTCTGGGAATGATGTGCTCTATGAGAACCTGAGCTACAGTTTCTGCACTTTTTGAGTCAGTTGCAAATGATTCAGGCCAGCCAGAAAACAAATCGACAATGTTGATTATGAAACGGTTTCCGTTGTAACTTTCAGGGAATGGTCCACATGTATCAATTGCAATCATTTCAAATGGGTATTTTGGAATCTGCATGTCCTGAAGGGGTGGTCTTTGTTTCTTGAGCTTTCTCATGTTACATGCCACACAGATTTTGAGATGGTTTACTACATCACGGTACATTCCTGACCAATAGTAACGAGACCTAAGTTTGTCATATGTTTTATCTATGCCCAAATGTCCACCAAAATATCCAGAGTGAATTTCCTCTACTAATGGTTTCTGAAGAAACTTGGGTATACAAATCTGAAGTCCAGGATGAGGGTTGCATTTTGATGTGTCTGAAATACGATACAGAATGTTGTCCAAAACCACATAATGTTTGAATGCGTCCTGATAATTCGGATCTTCTGGATTTTGCAGGATCTGTATGATCCTTTGAATATACTCGTCTTCACTTTGAAGAGTTTCCGAGATCTGGGTGCTTTTCTAAGAACTCTTTGAACTTCTCCTTGTGATCGGCTTTCTCATCAGTCGGGCAAGGTTCGACTGTTGGATCCAGTTGCACTGGAGGTGCATGATCAGAATCAATAATGTTGACCTCGTTCGGAGGTTCTAGCCTGGAAAGACTATCAGCCACTATGTTTTGACGACCAGTGACGTACTTAATATCGCAGCCATATTCATCCAGAATGATGGCCCAACGCTGAATGCGTGGATTTCGCATCTCAGCAGTAAACAAATGCTTCAGGGGCTTGTGATCCGTCATGATTGTGAATTTTGAGCCAAATAGATAAGGACGTAATTTCTGAACAGCATACACAATAGCATACGCTTCTTTCTCGATGATTGGCCAATTTTGCTGAGTTTTACTAAGCTGATGGGACAGATACTGGATTACACGCTCACCTTGTTCATCCGTTTCTTGAACGAGGGCAGCCCCAATTGAGTGATTTGAGCTGTCCGTGTACAATCTGTACGGCTTGTTTGTGTCAGGATAAGCCAAAATGGGGGCTTCAGTGAGGACAATTCTCAAAGATTCGAACGCTTCTTGACATTCATCTGTCCAAATGAAACGAGCATGTTTCTTTGTGAGTTCAGTGAGGGGTTATGCAATTTTTGCAAAGTTTGGAATGAAACGTCGGTAGTAGGAGCACATGCCAATGAAAGAACGCACACCCTTCACGGTAGTTGGAGGTGATAGATTTCGTATGACTTCGACTTTTGACGGGTCAGGCTGAATGCCACTGGCCGACACGATGTGGCCCAAGTACTTGACTTCTTGTTTCAGAAAGTCACACTTTGACATTTTCAATTTTAGGCCAGCCTGGCGAAGCCTGCTGAAGACTTCTTCAATGTGCTCTAGGTGCTCTTCAAATGTCTTTGAGAAGATTATGACGTCATCTAAGTATGCCAAAGCGTACTTATGCTGTATTCCGTGCAGAACCTTGTTCATTAGCTCAGAGAACAGTCCTGCAGCGTTGGTGAGACCAAATGGAAGACAATTAAACTCAAAGAGTCCTAGGAAGCATGTAAATGCGGTTCTATCTATGGAATCTTGGTCAGCCATAGCAATTTGCCAATATCCACTTTTGAGGTCAAGAGAGGTGAAGTATTTCGATCCTTCAAGGGATGCCAAGATGTCATCGATGCGTGGAAGCGGATAGCTGTTTTTGACAGTCACCTGATTGAGTTTTCGGTAATCTACACAGTAACGTTTTCCTCCATCTTTCTTCTCGACAATGACGATTGGACTAGCCCACGGGCTCTGACTGGGTTGGATCACACCTGCTTTCAGAAGCTCATTGAGGTGATCCTCTACCATCTGACGTTGACTGAATGGGAGGCGATAGGGTCGTTGTTTGATAGGAGGGTGATTTCCTGTGTCAATTTTCATTTTCACAAGGTCCGTTCGACCGAGATCGGTTTCAATTTTCGCAAAGAGATCCGAGTTTCGTTCGATAAGTAGTTTGATCAGCTGTTTCTGGCTCTCAGGCACGTGAGAGAGATCAGCTGTTTGGATTTTCATCGCAGGATCCAGATCAGGATGTGAACTTTCTTGGGGTTGTTCATTGGGTGTACTTTCCTGAATGCTATTGATCTCTGACGTCTCTACTACTTCGGCAAGTCCAATGACCAAGCGAGGCGGAAGAGTATAGTCACGAGTGGTCGTATTGACGATCACTGCTGGTAAGTGACCTTTTTGGTTTGGGCGGCTCACTGAGTTTAGTACCAAGAGTCCTGGTTCCTCACAGAAATATGGGGTGTTGTTCAGTGGCTGCACTGTACAGTCCTGATCGATGAGTTGGACTCTGTTGATGTACGCAGGTACTTCAACATATGACTGCGCTGGGATGGTAGTTTTCTCAGGCAGCCTCACCAATGAGGTGATGGACTGACAGTTGAGGCGTTGTGGTCTCAGTGGGATGACGTTGTTGTGGATGTTCATGGTTTTCTTTCCAAAATCAAGTTTTACACCAAACTCACTGAGAAAGTCATTTCCCAAGATGCATGAGTGTCTGAGACCTTTCACAATTTGAAACTTGAATTTTCTGCAGAATTTTGAGACTTCTACTGGCAGTTGTGCTGTTCCAAAATTTTTTAACTTGTGACCAGTTACTGACTCGAGAGGGGCACAATTTGTTGTGAAGTCAGAGACATGCTTTGAACAGATTTTGTCAAAGAATTCTTTTGAAACGATCGAAATGTCGGCTCCAGTGTCGACAAGGGTATAGGCTTTTCGATTTCCAAGATATGTCCAGCACATAGGAGTGTCCTGTTTGATGTAGATTCTAGCAATATTGTCCCTAGGACCATCGGGATCAGGGGTTTCCAACTGTTCGGTCCTGGTAACAGAAGGACATCTCAGTTTTCCGACTGTTGTTGGGCAGCTAAGTTAGCTTGTTTCGCCCTGCACACTCGCTGAGTGTGTCCAACTTTTGGCAGAACGCACAGATCGGACGACCGTCTGGTGTCCATTGATATCTTTGAGGGGGCTGGTTTGGCTCTGTCCCCGGCTGAAAAGCTTGTTGGTGCTGACATGGGGCTCTTGGAGGCTGACTCTGAGGTCGCCTCTGCCACTGGTTGGGGCGTTGTTGCCTTTGGAATGGGCGTTGGTTCTGGGGTTGCGCCTGGTATTGGCGTCTTTGCTGGTGATGCGTCTGGTTTGATGGCTGATACGTAGGGTTGGTTTTCTGATTTTTCACAACATTTTTGGTCAGTTTATCTAGTTTTGATCCAACATCTGACAAACATTTCTCCAATTTCTCTATCCTGTCGTTTTGGGAGTCGTTACGAACCACATCAATTTCCATGGGCTCCTCAGTATCGAGTTTTCCTCTGCAAAGTTCGAAAGTCCTGTCGGTTTGCTGTTCTTCACTAGCAAATTTTACTGCATCCTGAAGGGTTGAGAACTTTTTCCGAATGAGGGCTCGGGCGAGGCGATCATCGGATACGCCTTTTTGGAACACTTCTACAAGTGTTCTTTGTGAATCTGCACTGTTTGGGTCATCAAAGACCTCACTTGCAACGTCTTGGAGACGTTCTGAGAAGTTTTGCATCAGCTCACCCTTCTTTTGTCTGATTTTTTGAAGTTTTTCCCTCGCACAGTACGGGTCTTTAAGATCACTGTATCTGTCTCTCAACTGTCTCCTTAGTTCCAGCCACGTGATGTTAGGATTTTGAGTGATCAGTCTGCAGGCAAATTTTCCTGCGGGTCCGCTCAATGTTCTAGTAGCCAGAATTTTCATCCGCTTATCATCGGCTGTGCAGGCTATCGAATCCATATCTCTTGCCCAGTCATGAAATTTGTTGGAACTTTCCCCAGAAAATGTTCGAACGTGCTGTGTGAGACCTTGGACTCGAATTTCCATCGAAATATCTTTCATTGTTTCAACAAGAGTTTGTTCGGCCATGATTCAAATTATGCAAAATTTCAACACAATATAACAACAGCTTATGAAGATTCAACAGTTAAGGATGGATAAGGAATCACCTTACTTGTAGCTGATGATATGATGTCAGAAGACTGAAGGCGAAGATGCCAGTTGCCGTTGTTCATCGATGGATGAACCGGAGATGCTGTCCGCACAGTACTAAAAATGTAGAATGCTACGATGAAGAATGCTGTAATGAAGCACTCTTAACCTGAAAAAGAAATTGGCTGGAGCAGTAGAACGATGTTCCTGATGTCGGATGAAATGTTGGATGACCACGAAGAACTAGATGACTGATGAGTTGAGGTCCTTGAAGCCTGAAAGAAATTTGAAGTGCCTTGCAGCCTGAAAAAATATCTTGAAGAGTTGAATCTTGAATAAGAAGTGAAGTGACAACTTGAAAAACGAAGAACTTGGGATGGCTGTCGCAGAAAACGGTGATGACCTCTAGTTGAGATGAATCCTGGAACTGATAAACTCGACGATAGAATTGAAGATCTCGATGAACCAGCTTGTAAAGTTGACAGAGAAGTGTTTAAAGATGTTTCCCGGCAGTCCTTGAAGTACTTGTTGGCGAATTTTCGATTTTTCTCGGTGTCCAATTTTATCACGGGTCACGGTGCCAATTTGTCGTGAAAACGTTTCACTCGGCTGTGATTAAGTTGAAGTGGTAAGACCTCGTCGCGCCATTATATGATGAAAAGATGTTGGTTCCTCCTTCTTCTGTATTGCCTCGCGTTGTGTAAAGGCAAGTTATAGCAGCGATGAATATAAGTCCAACAGGTATTAAAGCAGTCGGTATTCACTCGGAATGGCAGCGCCAATTAATATAAGTAGAGGTGTCGAATAAAAATACGCGTCGCTACAGATCACTCACTCTCTGTCAAACTATCTTCTACAAGCGTGATTAACTGTGACCTAACCTAATCCAGCGTGACCTGGCGTGGTCTTGCATGGTCTGACGCGATGCCGACCGTCGCCGGCGCCTGACTGCAGAGGTCCGCTGGTGAAGACGGTTCTAAGCGCACTCCCCGAGACAACAGCGGGTAGCCAGTTACATATGTCCATCTCACCGAAACAACAGGGCAGTGGACGCCCACCACACACGCCAATGAAATCACTGGATTTGTGAAAAAGATAGACGTCACAGCAACGTCAGAAACTGATGAAAGCTTTCATCAGGCAACTGTAGAAGCACCGGGTTACAGAAGTCATACGCATGACATCACCTGCCTGGGCCGTCGCTCGTTGTGCCAGAGCACTGGACACCGGATGCAAAGTCATCAAAACGCGGCGCGGCCGACGTCTCGGGCCAGCTCTGGGCCGTGGCAGCGGGGTGGCTCGCCACACCATGCATTCATGACTACATGCTATGAATATTGAAGTAGAGTAGTTAGAACTGTAACAGTAAAATATGGTATACAAATTAGCATAATTAGGTGTCATTATTAATTTTTGTTACAGTCATGAAGTGTAGTAATTTTAAAATCGATCAACTTAGAAATGTAGCTCTTACAGAGCTCAAAGTTTGAAGTGAGATGACCTCCACTGACCTCGCCTGGTGACCTGACCTTGTGTGATCCGGGGTAAAAAAATTTCAGCGATGGTGGTAAAGTGAATGGGTGAAAAAAAGAACCTTCAAGCGCGGTGCTGCGCCTCGTCATTTCTCTGCTATCCCGGAAAAAACCTTATGGAGGGGGCTATCGATTGCCCCGGTGGGGCAAGGGCTAGGTCGTATGGTTCACTGTTATTATATATTTTATAAATGGTCCTAAACTTTAATTATGTTGGCCAACAGTGACGTCAGAAGTCAACGAATAGTATTAAAATTCAGACCCAAAAAGACGAAGGATAAGGCGCTTCAAACATCTTAGCAATTTTTGCGTATAATCTTTCGTTCCCAAATTTAAGGTGTGGTACAAGGTTCCAATCAGCCCTCTCTCCAAACACAAGTGTTGGGTAGAAAGGAGCACAGTTTATGCCCAGGACAGGATCACACAACGTAGTTATGCTCAGGGGAGAGGTGCGCCGTTACGGTTTAATATTGGTATTTTAAGATGTAAAAAAGTGGTAAAGATTGCCTTGTTTCAGTTGAATACTAATATACCATATAGAAACTAGACGTAATTTTGTTTTCCTTGCTCATTTGTATTATTAACTATTGTAACAGTTTAGGAGAAATTCTTTTTTCTAATTTTACTTTAATTATAATAAAAATTGCGCATGATATCATGATCCCGGAAACAGTGATATAAACAAATGTTACGAAAACCTCCGAAAAGAAATTTCAAGTATATTTTAGAAACGCAAGCCTCTCCAAAGGTAAAACCAGCGTATGCACGTGACTTCTTATTTTGGGTTCGTGACAAGTTCCTTATTTAAGAGTGATCTGGAAGAGAGACTATAAGAACATAATTGTCCTAAGTAAGGTGGATATAATTGTTTTGTGTCAAGACAGGAGCAACTTAATTTGAAAGAATGCTTTCAAAAGATTAAGTTAGGCCCTTGCACTGTTTTCCACCGCCTTTGGACAAGAACAAAAAAAAGTATGTGTTGACAGAGCTTGAAATTAACCTCGAGTGAAATTTCACAGACTATCGAACACCAAACTATCTTTTTAGGATGTCCATCACTTGAAATAAGCTAATCGCTCAAAGTACTGCGCTAATTAGAAAAGCATGTAATTGGTTTGCGCGACAATGTTTGGGGAGAATTCTGCTAAAATGCCTTGCGGCTTACGGGGCCGCTGCCTTGGTGTGAAAGCTGGTCGAGGTACTGGATTCGGCCCCAATATAAACAGCAGTAGCGGCCTGAGAAGGCACACTCCACAGCGAACACTGCAAGCAAAACATGAAGGTTCTGGTAAGTTTCTTTAATATAATTCTGTGTGGACCGTTTATTTGCTTCACCTTGGAAATACGTCATCTAAAAACCTGTTCGTTTGGCTTCTCATTAAAAACGTCCCTTAACCCTTGCCCCGGTGGCGGGTACGAGCCACCTTCGCCCTGGTGGGGGGGCTAAAAAGACCCCCCCACGATCTCAAAAACTAAGAGAGCTAGAAAAAAGCGCAAAACGGCAATCGAAAGCTCTTCGAAAATGATATCGAAAATACTTCGGTCATTTTTCTTGTCAGGTCAATATCAAGGTCACCAGAGGTCAAAATAGGTCAAAATCGCTAATATGAGGTGTACTAAGAAAACCTCCTATATCTCAGAAACTATGATAGCTAGAAACATTTTTCTAACACCATTTGAAAGCTCTTGAAATGCACTTTCATTACAGTGGCCTTCATTTTCGTGTCAGGTCAAAGCCTAGGGAGCTACAGGTCACTAAACATTGGGAATATTCTTGGGAATGTCCATAGCCACCCATGCATAAGGGCGTTTACTTTTTCGCTAATAGCTTCCAAACCAAACAAGATAAAGCCATAGTTTATGCACCATTGCAATCCTCTCGTCAATACGAATCGAATGATATATGATATTGCTATGCCAGGTCAAATTTAAGAATTTGACCTGACCCAGGTCAACGGTCTGACCCAACTTGACCTGGTATAGTCATGATGTATATCATTTGACTTCCAGTGACTATACAAACACTTTGGTGACAAAATAAAAGCTCTATCATAGTTTATTCCAAAATTTATAGAGAAAAACACCAAAAATGCTTATTTGACCTAAGGTGACCTTTTAAAGGTCACAAGTCAAAAATTTTGGTAACAGCTTCAGAAATGGGCTAAGAGCAAGTCGCAACCGATGTTTGAAGTTGATTCCATCCATACTTACTGAGAAAAGCTCATTTCGTGATTTTCCCCATGCATTGTCAATGGGGAGGTCATGCTCTGCACATGACCTTAGGTCACCAATATCAAAAATCCCGGAACAAATGTTGTAGCTCCTGGTGGGCCCAAGATGTGGTATGAGTTTCAACTTGATCGATTAACCCTTCTTTTAGTTATGCCATCCTAAGTATTTTTTGAGGTGAGGTCACTTCACCTGACCTGGTGACCTGACCTGATATGACCTTGAGCCAAAATTTTCTGGAAAGATGTAAAATTGATGAAGGAACAGCTAGACCAGGTTTGGCGGCGCTGCGCCGCCGTTTTTCGGTCACTTTGGATAAACCCGAGGGGAGGGGGGTCTAAAAGACCCCCCTCCCCACCCGGGCGAAGGTTAATCCTAGCAAGTGGCGAATCATTAAGCGCTAAAAGGTTCAATCATATCAAGCTTTGGATTGAAATATCATTGTGATAGAATATATAAACAAAATTATTCCACAATATTTGAGCTCTTCTATATTTCCATTTCACTAAAACAACAGGCATTAACCACTTGACGAGCCTTCTTCCTGCATCGGGAGAATTTTAACACTTTAATTTCACATGGTGTTGTAGCTCGGTCCACATAGCTCTGAAAGTATTACACCTGAGCATTCTACTTTTCTGACACCCAATCGTTTTTGTCTGACTCGCAGGTACTCCTGGCCCTGCTTGTGGCAGCACATGCCGCCGATTACGACTCGGGAAAGGGCTCAAGTTCGCAGTCGTTTAGCGCAGAGTATGGTGATTCTGGCTTCAACTACGAGTCCACAATTGACGGCCCAAATGTTGTGGTGCGTGGATCCAACAGATTTACTGGCCCCCACGGTCCTGGCAAAGTCGACTGGGTGGCCGATGCCAATGGTTACCGGGAGACGTACTCTCGTTAACTAACATGGGTTTCAATGAAGTCGTCTTTGACTGCTGAGCATGCCGACGTGTTGGTTCGGTTTCCATCGAATGTGACATCGTTTGAGTGAGAAATCGGAAGTCGGCTCAAGGTAAAAACCATTGTGAGGAAATATTGTGTTTATCTTGTTAGAACAGTATGCGATATCCTGTCATAATTTATAATCGTGTCAGGCTTTATTGAGAACGAGTAATGGTTTGTTCCCTAGTTCTCCCCTGTACAATACATGGATGTCTGTACATGCCAAGGTGTATTTGCCTAACTGTTTCAATGCCAGCAAAGTTTGCACGTTTTTCATACATGGAGAGATGATGCAAACAAAATCTTCGCTCCTCACAATCGCAGCAGCTGACGACTAACTGGTTCGGACACAATTTTCTTGTAGAAATTTCAGAATGAAATATTTGATGAAATAATTTTTTTTGCGGTGGCCCTGGCTTTATCGCCATGCCACACTTGTCTTCTAGCGGATGTCGTAGGGGGAGTGGGTGGCCAATAGAAGACTGCACAGTAACCTGTATTTACAAATATCAACTGCACGATATAATACTCTTGATCCAGTAAACCCGTTCATAAATAACACTAAAAAAAACAGTTTATCGATATTTTCGGCCTTAGCACGCATGGGATAGAATTGCTTGCAGGAAGATAGCACAGACTCTACAAACGAGAATTAACTGGACGTTAACCATTGATCCATATTGGCTATGCAGGTTTCGCGCTATGTTCTTTATACTTATGCTGTCCTGCCTGTTGTTAAAAGAACGCACTGTGCACAGCTTGAAAATGTATCGTAAATACCGAGTAATAACCGCGCTACTGGTAAAGGTATCTAGTTTCTGCAGGTTTCAGAGGGATCTTCACAATATAGTTTGAGAAATAGTGAGAAAACCTCAGAAATTTTATTTAGCCATCTCTGATATTTATCGGAGAAATATGAGCGGTGGTTGAAATTTCCTTAACCACACGGAGAAAGGGCTTTACCATGATAAAGGTTGAATTTTTTACCCTTCACAGCCCAGGGTCCGATGGGAACGTAAACAGTTTTTGAAATGATGCTGAGCCAAAATGTGGTCCTCATGTGAAGAGCAAAATCCAAAAATTCGAATGACATGCAATATAAGCTTGAACGGCTAGTATTTTACTTTGACCAAGGATCAAGGTCAGCCCAAACATCAAGGTTTGACCTTACAGTGTCATGTTACATACCTTATGCAGACTTGGCTCACTGCAAACACATTGCGACTTTTATTTTGTTCTAGCCCGCGCCCCACCGAGGGTCCGGCGCCACCTTCGCCCCACCGGGGGCATCGATGGCCACCCCTCTAACTCCGAAAATATGGGGGTTCGCAAAGATGTGCAAAGTGCATTGAAAGCCTGCGTGAATTCAACAACAATTTATTTTGCATGTTTAAGCGCTCAGGTCAATGGTTTGACCTCCAAAGGCAGGTTAGGTCAAGATCAGCTATTTTCACTCAAATATGCAGTGCTTAAGCAAACTGGGCATAGCTCTTATGCCATTAGAGCTTTTGAGGTCTGGTAAAGTACATTTGATAAAACAACGCCAGACCCTTTTCCGCTATATGGAAAGTTAGGACCTCCCGCCAGTAATTTGACCTCCAAAGGTCACCTCGTGACCTAATATAACCTGAGGTCACGAAGGGCCAGAAAGTGACAATGCCGTATATTAAAAAAACCAGTGACAAGATATACACGATGGTGTTTGATTCAGCGCTCTAGCTTAATTAAGTCAAAAGTTATAATCAAAATATTGTTTTTGACCCCTGGTGACCTTGGATGACCTCAGAAAGGTCAAAGGTCAAATATTGCCCCTGGGATCCGTGAAAGGATGTCCAAGAACGATGTTATGTGAAGCTGAGCATTTGCAGTCGTTTTTGTGACTTTTAGATCATAAGACAGATTTTTGCATACTTTTTCAATGGAAGAGGCCACCTTGTGACCTGACCTCAAATCACGAAATCGAAAAATACCACAAAAGCCTTGTAGACCCTGGAGGGGTCATGAAGTGTAGTAATTTTAAAATCGATCAACTTAGAAATGTAGCTCTTACAGAGCTCAAAGTTTCAAGTGAGATGACCTCCATTGACCTCGCCTGGTAGTAGTATTTAGTAGTAGTATAAATTTGTATTATGTTAAGGCATATACACAAAACAGCATACAACATAACGGATTGGCGCAAAAGCACAAAGCTTAATTCTAAGCGCCTCTCCAAATCATTACCATAATTTATAGAAAAAAACTATTAGCAAAAAATTAACTAAACATAACTAGCCGCCGCCACGGCCACTGGCTACCCCGCCCACGTGCCGGATGGTGAAGCACCGCCACCGCCCCCGCCGGACACCACACGACTACGCGTGTTCAGCGCCGCCACCAGGAAGCTCTGAACGGCCCCGGCCACGGCTCGGCCCTGCTCGGCTTGTAGTGTTGTGCCTGTTGCAAGTATGTTCAGGAGCTGTGTTTGTTGTGTTTGTCTGGAGTCAATGTTGTGAGCTAACAGTGTGTTTGGGAGCGAATGTCGATGGGTATCATAAAGAGAACAATTGAGAATGAAGTGTTTAGAATTTTCTATGTGGAATCCGCATGGACAACCTAGAGTTAAGGATTTCTGAATTTGATAAAGATATGCATTAAGCGGAAGAGTGTCAGTTCTTAGTCGGATGTGTAGTGTGTTCTTTATTTTAGGACCGTACAAAAGGTATCCGGCTGGAGCCGGGGCACCCAATAACTTGTTTATTTCCTTTTTAAACAAATTGAAAGAAACCTGACAACGAATGTTTTGCGGCAAATTATTCCAATTTCTAATGGTGGTGGGAAAATAGGTGTTCCGAAAGCTAGATGTGCGGTGATGAGGGACGGCAAAAGTTTGCATTTCTCAAGTATAATTCTGTTCTTGCATGTCTGGTGTCGGGTAGTAGATTTTGAATATAGCCCGGAAAAAGGAGTGGGTGATGGACTAGTTTGTGAAAGAAGGTCAGTCGGTGAATTTCTCGTCTTGTCCTTAACTGCTCTAATCCTAGCTCATTCCTCAGACTCTCAGAGGATGTCCTAATTGGCGTTCCTGTTATTAATCTTAAAATTCTGTTTTGTTGTCTCTCAAGTCTTGTGCTATCGTGTACCGTCAAATGTCCGTCATAAACACTGTCACAGTAATCATAATAGGGTCGGATGTACATCTTATATATTTCAAGTAGAACCTGCCTGGGCATGAATTTTGCTACTGCATATACTGGACTCAGTGTTATGTTTACTTTCTTTAAGATAGCATTAACGTGCTGGTGGAATCTTAAGTCTTTAGATAACATAAGGCCTAGATGTTTGTGACTTTCCAAGTGCGGAATGTCGTGCCCCCAAAATTTAAATGAAATGTTTCTGTGTTGTTTTTGTGACTGAATGTTTGTTGAAGAGTCTTTGTTGCGTTAAAGGTTATAGCCCATCTCTTTCCGTATTCATGAATAGCGTCTAGTTCGTTTTGTAGAAATTGTCGTGATGTGTCAAAATTCTGTCTACTGTGGGAGGTTAGGAGGGCCACGTCATCAGCGAACAAATGGATGTCGCTCGTTCTGTCCTTCGTAATGCTGTCTAGGTACGTGAGGGCCAACAAAGGCCCTAAAACTGAACCCTGGGGCATCCAGCGTTTAAAGTTTTTGGCGATGAAAATGTTTCTGTGCCCGGTACCTTAACTTTTTGGACCCTGTGTGTTAAATACGATTCCAACCAACGAAGAAGTGGGCCAGAGATTAAGAATTCTTTTTTGCATTTATGAAGTAAGCCAGCGTGCTAAATTTTATTGAAATAGCTCGAAATATCCAAAAATACTGCAGTAACATCGCGACCCTCGTCCAGATTTTTGTATATGGTATGTGTCAGGTACGTCAGCTGGAATTCAGTACTATGGTTCGGTTGGTAACCACTCTGTCTGTCAGAAAGTAAATTGTGATTGGTCAGGTGACTATATATTGCATGAAAAACAATTTTTTCCAATAATTGTTTTTTCCTGGTGACCCTGACCTTGTGTGATCCGGGGTAAAAAAATTCAGCGATGGTGGTAAAGTGAATTGGTGAGAACAAGAACCTTCAAGCGCGGTGCTGCGCCTCGTCATTTCTCTGCTATCCCGGAAAAAACCTTAGGGAAGGGGCCATCGATTGCCCCCGGTGGGGCGAGGGCTAGGTCGTATGGTTCACTGTTATCATATATTTTATAAATGATCCTAAACTTTAATTATGTTGGCCAACGGTGACGTCAGAAGTCAACGAATAGTATTGAAATTCAGACCCGAAGAAGACGAAGGATAAGGCGCTTCAAACATCTTCGAAATTTTTTGCGTATAATCTTTCGTTCCCAAATTTAAGGTGTGGTACAAGGTTCCAATCAGCCCTCTCTCCAAACACAAGTGTTGGGTAGAAAGGAGCACAGTTTATGCCCAGGACAGGATCACACAAGGTAGTTATGCTCAGTGGAGAGGTGCGCCATTACGGTTTAATATTGGTATTTTAAGGTGTAAAAAAGTGGTAAAGATTGCCTTGTTTCAGTTGAATACTAATATAACATATAGAAACTAGATGTAATTTTGTTTTCCTTGCTCATTTGTATTATTAACTATTGTAACAGTTTAGGGGAAATTCTTTTTTCTAATTTTAATTTAATTATAATAAAAATTGCGCATGATATCATGATCCCGGAAACAGTGATATAAACAAATGTTACGAAAACCTCCGAAAAGAAATTTCAAGTATATTTTAGAAACGCAAGCCTCTCCAAAGGTAAAACCAGCGTATGCACGTGACTTCTTATTTTGGGTTCGTGACAAGTTCCTTATTTAACAGTGATCTGGAAGAGAGACTATAAGAACATAATTGTCCTAAGTAAGGTGGATATAATTGTTTTGTGTCAAGACAGGAGCAATTTAATTTGAAGGAATGCTTTCAAAAGATTAGGTTAGGCCCTTGTACTGTTTTCCACCGCCTTTGGACAAGAACAAAAAGTATGTGTTGACAGAGCTTGAAATTAACCTCGAGTGAAGTTTCACAGACTATCGAACACCAAACTATCTTTTTAGGATGTCCATCACTTGAAATAAGCTAATCGCTCAAAGTACTGCGCTAATTAGAAAAGCATGCAATTGGATTGCGCGACAATGTTTGGGGAGAATTCTGCTAAAATGCCTTGCGGCTTACGCGGCCGCTGCCTGGGTGTGAAAGCTGGTCGAGGTTACTGGATTCGGCCCCAATATAAACAGCAGTAGCGACCTGAGAAAGCACACTCCACAGCGAACACTGCAAGCAAAACATGAAGGTTCTGGTAAGTGTCTTTAATATTATTCTATGTGGACCGTTTATTTGCTTAACCTTGGAAATACGTCATCTAAAAACCCGTTCGTTTGGCTTCTCATGAAAAACGTCCCTTAATCCTAGCAAGTGGCGAATCATTAAGCGCTAAAAGATTCAATCATATCAAGCTTTGGATTGAAATATCATTGTGATAGAATATATAAACAAAATTATTTAACAATATTTGAGCTCTTCTATCTTTTCCATATCACTAAAACAACAGGCATTAACCACTTGACGAGCCCTCTTCCTGCATCGGGAGAATTTTGACACTTTAATTTCACATGGTGTTGTAGCTCGGTTCACATAGCTCTGAAAGCAATACACCTGAGCATTTTACTTTTCTGACACCCAATCGTTTTTGTCTGACTTGCAGGTACTCCTGGCCCTGCTCGTGGCAGCACATGCCGCCGATTACGTCCCGGGAAAGGGCTCAAGTTCGCAGTCGTTTAGCGCAGAGTATGGTGATTCTGGCTTCAACTACGAGTCCACAATTGACGGCCCAAATGTTGTGGTGCGTGGATCCAACAGATTTACTGGCCCCCACGGTTCTGGCAAAGTCGACTGGGTGGCCGATGCCAATGGTTACCGGGAGACGTACTCTCGTTAACTAACATGGGTTTCAATGAAGTCGTCTTTGACTGCTGAGGATACCGACGTGTTGGTTCGGTTTCTCGTCAAATGTGACATCGTTTGAGTGAGAAATCGGAAGTCGGCGCAAGGTAAAAACCCTTGTGAGGAAATATTGCGTTTATCTTGTTAAAACAGTATTTGATATGTTCTCGTAATTTATTATCGTGTCAGGCTTGATTGAGAACGAGTAATGGTTTGTTCCCTAGTTTTCCCCTGTAAAATACATGGATGTCTGTACATGCCAAGGTGTATTTGCCTAACTGTTTCAATGCCAGCAAAGTTTGCACGGTTTTCATACATGGAGAGATGATGCAAACAAAATCTTCGTACTTCACAATCGCTGCAGCTGACGACTAACTGGTTCGGACAAAGTTTTCCTGTAGATATTTCAGGATGAAATATCTGATGAAATAATTTTTGCGGTGGCCCTAGCTTTATCGCCGTGCCAGTCTTCTTGCGGATGTCGTAGGGGGAGTGGGTGGCCAATAGAAGAGTGCACAGTAACCTGAATTTACAAATATCAACTGCACGATATAATACTCTTGATCCAGTAAACCCGGCCATAAATAACACTAAAAAAACAGCTTATCGATATTTTCGACCTTAGCACACATGGGCTAGATCTGCCTGCAGGAAGATAGCACAGACTCTACAAACGAGAATTAACTGGACGTTAACCATTGATTCATATCGGCTATGCAGGTTTCGCGCTATGTTCTGTACTTATGCTGTCCTGCTTGTTGTAAAAAGAACGCACTGTGCACAGCTTGAAAATGAATCCTAAATACTGCATAATTACCGCGCTACTGGTAAAGGTATCTGGTTCCTGCAGGTTTCAGGGGGTCTTCACAATATAGTTTGAGAAACAGTGAGAAAACGTCAGAAACATATCTTTAGCCGTCTCTGATATTTATCGAAAAATAAGAGCGGTGGCTGCAATTGCCTTAAAGACACGGAGAAAGGGCTCTACCATGATAAAGGTTGAATTTTTTACCCTTCACGGTCTGGGGTCCGATGGGAACGTGAACAGTTTTTGAAAATGTTGCTGAGCCGGTTGAAATTAGAGGCACATCGCTTTATATTCCTCTAGCCTTATAAAGTTACAACTTCTGACTAAAAATGTCCATAGGGTCAGATCTGGTCAACGTGTTATTACATCATTGCCATACTATGTAAGGCAATGCTGTTTTTTTCTAAAATGACAATGACAAAACCAGGGTGTGACCTGGCTTCTAGATGGTCCAGATTCTAACCTTGATGGGAAAACTTCTGAAATGAAAATAGAATCTGAAATGAACTTCTGAAATATTCATTTAATATGACATCAGTGCTATGAAGTGATATGAGTTGTCCCTTGCAAACGCTCAAAAGATACTTAAGGAGTATGAAGGAAATCGGCTCCTCAGGTTTGTAGGATGTTTTTTCTAGGCCGAATGAAATGTCAAACTATTCCAAACTTGACAAGTTCAGGGTCCTTTCCTACTGTAAAAAATAGCACAGATTGCAAGTGTTTGCATAAAAGTTGTCTTTAATCTTCTCGGAGCTAGCAAAACCCTTCCAAACATGGTAGAGTTGTCATCATTAAAGATAGAAAAAGGGATTTCTGGCCCGTTGTAACACCACTACAGGGCGGCTCGTGACCAGGGGCTTGGTTGTACCGGTTTAAGGTTGCTGGTGGCCTTAACCCTATTTCCGTCAGGCTCCCGGCTACCCCTATTTCCGGCAGGGGGGCAATATCGGCCCCCCTAAGATCTCGTAATCTAACCGGCCGATTTTGAAAATTCAAAGTGCTTTAGATTCCCCTCACGCTAAACTTTATTTTGAAAAAAGAAAATTTCAAAATTTTGATTTTTAAGGAGAAAGTCGTGCAAAATATACAATTTTTGTGTATTTTTTAGATTTTCCATAACCCTTGTCTCTGTTGTACGATTTTCTCAAAACTAGTTCAGATTTACAAATAATTGACCCAAAATTGTCATATACTCGAGTTACGCAAAAATTCGAAATTCAATGGCAGTTCCAGGACCAGGACTATGAGGGGAAATATATACAACCTAAAAAGTTTTTGTTACGCGGATTAGAAGCCGTGATATACTGCTTGGCATCTTTGACACATAAATAAATGAAAAAAGTGAAAAACTCATCAGGGGCGGATGCAGTAAGGTAAAACAGTGGGGTAAAATACATCCCAACAATATGCGAGTGGTATGCATGAGTATATTAGTCCCTCGACTAGTTGAAATTTATTTCTGATAATTTTTACCCTCCCATGGCAGCTCTGGGAAAGGGGGTGACATAGGCGGATCAAGGACTCTCGTCGTGGGGGGGCGGGTGGGGGTGATTGGAAACACATTTTTGATATACAACGATATTGAGTCGCGGCGGTGATACTGGCTGGGAATATGCATTTTTGAAAATGTGTAGTGACTGGACACGCCTCTGGTAATCTAGAATTTGGTTATAACTATTTTGAATTTTCATATACCCAAATGTATTCGCCCTGACACGGCTGTAAGCAGTCTTCTCACTTACTAACGTTTAGTCCTTCTTGATAACATTCCCCCATTTTGAACTGCTGTAACCGCCCCTGATGAATACAAATAGTGACAATTGTGAATGCACTATCATCTCACATAAAAAATGATATAATAAAACCATATAACTGGTATCAGGATCAGCAGAGACGGCTTCCTTTTACAAAGAACCCATCGCATACGATAATACTTGGTTTGTGGATAGAACCTCCCCAAAAACCCAGCTATAGCTCCGCCCCTGGTAAATATATAATATTGACAATTTCAGAAAACCTGCCTGTACTAGTTTTAGGAAAAGTCAGGAAGTTTCAAAAGTTCTATCGCGAGCCGTTTCGGAGATATTCTTGAAAAACCTTAGGGGGGCAATATTAGCCCCCCTGCCGGAAATAGGGTTAACACGTGCATTGATGGGGGTATCCGCCCGCCCCCGGGTTTTTCGGAGATAGCATAAAGGAGATGACATACCTTTTTCTCATCGTTTCTACAGCTTTGGTCAAACTTATAAGGTTAGGTCACCTCAGGTCAGGTTACAAGTAAAGTCAAGTAACCTGACCACAAACAAATTTAAGATAACCTAAGTCGGAACAGAGTGAACTTATACGATTGAAGCTCATATCACATAATAGGCCCACCGAGTTCTCTAAAACATGTCCCGGTATTTTTTATATTGATGACCTAAGGTCAGGTACGAGCCATGACCTCTCCATTGGAAATACATGGAGAATGGTTTTTACTGAATAACGCAATAATGGATGGTGATTGAGCGTTTATTTTAGCTGCATTAGACTTGCCTTGTCTTTGGAGTTCTAATCATGTGCATTTTATATAAGTTTACCTTGACCTGACATCAGGTCAGATCAAATCATTGATTTGAACTAGCAAGGTCATATTTTATACAATTAAATTTGATTTTCTGTGAGAAATCATACGGTTCAAGTTTTTTTGCTCAATTTTTACTTGTTCAGATGTAATGACAAAAAACCTCTATTTACATGTTATCTCTATGACGTCATGTTTTGACCTCTAGTGACCTTAAATGGGCCCTGACAAAAAATGGTTAAAATATTTTCGATGGGGAAGTGGATGGGCTACCAAACACTGTTTACTGTTTTTTGCTACCTAGCGTGGTTCTCGATATCTTATGGTGGGGAGGGGGTACCCAACCCCCTCGTCAAAGCGAAGGTGGCTCAGACCCCTGTCAATGCGCGTGTTAAATGTTAAACTGCGTTACAAAAGAGGAGAAAATGCAGCAATGAAAAATGGTTTTTATTTCTAAATATTCTAACTGTTTGGCAGAAGTGCTTTCTCCTGCTTTTATTTGTGCTCGTACAAAATTGTGCATGATTTTATGATCCCAAAAATAGTGATTCACGAACAAATGCTACGTGAAGCACCCCAAAAGAAATTTTAAGGATATTTCCGAAACAAGAGCCTCTCCTGGGGTAAAAAATAGCAAGTACATGCCAGAGGCTGGTTCTACGTTTCGGCATTTACCATTATGAGAGCAAGCAATATCATAAAAAATCCACGTGGTCGGCGGATACGCTTTGGAAGCAGTCATTCTGTGCCAGGTAACACAGTTTAAAATACTAAAACAAGGTTCTCTTGGGAACGTAATTTAAATGTTTGTTTTGTTTTTGCCGCAGCTGATAAATTCCCACGGTCCCAGGAAAGTGGTTTTGTTTTTAATTTCTAAACTTGCATATTACATAGGTTGGGCGCATTAATTTTTAATGTTTTCTTGTGAACGTTCATACCTTGCGGAGTAAAAGTATGTTTTTCTTTACCAGCCCACTCCGGAGAGAGTAGGCACATTAATTTTTATTTTGGGCTCGTAATGAGTTCCCGTTTACAACAATGTGAAACGAAGACCATACATAGACAATTGTCCAGGCTAAACAGCCATATTATTTTTTCAGCTGTAGGACACAAAGGACAATAGGGAAAACGTTAAAGAAAATTAAGTGAAGCTTAGGTACTGACTTCAACTATGTTTGGACCAGGCCAAGGCAAGTATGTATGGAAAGAGCTTGAAATCAAGCTGGGGTGAAATTTCTACGGGTTATTAAAACCAAACTCATTTGTTTTGGCTTTCCATCAGTTAAGATAAACTAATCGATCAAAGTAATACACTAGGGAGAAAACCATGCAATTTGGTTGTCCGTTAATGTTCTGCAATAATTCTACGAAAACACCTTGCGGATTACGCGGTCGCGTTCTGGGCGTGAAAGCAGGGCGAGGCTGCTGGATTCGGCCCCAATATAAACAGCAGCAGAGCCTTGAGAAGGCACACTCCACAGAGAACACTTAAAGCAAAACATGAAGGTCCTGGTAAGTTTTTCAAAAACAAGGCTTATGTTTCGTGAAAGTTATTTCACCCTGGGAGAACTTGACGCCCAAAGCCCTCTCATTGTGCTTGAGATGGAGAAACGTCACTTTTTGGAATACGGTGTAGCTCGTTCTGCATAGCTATATTTGATCTTGAACAGGCTTGTTATGCATAGCTCTCGAAACTATTCCGGGATTTTTCACTTGTCTGACACCTAATCGTTTTTCTTTCACTCACAGCTACTCCTGGCCCTGCTCGTGGCAGCACAAGCCGCCGATTACGCCTCGGGAAAGGGCTCAAGTTCGCAGTCATTCAGCGCAGAGTATGGTGATTCTGGCTTCAACTACGAGACCACAATTGACGGCCCAAATGTTGTGGTGCGTGGATCCAACAGATTTGCTGGTCCCCACGGACCCGGCAAGGTCGACTGGGTGGCCGATGCCAATGGTTACCGGGAGACTTACTCTCGTTAACTACATGGACTTTGATTAACACTTCTGTCACTTCTGAAGACGCCGAAGTGCTGGTTCTGTCACTGTCTTGGAATTCGAAAACATTGAGCTGAAATTCAGGGCAATGTGAAGAAGCTCCAGAGATAATATTTCGTTTTTCTGACTGTCCGAGGTTTGGTGGGCTCCAAAAATTATGATATCATATGACCCGTTGTGTTAATTTATTGTCTTGTCAGGTGTGATTAAATAACTACAAGCGTTGCTCCGTAGTTTACTACCGCACAATACATGGAAAAACCGTATATAGCTTTTTCGGTACTACGAAAAACTTTCAGCCTACCTTGCACGAAGAGATGATAAGTTCTCGGAAGGCTTGCTGGAGAAAGGGTGCCATAAACCGCAGTGTTGTGAGAATGACCTAGGACCCTAAAAAGATGATAAAACAGATGTCAGTAAAAGTGCTGAAAGACTTGCAGCCTTAAAAGCAAACGTCCAGGAACTAAAACGGCTAAACCCTAAAAAGCCCAAAAGGCTAAGTCAAGGTAAAGTAAAAGGAAAATCGTGGGATGAGTTAAATGCAGCGTTTCGGTTTTAGACCGTCATCGGACGAGGGGTGCAAAGAGAAGGTGGCTAGAGCCCTGAGGTAAACTTTTTCCCAAAAGTTTACCTAAACAAATTTGGAAAAAGTTTACCTTAGGTCTCTAGCAACCTCCACCTTGCACCCCTCACCTGACGACGGTCTAGAACCGAAACGTTGCATTTACCTCATCCCACGCTTTTTTCTTCATCTTTACCTTGACTTAGCCTTTTTCAAGGTTTAGCCGTCTTAGTTTCTGGACTTTGGCTTTTTATGCTGCAAGTCTTTTAGCGCTTTTATTGTCATCTGTTTATCATATTTTCAGGGTACTAGGTCATATCACAACACCCGAATAGATAATGCAAAGGACACTCTTCTTACTTTAACACGCGCATCGACGGGGGTCTGAGCCACCTTCGGATTGAGAGGGAGGCGGTTACACGCCCCCTTAACACGCGCATTGACGGGGGGCGGGTACCCGCCCCCCTCGGGTTTTTCGGCGATAGTAGAAAAACGGCGGCGCGTAGCGCCGCCGTACTTGGTATACCTTTTCCTTCATCATTTTTACAACTTCTGTGAAAATTTTAAGGTTAGGTCATCTCAGGTCAGGTCACCAGTACAGGTCAAGTGACCCGACCTCAAAAAAAGTTTAAGATAGCATAAGTCGGAGTAGGGTGAACTTATCCGATTGAAACTCATATTACATAATGGCCCCACCGAGTTCTCCAGCATATGTTCCGGTATTTTTGATATCGATGACCTAAGGTCAGGTACGAGGCATGACCTCTCCTATGGAAATACATTGGAAAAATGGTTTTTATGGAATAACTCAGTAACGGATGGTGATAGAGCATTTATTTTAGCTGCATTAGACTCGCCTGGGCTTTGCGGTTCTAATGATATGCATTTTATATAATTTGACCCTGACTTGACCTCAGGTCAGGTCAAATCCTTGATTTGACCTAGCAAGGTCAAATTATATATCATTCGATTCGGCTTGCTGAGAGGATTCATATAGTTTAAGTCGTTTTGCTCTATCTTTACTTGTTCAGATGTAATGCCCGAAAAACTGAATTTTACATGTTATCCCTATGACGGGCATGTTTTGACCTCTCGTGACCTTAAATGTGACCTGACAAAAAAATGGTACAAATGTTTTCGATGGAGAAGTGGATGGGCAGCCCAACGCCGTTTACCGTTTTTCGCTACCTACCGTGGTTCTCGAGATCTTAGGGGGCGGGTACCCGCCCCCCGTCAATGCGAAGGTGGCTCAGACCCCCGTCAATGCGCGTGTTAAGATCTCGAGAACCACGGTAGGTAACGAAAAACAGTAAACGGCGCTGGGTAGCCCATCCGCTTCTCCATCGAAAATATTTGAACCATTTTTTTCGAGTCACATTTAAGGTCAGGACAGGTCAAAACATTCCGTCATAGGGATAACATGTAAATTAAGCTTTTCGGCCATTTCATCTGAACAAGTAAAGATAGAGCAAAACGACTTGAACTCTATGAATCCTCGCAGCAAGCCAAATCGAATGATATATGATTTGACCTTGCTAGGTCAAATCAAATATTTGACCTGACCTGAGGTCAGGTCAGGGTCAAATTGTATAAAATTCATATCATTATAACCGCAAAGCCAAGGCGAGTCTAATGAAGCTAAAACAAACGCTCTATGACCATCAGTTACTGAGTTATTCAGTAAAAGCCATATTTTCCATGTATTACCAACGGAGAGGTCATGCCTCGTACCTGACCTTACGTCATCGATATAAAAAATACCGGAACATTTTTTAGAGAACTCGGTGAGCCCATTATGTGATATGAGTTTCAATTTCACCCTGCTCCGACTTATGCTATCTTAGACTTTTTTGAGGTCGGGTCACTTGACCTGTACTGGTGACCTGACCTGAGATGACCTATCCTTAAAATTTTCACAGAAGTTGTAAAAATGATGAGGGAAAAGGTACACCAAGTACGGCGGCGCTGCGCGCCACCGTTTTTTCTGCTATCTCCGAAAAACCCGAGGGGGGCGGATACCCGCCCCCCGTCAATGCGCGTGTTAATTTAGAGCAGGAGACGGCTATTTGCTCTGATATTATTGTCCTAAGGGGTTTTCTATTCGCAGAATACTATCAATTTAATTTACTTTTTATTGCTGGTTCTGCGTTGTTTTATTTCCTACTTCAGACACTGAATTGTATAGGTATGTACATACATACACACATACATACATGCTGACCAGGCCACTCTCACCTTCCCCTGAATGTCTTAGGATCTGCAGATGGTGGATGAAAGGGTAAATTGCAGCACTGGAGTTACAAACTCGAACTACGGAGGTAAAAATATTAATATAATAAACTCAATCAGAAATATGCCTGAGGAACAACTCACAAATTCCCTTTTCAACATTGGCACACATCCCAATCCTAATTTGGATGCAGGAAGGAAGAAAAGACTGCAAAAAAATTTTAGCCAACATCAAACATTGATCTATGTAGTTACCAGCCCCATTCGAAATTTGAGCGTCATTTTACCACTTACTTGAAACTCATCCTGGCACTTATCCGCCAAAGCATAATAATATGCTAGGATTTTGTGAAACTAATTTGGTATTCCTCCCAAAATCGTCGTGGAATTCTACCTCTGTAAATATTCAATCCGACATGAAATGCAATGGGTTTTTCTAATCCTGTTTTCTGTCCACATTTAATCTCCCTCCTTATTGGGGAGGTACCGTTTTCGTGTTTGCTACCAGCGCGCTTTGATCTATCTTCCATACAATTGACGTACTTATGGTGGTTTGTGCAATGCTGAGGATTGCGACCCTTAACGTAGGGTTTAATTGTTTCAGGGGTCTCAACTGTCGACCCCTCCTGGTCACTAACGAGGCTAAAAATTCCCAGTTTGTTGAGGTTCTATAGCTTTCTCTACTTCCCTGAACATAAAAACATCATTCATTATGTATAGAATATGATTGCAGTTATTAAGCAAAGCTAACATGAAAAAAACGTTTATCTTACGGTTCATGGCTTATCATACCGTTTGAAATTACTTGAAGCTGGATTGCACTATTAATGGGCTGGAGCGACGACCAGTACAATCTTGCTTCGTGGTCGAGCGTACTGACTTATTGCCGCTCTTTTGAAGACGATTGGAAGACAGCAGCGGAGGGCAGGCGAGCAGCCTGCCAGCGTCAGGATGTACAGTAGGCCATGTCGTGATCACCACTTTTTCACAGGATCTTTGATTACCGGGTGTTTTCTAATGTATTGATGGCCGCTGATTACGATTTTCTGGTCGAAAATTTCCAATTCGAAAAATATTTGCCCGCGCAAGCCGTTTGAAATTCTTCCGGTTTGCCAAAATTTCGATGTTTTCATATCTCACGGACAATACAAGGCAACTAATATATTCAAAAGGCCCCAGAACTTTAAAACCATTGAATCTGAACGATTTGAAACCTTTTTTGACTCCTTGAAATATATACTTACACGAAAAAGTACCTCAGAAAGACGGGGATGTTTGAGCTTAAAAGATGATAACAGATGGCGCGCATGACGCAGCCGTCAATCACTGTCCCGCTACGTCGCTTATGTCAAGAAGCTATTAGCCAAAGGAGCTGGATATAGGATTTGAGCCTATTTTGAATTCGATGAATGATTATTTACCTTCACAAGATGATCTAGATTTCTCTCGCTTGCAGTTTTAAATATGATTGGTAATGGTTGCTTTCAAAGCAGGTCCAATTCAGATCAGCTAGCCAGCCTATATAGATTAGGTATCTAAGCATGTAGTCACTGCGGATCAATTTCAAGTATTAAAATGTATGCAAGAGCCAGTCAATTATATTTAGATTAGTCTTGCTATCACTAGCAAGTAGAATACCGCATTTCGGGAAAAATGAAGCTACACCACACCTAGCGCCGCCGTCAAGCCGCTTAACATGATTCACATGCATGCTGCCGCTTAACCAGCTCTCGATTGGGGCTGACGTTGTCGGTCACATTATGATGCTGCGGCTTGAAGAGATGGAGGCCAGGAAAGTGAACGAATTTCGCGTTTCAATAGCTTGAAAATTCGAACCGACCGCTGATGAAGTTGCCGAGACTTACAGAAGAGCATCTGTGCCAGCAAGAAACAAGTACAAAGTTCGCTGTGAAATAAGGAAGCACTGTAACCTGAAGGAAGCGATCAGAAGGCGTCTACAAAACATGAAGGTATTGTAAGCATGGACAAAACATGACAACATTGTTTGACATATAAAGCAGAGCTTTACCATCAAAGGCATCGGCAAACAGAACATTTCTTGAAGACCAGCGAGAAGCACAGAGGTTGTATATTGGTGGCTTGGATGCAGTCGTGACAGACCGTTGGAGACGGCAGCAGCTGCGGCAAGCCACTGCTGCTGCTGCCAATAAGGCCTGATCGGGAGGCCGGCTCGTCCGTATTCGAGCACAATAATATGACAATCACCCGGACAAGTCTATAAACGACTTCCGTGTAAAATCTAGAAATAAGTTTTCTTTCCGAGATTGATTTATACCTGCCAGAGCCTGTTCGCGTGCGGCGTCTGTCAGCAGCTGGTGTGATGCTACAAATAGGAAGCTCGCTGCTGCATATACCATCAGCGGTCTCTGTCAATGGTGCTGTTGCGTTCTGACGCAGCTTCGGCTCCGTCAGAACGCAACATCCGGAGAACTCCTGGTAGCCACAACGACAGCAGCAGTGGCTTGGCTCAGCTGCTGCCGTCTCCAATGGTCTGTCACGACTGCATCCAAGCCACCAATATACAACCTCTGTGCTCATCGCTGGTCTTCCAGAAATGTTCTGTTTGACGATACCTTTGATGGTAGAGCTCTGTTTGATATGTCAAACAATGGTGTCATGATTTGTCCATGCTTACAATATCTTCATATTTTGTAGGCGCCTTCTGATCGTTTCCTTCAAATTATAAAGCTTCCTTATTTCACAGCGAACTTTATACCTGTTTCTTGCTGGCACAGATGCTCTTCTGTAAGTCTCGGTAACATCATCAGCGGTCAGTTCGAATATTGAAGCTATTGAAACATGAAATTCGTCCGCTTCCCTGGCCTCCGTCTCTTTAAAGCGCAGCATCATAATTCGACCGACAACGGCATGTATTGACGGCAATCTGGATGTCATGTAGCTTCATTTTTCCCGAAATACGGTATTCTCCTTGCTAGTGATAGCAAGACTAATCTAGATATAATCGACTGGCTCTTGCATACGTTTTAATACTTGAAATTTGTCCGCAGTGACTACATGCTTAGATACCTAATCTATATAGGGCTAGCTCATCCTAATTGGACCTGCTTTGAAAGCAACCAATCATATTTAAAACTGCAAGCGAGAGAAATCTAGATCATCTTATGAAGGTAAATGTTCATTCATCGAATTCATAATAGGCTCAAATCCTATATCCAGCTCCTTTGGCAAATAGCTTCTTGTCATAAGCGACGTAGCGGGACACTGATTGACGGCTGCGTCATGCGCGCCATCTATTATCATCTTTTAAGCTCAAACATCCCTGTCTTTCCAAGGTACTTTTCCGGGTAAATATATATTTCAAGAAGTCAAAAAAGGTTTCAAATTGTTCATATTGAATGGTTTTAAAGTTCTGGAGCCCTTTCAATACATTAGTTGCATTTTATGGTCCATGAGATATGAAAACATCGAAATTTTGGCAAACCGGAAGAATTTCAAACGGCTTGCGCGGGCAAATATTTTTCGAATTCGAAATTTTCGACCAGAAAATCGTGATCAGCGGCCATCAATACATTAGAAAACACCTGGTAATCAAAGATCCTGTAAAAAAGTGATGATCACGACATGGCCTAATGTACAGCATAGACACGACCTACTCTCACTAGCTTTATCCACTCTCACGAGGTTCACACCCGCTCTCAAGAAGTCCACCCACTCTCACCACTGCAGGTCCGCATTGCCGTCGATAGCGAGGACCCAGCTACCTCATCGTGAGACCACCTCGGCAACTTTACGGGATGGGGTCCAGAGGGGACTATGTTCTGTAACCGGTTAGCGGCCGAGTGCTGTGGCGTGATCGTGGGTATTTGAGACCGCACAGGTTTATCACTTCCAGGGAAGCGCCGTCACCGCCCGTTGCCGATCAGAGTCTCCGTTCACAGATCATAACACCTCACGATGTGCCAAAAGTGTCTGAATGGTACCAACGGAATCTCAAACCACTCGTGTGGCACCATAAAAATGTTGAGGTTTGGCGCTAAAACAGCATCGATTGTCAGACGCTCTGAGTCCTTCCTTCCAGATCGTAAAAAGAGTACTGCCAGAATGAGCGTCAACTTTTCTCGCTGAGTCAAGCACAATCTCAACTATTTTGTCGCCAATCTGATTTTGTTTATGCCGTCAGCATTTTTGGAGAGATGACAGGTTTTCCAACCTCTGGTGTGTGCTCGGCGGCCGATAACCGCACCACTCCCAGGGCACGCCGCGATTCCCACGCCGACAATAACACTGAGCAAAAGTGGTCGCTAAAACAGCCACTCGACCGTCTGAAAGTACGTTATGGACCTAGAACTCACAATGACTAAGAATGCTTTGGTTATGCTATGTTAGGTGCGATGACAAGCGAACGTACAGATTATAATTTCAGAACGAGGTGTATACGTTGCTGTTCCTTCGTTAGAGGTGTTCTAATGAGTTTGTGGTGTGGTAGGTCTTCAATAGAGGGTGCTGATGTATCGACCCCGAGGCTGAAAGAGGTTACTGGGCGGGGTCAGTCGTCAGTCCAATACACGTCGCCAGTGCTGCTCGAGTAGTGGTCTGTGAGGAGTGTGAAAGAATCAGCGCTGACAGAATCGGTCCTTGAGATCCGCTTTGTGGAATCTCTCAAACCAACACTTGGAAGCTTGCTGTGAAACAAAACACTATTTTTTAATTGAATAACACTTCAAGTGCCAAACAAATTTTAGTCAGATATATTTACAGGTCCGTTTATATTTAGCCCACCTCGTCATGCACTTGAATGAAATGGTTCCAGTTGTTGGTCATTCCCAGACAGACTAATGCAGCAGGAGATTTTGGCATTAACATTATGAATTTGAATCAATTTGAACGTTTTGCTCTGGTGGCACGGTACCAACAATTATAATACTAACAAGGACCCTGCATGTTAACATTTCTATAAATGACCCCCAATCTTCGCACACTTTATGAACCCTGATAGTTGATGCAGGTGATCATTTTCCAGTCTTTTGAAAAAAAAACAAAATTATGAATTATCTACCAAATGAACCAAATATGTGTTAGTTTGCTTTGATGTTGAGTTCACAAGACCTAAACAACTTCAGTATAGAATAAAAAAGACTAAACCGGCTGGATCCCTACTTAGATGCTGATAATTATTCTACAGAAACAATAGAAATTAACACGCACATTGACGGGGGTCTGAGCCACCTTCGCTTTGACAAGGGGGCGGGTACCCGCCCCACCCCACCTAAGATCTCAAGAACCACGGTAGGTAGCGAAAAACGGTAAACAGTGTTGGGTAGCCCATCCACTTCTCCATCGAAAATATTTGGACCATTTTTTCAGGTCACATTTAGGGTCACGGAGGTCAAAACATGCCGTAATAGGGATAGCATGTAAATTAAGTTTTTCGGCCACTACATTTGCACAAGTAAAGATAGAGCAAAACGACTTAAACTGTATGAATCCTCGCAGCAGCCAAATCGAATGATATATAATTTGACCTTGCTACGTCAAATCAATGATTTGACCTGACCTGAGATCAGGTCAGAGTCAAATTATATAAAATTCAAATCATTAGAACCGCAAAGCCAAGGCGAGTCTAATGCAACTAAAATAAACGCTCTATCACTATCTGTTACTGAGTTATACAATAAAAACTTTTTTTCTCATGTAGTTCCGATGGAGAGGTCATGCCTCGTACCTGACCTTAGGTCATCGATATCAAAAATACCGGAATATATTTTAGAGAACTCGGTGGGCCCATTATGTGATATGAGTTTCAATTGGATAAGTTCACCCTGCTCCGACTTATGCTATCTTACACTTTTTTTAGATCAGGTCACTTGACCTGTACTGATGACCTGACCTGAGATGACCTAACCTTAAAATTGTCACAAAAGTTGTAAAAATGATGAGGGAAAAGGTATACCAAGTACGGCGGCGCTACGCCCCGCTGTTTTACTGCTATCTCCAAAAAACCCGAGGGGGTGGGTGGGTACCTGCCCCCGTCAATGCGTGTGTTAATAGGGATGAGGTGTCTCTGTCATAAAACGTTCAGATATCAGAGAGCATTCAGTCCATTTCTGGATTTCGCCAGTCATAGCTAGATGAATCAACTATAAAAACAAACGGAAAGAGGTGAGCCACCAAAACAGTATGTAACAGGAATAATACTTACTAAACTCCACTATTGAAAATGTGAAGAGCATTAACTTAAGAGAAAACGTAAAAAAAGAGCAAATGGCAAGACAATCTGGCAAACACTATACGAAGTTCCCAAAAGAAGCAAGAAACAATCAGACCTCTCTACACATTCTAACGAAAATTTTGGTTTCGTCACATATCCTAAAATCCTAGCAAATAGATGTTACGACTCCTCTTATTTTTGTAAGAAATCTGGTAGTAAGTTGCATGCACTTAATACTTTCATTCTATCATCCCCGCAAACATTTGAATCAGAATTTATGATCACTATTCCCCAGGTTACTGGCATGCATGCTTGTAAAATAATAAACAATTCAAACATTACAGGTGCAGGTATTGGCGGCCGCAGGGAGGGCATTCCGGCCATGGTCCCCCACTCCCAAATCGCTGGAGGGGTGGCCAAACTATCTTTTGCCCTCCCCCAAAAGCCGGATACATTTTGGAAAAAGGTGTTTACACTAGGTGTTTAGAGCAAAAAATATTCGCTCCCCACTCCCCCCCACCCTAGGAGAGGGATCATGTACTTGGAGAGGTAGCTTATACAAGGGCTGTCGAGCACCCAAATTGCACGTACCCCCCCCCAGGAGAGAGGCAGACATGGGTTTGCCCCATAAAACTCGGGTCTGCGTCCGCCGCTGGGCACAGGTTTAGGAAAAACTAATCCGTAAGTTTTAAAATGATAGCTCCCCACACTACCAGAGATAACGTACCTAATGAACGTTATTGAATAATTTATAGAGTGCCGTAAACTTAGTCTTAGTGACTGGTTCACCCTTCCAAGCTGTTTTAAAGTATCGTTTGATAAACCTGTTTACAAATCCGAAAGGTTTAAACGAGCCATAAATGATATCCTTTATTAATTTCTAGAGCGCAACAGTCTCTTCTATATCCTTCAGTCCGCATTCAAGAAAAGACACTCAATGCATAAATGGCGGTCTACCATTTGAATGATTGTCCCTTCACAACGGTCAAAAGATGATATTCCAGTGACATTTTTCAGAGATTCGCGCAAAACTTTCGACACTATCAAAAATTATATACCTACTTCTGAAAATGTGAAGATATGCCCATTTTTACCAGCTGATTGATGTAGGTGACTGACACCATAACACCGTCATCACAACATTCGAGATTATGCATCTCCAAGCCTTTGTTCAGAATACGAGACCACTTGTTTTCGTAACGGGGATCTTGTGAAAAAATCGTTATGGTTTGATCAGGAAGGCTTACCTTCTTGGAAAATGGATATTTAATTTCCGTTACGATATCACTGCTGCTTGATTAAAAGGAGGGCCGTATAAACCGTTGGAAAATAGGGGACAGCCTTAGAGGGGGCCACCTCAAGGGATCTCCTAGCCCATGGGCTCATAATTATGAGTAGTTCAAAAACCGCTCATTTGGTGCCAATAATGCACAAATGCACAACTGTCTACAATAGGTATTTCCATACATTTCTTCTTACATTTTGTTCGCCGTTCCCTTTCCTTGAATAGCTCCGTGGTGTGTTTTTTTCAATTCGTGGTGTAAGACAGCCGTACAGACAGGCCATCAGGCCCGTTTGGGTGTTTGGTTTGCTGTTACAGGTGCTGATATTTGTATATCTATTGCGGGGTCCACCTAGAGAAGTGTGGGGCGGGGGGTGGGGGCAGCGGCCATCTCATCCCCGGTTCCTACGCCTGTGATTAGAAGTCGAATTGACCTCGCCAGTTTTTTGTCTTCACACATGGAGCGATTTCCCGACTTCCCGCTTTTCCGAGATCCCAGAAAACACGTTTTCGCGCCTGTCCAGAGCGTCTCGGAAGATAGCCGCTGATACACTCTCAGGCTCCAGCACTACCTTTTTCAAAATGTTCACGACGGGTACAATTTATAAGTGAGATGCGGTCGGCTAGAAAATAGTATCGCTGCACTAACGACAGAAAGTTATTTAATGTAAAAAGATTACAAAACCCTTTGACCTTCGTTGATTTTCCCAACTCGTTATGGAACCGCATGTGCTTTCACCCTTCTGTTGCTATAATGCTATCGAACCCCCTACATTGTTATTAATGGTTCCCGACCCCTCTCTTGCTATAATGCTATAGAAGCCCCTCCATTGCTATTAACACGCGCATTGACGGGGGTCTGAGCCACCTTCGCATTGACGGGGGGCGGGTACCCGCCCCCCTAAGATCTCGAGAACCACGGTAGGTAGCGAAAAACGGTAAACGGCGTTGGGCTGCCCATCCACTTCTCCATCGAAAATATTTGAACCATTTTTTTGTCAGGTCAAATTTAAGGTCACGAGAGGTCAAAACATGCCCGTCATAGGGATAACATGTAAAATTCAGTTTTTCGGGCATTACATCTGAACAAGTAAAGATAGAGCAAAACGACTTGAACTATATGAATCCTCTTAGCAAGCTGAATCGAATGATATATAATTTGACCTTGCTAGGTCAAATCAAGGATTTGACCTGACCTGAGGTCAGGTCAGGGTCAAATTATATAAAATGCATATCATTAGAACCGCAAAGCCCAGGCGAGTCTAATGCAGCTAAAATAAATGCTCTATCCCCATCCGTTACTGAGTTATTCCGTAAAAACCATTTTTCCCATGTATTTCCAATGGAGAGGTCATGCGTCGTACCTGACCTTAGGTCATCGATATCAAAAATACCGGAACATATTTTAGAGAACTCGGTGGGGCCATTATGTGATATGAGTTTCAATCGGATAAGTTCACCTTGCTCCGACTTATGCTATCTTAAACTTTTTTTGAGGTCGGGTCACTTGACCTGTACTGGTGACCTGACCTGAGATGACCTAACCTTAAAATTTTCACAGAAGTTGTAAAAATGATGAGGGAAAAGGTATGCCAAGTACGGCGGCGCTACGCGCCGCCGTTTTTCTACTATCTCCGAAAAACCCGAGGGGGCGGGTACCCGCCCCGTCAATGCGCGTGTTAATGCTTTCCGACCCCTGCATCGCTATAAATGCTATTGGACTCCCTCCATTGCTATAAATGCTATTGGACCCCCTCCATTGCTATTAGTGCTATTGGACCCCCTCTATTGATATTAGTGCTATTGGACCCCCTCCATTGCTATTAGTGCTATTGGACCACCTCCATTGCTATTAGTGCTGTTAGACCACTACATTGTTATTAGTGTTTTCGGAACCCCTCCCTCTAGTGCTATTGGACCCTCTCCAGTGCTATTAACCCTGCTGTACAACAACCTACCGATGAAACTATTCGAAACACATACTGTGTGCCCCTCACACCCACCCCCTTCCCTCAGTCCAACAACACGCACTTACAAACCACCATCAACCTTCAGCATAAAAACACGTAGGTTCTAAAAGCCGCCACACTACCTTTCCCCAACCGCGTCTAAATTCAGCACGGGCGATAGCAGGCGCCCAGCGGCCGTGACCTCTCACCTCTGCGCCTCGCGGGCATGCAGCACTTGACGGATGGCGGACACTGATTGGTGGAGGCGCGTTCACGTGCCCTGCAGTAAATTAAATGTAAACTTTTAATAAATTTGTGTGTCGTAAGACGTGTACGTACCCATTTATTTATCATAATATTTAGCAGAATTCCTACCCATAATTTGTCTCTGTTCGCTCCGAAAATGTAGCTCATTATTCAAGGCTACTTCCGGCAAATACGAGACAGTACCGAGTTCGCAAAGTTAGGAGTGTCGACACAGGTATCGGCGAGAGAAACGGAACGGTGTCTGACCCGACGCAGACCGAGGGAGGGAGGGGATTGCTACAAAAGTTATATAGTAACCGTCCTGGAAAGCACCACTGAAGATATTGTATATCCAGTACGAAAGCTCATAGCGTTGTGCGCTACTGAATGAGGAAACGAGAGCGAAACTTAGGCAGACAGTACAAATGTTGTCGGCGTTTTCGGTCACTTCACCTAGCTGAGGCCATACGTCAAGACACTGTTTCAACCAGAAGGAAAGACAACCGGGTTTCAAAGTCGGAGGGGAAGCATGCCACCACCAAGGTAAAACAAGCACACTAGGGCATAAGTAGTCGGTCATTTGCGGTCAGCGATGGGCAAATTTTTTCCTTTGTCTTCCTCTAGTGACGGATTAAAATTTTGCTAAGATGGGGCAAAGCCTTAGGAAGGTTTGTTCTCAAATTTAGAGCGTTCGTCGGTGATGCGTATTCCAAGCATTGTGCCGAGAAGCAACAGATCTAATTTCGGGGGGGGTTTAGGGCACGTCAGCCACTGAGGCTATATGTGGATCTAATGTCACCCGAGCAGTGCCACTATCTGCAGAGCTGGTTAGCCACTATCGGCTAACCAGCAGAACCGCGGTCTTGGCTGACAGTGGACGACCGGCCAGCGATGTTAGGACACCTAAAAACGGGGCAACGTTGTCCAGGCCGTCTTCGAAAGCCAATATTAACACGCGCATTGACGGGGGTCTGAGCCACCTTCGCATTGACGGGGGGCGGGTACCTGCCCCCTAAGATCTCGAGAACCACGGTAGGTAGCAAAAAACGGTAAACGGCGTTGGGCTGCCCATCCACTTCTCCATCGAAAATATTGGAACCATTTTTTGTCAGGTCACATTTAAGGTCACGAGAGATCAAAACATGCCCGTCATAGGGATAACATTTAAATTCAGTTTTCGGCCATTACATCTGAACAAGTAAAGATAGAGCAACACGACTTGAACTATATGAATCCTCTTAGCAAGCCAAATCGAATGATATATAATTTGACCTTGCTAGGTTAAATCAAGGATTTGACCTGACCTGAGGGCAGGTCAGGGTCAAATTATATAAAATGCATATCATTAGAACTGCAAAGCCCAGGCAAGTCTAATGCAGCTAAAATAAATGCTCTATCACCATCCATTACTGAGTTATTCCGTAAAAACCATTTTTCCCATGTATTTCCAATGGAGAGGTCATACCTCGTACCTGACCTTAGGTGATCAATATCAAAAATACCGGAACATATTTTAGAGAACTCGGTGGGGCCATTATGTGATATGAGTTTCAATCGGAAAAGTTCACTCTGCTCCGACTTATGCTATCTTAAACATTTTTTTAGGTCGGGTCACTTGACCTGTACTGGTGACCTGACCTGAGATGACCTAACCTTAAAATTTTCACAGAAGTTGTAAAAATGATGAGGGAAAAGGTATACCAAGTACGGCGGCGCTACGCGCCGCCGTTTTTCTACTATCTCCGAAAAACCCGAGGGGGGGCGGGTACCCGCCCCCGTCAATGCGCGTGTTAAACACCGGCACATACATTGGCGGATCCAGGAGCAGCTTTTGAAGAGAGTCAAACCAACTTGTTGGAGGAAATTGAAAAAAATCACGAAAACATATGTTCTTTAAAAAACAGCCAAAATTTAGGGCTTTTGGGGGCCAAAAGATAGTAATTTAGGTTTTGGTGGGGGCCACGGCCCCATTTGCCCCCTTGGATCTGCCAGTACCAGTGCATCATTCACCATCATCTCGTTTTGTTGAAGCCATGTAGTAATTATTTTCATCCCTCTTCCATTCTGTTTTTCATTTTTCTACATGACTACGTGGAATAGTAATTCGTATTTGAAAATAATCAGCATATCTTACACAACTAATCCAAAAACCATTAATATTATATCACTACCTTCCTGGAAACAAAATTGCATCACCTCGCCCAAGGACAGGATATATCCATCCCTCGCCTTACTCCATCACATTACCATAATGTTTGTTCGATGGAATGTTCTTACGGCATTGAATTCTTAATTGGTCGCTTTACGGGATCATGTGCTTTGTTTTCTACAGCGTCCCTAAGCGGACTGTCTTCAAAGGTGTCGGCACGGCTTTCAACTTCACTTCCCCAACACGCGGAGGCACCGGGAGGTCGAAAGGTCAGCGGCGACTTTACGCGCTACGTCTGAAAATCTCGCGACCGCCGGCGCCCGGGGCTATTGGCAGAATTCGACACTGGGGACAGACGCGGGCTCTGATTGTTTGAGGCGGGGAGCACTCGCATCGAGTCCGCGTCCCACGCTCATTTTTACTGTCACGGTTATTGGCGGATCCAGGAGCGACTTTTGGAAGGGGCGATACCAGCGTTTTGGGGGACTTAATTGAGAAAAATCCTGAACACCTTGTATTTTCAAAGAATAACGGCTAAAACGTGGTCCTTTTGGGGACCAAAAGATACTATTTTAGGCTTTGGAGGGGGCCATGGCCCCTTTGACCCCTGGATCCGACAGTGGGCAGACAGCTGAAACTGCGGAGAACGCTATTGTTCGTAATTGCATTTTCTCTGAGGTCCAGACAAGTGAGACCAAGCACTACGTACAAAAGGGAGGAAATCGTCCCTTCTTATTCCTCAGCGGAGTTTTCAATGTTTGTTTATACTTCCTAACTGCAGTACCTATTTAATGTTGAAATTCTACGATTAAGCCCTGAAGAGCATAGTACGGTGTATTTTTATTTATTTATTATGTAATTTTTCCCCAGTCATTGCAAGGTCAGATACTTTGTATCAAAGCCTTTCTAAATTCATCAGGAGACTGGTTTCCGAGGCCCTGAACCCACCATCCGAACGGGCAATTATTGCAATGACGGGCTATTTCAAGCCAATGTTTATTATCCCACAAATCACGCCAACGGGCGCCACGCTCAGGTCAACTTTCACCAGTCAATTGCTGTCAGTCTGGGTCGCGTGAATATTGAGGGCCAAAACGTCCAAGGGAACCAATCCCACCCCTTCGCCGGTAAACTGGGACTACACGGTTTACTGAGAGGGTCAAGCGCAACGTGCTACCAACCGCACTGCCGCCGGTGCGACCCATTACAACTATCGTAGCGCCCAGGGGCGCCGCCACGGAATTTTAACAAGGGGGACGGACGGATCCGGGCTGGTGCTGACCGGGGGAGGCGAATTTTGAGCATATTCGGTACCTGACAGCATTAATGCCAATGGACGAACAAATTTGGAGGGGACGTCCCCCATGGTTGGCCAACAGAAGGGACGCGTCCCCACCCAGTTCCCCCGCTTCCGGCGCCCATGGTAGCACCATAGCCCATGCAAAGTATGGTGACGTAATCCTTTAGCGTAATTTTGGCCCAAAATGATTCGTAGTGTAATTCGGTAACGTAATGTAGCGTGGGCCTTTCTGGCCTGCTCACAACTGGGTCCCACAGCGGGGCCTGTTCAAGGTCCTTGACGTTGGTTTTAACCGAATGCAGATCAGCCTCGTGGTGTGAGCACCCACCGTATCAAAAGGCTGTCAAGAGTGCGAGAATGTGGAATGATGTGGCCAAACGAGGAGTCAAAACGATATCGGATAACACCGATACTTTGACAAAGGACGACAAAACTAAGCAACTTGAGATAAAAGGGAGTGGAACAGCGATGGTAGAAGTTACCAGAGTTCAGGAAGCAGCTTATTTCCGCGCCATTACCGCCAAAACGCCGCACTAGTCTCTGATCGTCTATGTTGCTCGGTATGCACATGTGATTAGTATATGTTGTTCGTTATGCGGATGGGATCCATCTGGCTCTGTATATAGATGCCAGTGTACTGGAGTCCGTAATATTCATCAAAACTTTCCTCGTATAAAACCAACGTAAAGCGGCTGATATCGCTCGTGAAACTTGCACTTTACTATCGCTTTCATATAAAACCAAATTGGTTAGATCTACACTGCAAAAAAATGTTCAGTGTTGGTGCAAGCACAGACGGCTATCAAGTGTCAAGAAATCATAGCATCACCTTGTTGTCGGGATGTTCCGAGTCATGTGGTATGCTTGGTGCTATCCCTGCGCTTTAAAAGGCACAGTTACGCCTCATATATATATATATATATCGGGAGTAAGGCCGCACCCTTCACCCGAACAACATCAACGAAGAATCACCAGAGTGCAGGCGAGATCGCTTAAAAGTGCAATCTAACATGCTCGAGTTGTATTGCGAACTATTATAATCGATCGCCTAAAATCGAGGCGTGTAACGTTGCACCTTTTAAGGGTGCAACGCGGCACGGTTACACAAGACAAAAATGACACCCAGCCCTAAGATGACTCTAAAATATAGAGAATGAGATACCCTTTTTTGGTGGACTGATAGCCATTTTTGGAAATTAGATCCCCTCATTTGATGCCAGTAACCTTTAGCCGGTGTCATTTCAGAAAGTAACGCGACACCTCATTTTCAACACCATTTCTGACACCACTTTCTGGCGTCAAAACAATACACAAATGGGGGGTTACTACATCATTAAGGGTGTCAGACATTGTAATGGAGGTGTTCTTACCACCAAATGAGGAATTTGACTCTTTTCGTGAGGTGTCTGTAGGGTGTCTGACTCTTTCAAGAAAGGTGTCCGACTCCTTTCGTAGGGTGTATGAACGGTGTCAGACTCCTCCAAGAAGGCGTCTGACTCTCTCCACTTAGCTTGCGAGTGATCACGACACTTTTGTAGGGAATTGTGCCCCTCACTGGAGAGTCTGACTCTTCATGTGACTTCACAGCACGTGCTATTTCCGTTTTTGTTGCTGCAAAACGGCGTAAAACCACCTCATTATGTGTGCACAAGCAATGGGAGCAGGGTAAGGTAAGTGAAGATACAATGCATTTTATCGTTTTATCTATCTAGCATAATTCTCGAGATATCAGGGGGCGGATACACGCCCCCGTCAAAGTGAAGGTGGCTCAGACCCCACTCAATGCGTGTGTTAACACCCGCACTGGAGGGGGTCTGGCACTAACGCGCACTGGAGGGGGCCTGGTAGGCCCCCTAAGATCTCGGAAACTAAGAAGTGTAGAAAAATGCCACTTGGCAGGTGGGTGGGGGCTAAGATGATCTACATGATGACCAAGTTTCATTGACCTAGGTCAATATCTTCAAGGTCAAACGAGGTCTTAAAGGTCAAATATTGGCCATGCTGGGATCGATTGGTAAATGCTGTGATTCTGCGGGAAAATGGCGGGAATAAGTTAAAGGCGGATAAGATTCATAGAGAAGAGGTCTCAAAGAGGCTTCCCCACAACTTTTGGGTCAAGGTCATTCAAGGTCATTGACCTTTAAGGTCACAATATAGTATACTACTTATAATGTGCACTTCGACTAACACTATAGCCACTGTTTGGCGGGAAATGACGATTGACCTTTGCAAATGACCTTTGACCTTGACCTTTGACCTTGACCTTGGTATTGGGGTACCCTACCGATGACGTCATAGCATAATATATGTCAGACGGGGTAACGTCATTTGGCCGGACGCACAGTGGTCAGTGACCTTGAAAGTGCAGATATGACCTTGACCTGTGACCTTTGACCTTGACCTTGACTTTCATGTGAAGTGACCTTGACATATAATCCCGGTTATATGGAGTTATGACGTCACCACTCGGTCTCCAATGCAAGCTAACTGGTCCGACCGCGCATTTACGGTGATCTCAAAATGCAGGTCTGACTTTGAAAGCCTATAAGTCAAAAAAATTTCGACCGATTTTCAAAAAGTCTTCACCAATCGACGCGCTATTAAATTCTGTTAAATGTGGCCACGTATCGTTTTTCGGCTACGCGCGGTTCTCCGGCCAACTTGGAAAAACAGGTGGGGGGCCTCCGAGGCCCCCTCCAGTGCGCGTGTTAAGGCTGCAGCAATCGGCTATTGATTTTGGATACAGTCATACGTCGAAAACTCACAGCTTCTATTCCCTGTAATTATTCACGTCCTTTGTCCCTTTACTTTGCATTTGAGCTCCATTTCTCTTCAGAACCCCGTGTCATTATGTACCACGTGCTATACGAGCCCCACATGCGAACATTTACGATGCATTTCCAGAACTTGATCTAACCAATTCCATCCTTTCCAGGGCGTAGACTGGACCTGTTTGTAATATTTAACGTTGAACACCAGCACGATGTTTTTATCTTTCATATCTGCGTAAAACAACCTGAATGTGCTGTCTTTGCCAAACATTTTCCAAATCATGAGCAAGATATTCCACTCAACATTGTGAGTACCTCCTATCGTAGGTGTTGAAAAGGCATCAGATATTTCAGCGAGTAGGTGCGGGAGTGTTTTGAGTCACTAGTTCGGGAGACTTACAAGTCTCTCGACCAGATAGTGCCGAAAATGATGTAGAAGCTAGTGAGAGCGCTGTGCATTTTGTCACTGCGTGTGTATCAGATAATGCAAAGGCTTTTCCAAGACAGAGCCCACGTGTTTATATCCGAACGTGGTGACTGCATAATAACTCAGAAAACTTTGATATGGGTACAGCATTTCGGCATCTATGTGTAAAATTATTGCTGATAGAATGTGTGCCGTGGTTGAGAACATGTTCCGTGATTGTGTGTTAAACTGGTGAACTAAAATGAATACAGAAATATTCATCCACCATTATTTTTCACGACTGACAGGGTGGAGAAAGGGGTCGCAGGAAAAAGGACGTTAAGATACGGGGTCACAAGTAATGAGTCAATCTACAATTACACCATAAGGCGGCATCCATACATATGTAATGACACCCTGATTTAGAGTAATTTGCAAGAAATACACCGGGAATCAGTGTCAGGTACCCTTGAAATGGTGGTCAGGAAAGGAGTCAGATGGGTGTAGTGACTCCTTTTGATAAGGGTCGTGACTCCTTTTGGTTGGAGTCATCTCTTCTCCCAATCCTACAAAAACTCTCGAATATGGTGTCTGACCCTGTATTAACACCGGATTCGGGGGTAGTGACGCTACTTGGCGGGGTTGGCCGAACTCCCTTCCAGTGGGGACTTTTTGAATGTGTCACCAAATAGCAAAAATGTGTCATTCTTTATCAGTGTAGGCTCACGCGCGCCGTCGGTTTTACTGCACGTGCATCACTTCCGCTCGCGTCTCCCCACTTTGGTGCAGGACGCGACACGAAGCGGATGGGCTCTGAGCTATACTACTATCATGTCTTTTTAGATCAGTTATTGATTAGGGTTTAAAGGGAGATACGCGAAAAAATTATTATTGTGATTTCCTGCTATTTGAAAAATCCTGATAACGAAACTATCAATTAATGTTGTATCTTCGGCAAAATTTTGGGAGGCCACTCACTTATTATCGAAATAGGTTAACAGTTTCAATAAAATGCCCATCACTTACCCATGCCCATACCCATCACTTACTTTTCGAAAACTATTTAAAGTTGAAAAGTAATGTTTTTATAACACAAATGTCTGTTCTCCTGTATTTGTATTTGAATTAATTTTAACAAGCTTTTAAAAATTACAAAATGAATTAGTTTGCCCTAGAAACGGAAAAAAACAATTACTCAAGTCTTAAGCGGTTTCGTACCGCGGGTCTTGAGTCATTTTCTGCTTCAGCCCCAGGATGACAAAACTTTTGCGTCAGATAGGTCGCGTGACCCCGGTTTGAGAATTCCTAGCCTTCTGATTGGTTAATTGTGATTCCTTTTAAGCCCTATATTTCTATTTCAAAAGAGTTTTGGAATGTTGTTTTTCTAAAGTAATTTTTTCTGTAGAAGTCCAAAGCTCTACATCACTATTTAGGATAGATATGACCTAATTCTTAGAGAAATTGATAGCCTTAGCCGTGTGTACGTCATATGCATCGATATGAGGTGTACCGGTAAAGTCGTCTAGAAATATTGACTTTGAGAGCGATTTTAAGGCATTTGCAGGCCGAATTCGCAAAAATGAGAATGGGACTTCTGAAACAACTTTTTGTAACCTTTTCATATAGCCAATAAAATTTTTCGCGTATCTCTCTTTAACAATACATACTCACACCCTGTTGTAGGGATTTTGGGTGCCAGATCATTGATTTATTTAGTGGAGCTGCTTGGACTTAAGCCTTGGCGCCTTACTGAGCAAGAGAGCCCAGCACCACTTAGTCATTTTGCGCCTTTTACCTGACAAGTGACCACGAGGACAATGGCAGGTATTCTGCCTTACAAAGAGGAGGAAATACGGTAAGGCAACCTGAACCTACGGCTCTTCACCACCAGCACCATGGCGTTGCATGAAAATTATTGACTCTGAATTACCCACTTTCCACAATATTTTAGATCGTCTTACCAGGACAGTCTTCACCGGTGGCGGATCTAGATTGTTTTTTTAAAGGGGGGGTGGGAAATGGCCCCAAATCGTGATAAAACTATTTTTAAGACATTCTGGCAAATAGAGTAATTTGCGGGGAGATTGCCGTTTTGCCTCCCTCACCCCCTGGATCGGCCAGTGGTCATTACGGGTTTGAGTGGACGGGGAGGGCGGGGCTCATTTACGTTTTGAAAAATCGCTGATAGAAAAGTGTACTCTCCTAAACAAACAAAAAGAAAATATTTTCAGGTTGAATATTAATTTTTCCTGCTTCTTTTCCCACAAAGAGCGATCAAGCATCCGGCGCCCATGCTGCTTCGTGGCATTCCCGAAAGGCCTCAGCGCATACGCAGATCAAGGGGGCTCGGGGGCACGTGAAACCTTAAAAAATATGTAAGACATACATACATACATTGGGAAGACCGGGGCTGGTTGCGTCATAGATTAAATGCTTTTATGCTGTGCATTTTTCTCAAATTTTAACTGGGGACCGAAGAAGGAAAGGGGCAATATCAGGACTCAAGGGGGTATGTTTCATTAGTGGAAAGGGACTTTTGGTTCCTGCTGCGCATAATGATTATCATGTTTGGTAAACATTTTTGAGCGGAAAAGTAAAATACCCAATATTTAACTTTGCCATCACCTGGCTTTTCGTGCACCTCTTGTGTAGAGCAGCCTGCCCCAGGATACAATTCTGCCTGCCCCGCATCCAGGGCAGTTTGCAACAGCTGCATGTGTATTTTTGGAAGATCACCATTGTCATATGCATCACGATTAATGAAAGTCACTTTTATCGTCCAGCTGCCCTCACACTTCTTGGCATATCATACTTTGCCCAAAGTTTATGCGTTTCTCACAATCTCCCTCCCTGTACCTGAAATTCTGACCAAGCCGCCTCAAACCAGGAAATTTACCAAAGGGCTACCCTCACCAGATCTCGTCAAAACCTGTAATAATTTGCAATCTAGAATTAAAGATGCCCCAACCATCTGGTCGTCTCCTGACATATGCTGCAGATTGGTTAAACGAACCAAAAATAGGGCACAGACACACCCACACATTGATGACATGCTGAGATGTTATGTTCAAACATAATGCTATTAGCTCTCTGCCCCCCTCCCCCCAGTTTACATACTAAGCCCATATCTTCATGGCATTGTATGGAGATAAATGCTTTAAAAAACTCTTTGCCCCTTTTAGTGCTGGGCACGTGATCCAAAAATAAGTGATTTGCTATCGCTGTTCTGTGATAGAAATATAATATTCCACGATCGTGGAACATTTGTTGAAGTTTAAATCAAAATTTTGCAATATTTTATTCCGCGATCTGTATCAAGCTTGTGGTTGGAGCCCCTCATCATTCTGCATATCTTCTTTGTCTCACTTGCTCATTTATTTTCAAAAAGGGTCTTAACATAATAACTTAAATAGAACTGATTGTTTATGTTAGTCCTTCTTTGTTTCAGGTGGCGGCGCAAATGCAAGAGGAGAGCCAAGTTCCCGGTACTTAATCAGAAGTTTCCGCCCCGAAACCGCGTTGGGGCGGGAAAAGTGGCAGTATCCCTGCATGAGCAGGTCTTTTGCCGGAGGTTAACCAGGGTTTACCGTTGGCTATTCAGGTCCACGTGATGAAGCTGATGATGAGGCTATAGGCCCAGTGGAAGACATTCCACGAGGCCTGCGGTGCGGTGCAGAGGCCAAATAGCAGGACAGAAACGGGCCGGATACGTGTTTGGGTTATGTGATCAGTGTGGTTGGAGTATTTGCTTTGAGTTTTGTCGTAATATCGCTAATACAAGACTGCCGCTATTTGCAGTGTTACCTCCGAGTCGTTCCATGCAAGACAGTTTCCATGAGCTTGACATTGTTGCTCCTTATCGGCGTGTACGCGCCCGTGATCATAAAACGCCTCCATTATCGGCTGGCACCCGGGACCTGCTGCAGCGCCGCCGCGCGCCTCTATCTGTAAACGACCGAGATGAATACGCGCGTGTTAACCGACTGTGTAGATCTGCCATCCGCCGTGACAATGTTAGGCTTTACAGTAGGGAGATTGCCCAGGGACGCTGTGGTGGACTCTGGCGGGTCCTTCGGCCTGTAGTTGGCCAAAAGAAGCAGTCGTGCTCCATACCCGACATCACACCAGACGCACTGAATGATTATTATGCCTCATTAGGACCCAATACGGCGCGGAGTGTACCCCTTCCTTCGGCTGAAGTAACCACACTCTTGCCTCGGGTCTCAACAACCTCCTTTACAGGGGTCTAAAAAGTGAGCTTGTGGTCGCCGACTAAAATCCAAGCTTCTTCGATGGTCGCCGAACCTAATACTACATGTATTACAAAATCGGTCTTAAAAGTGGTATAAATATGGCTATAGGGAAGCACTGGCGAGTGCAAGGGGAAGGTTCCGATAAAATATAGATATAAGAAACCTATAAAATATAGATCGGGTTTCTCGATATCGATGACCTAAGCCAGAATCAAGTCATTACCTAAGTGATTTCATGATATTATAATTCAGTATTAAAATCAAAGTTATGATCTGAAAGCAACAAAATTATACATGCTGGCCCTTAACCCTTGCCCCGGTGACCAGCATGAATCACCTATGAACCCCCCCTGGTGGGAGGGGGTTAAAAATGACACCCTCGATCTCGGAAACAAAGAAAGATAGAAGCGGAAAAGGCGATCGAAAGGTCGTCGGAAATGCAATCGGCGTTACTCCCGGAATTTTTGCGGAAGGTCAATACTGTGGTCACCAGAGGGGAATAATTCATATACGTCAAAATGTATCAAATGCAGTGCTCTATAAAACCTTGCTTATCTCCGTACGCAAAATAGCCGGAACCACTTTCTCAACGCTATTCGACAGAGCCGGACCAGCTCTTTCACTAAGGCAACATCCATTTTCATATCGGTTCAAAGGCTGGGGCGCAACAGGACACTGAATATTGAGGATGTTATTACGTAGCTTCAAGTTATAATACGAAGAACGCTCGCATTGGGCGTGATATGTCGGACCTAAAAGCCAATGTTGGATAGTGATCAGTCATTTATACGCACTACGCAGTAATGAATACGTATCGATAGTGCCGACTAATGTTAGGCTAAGTCTGTTTGGAGGTCAATCGAGGTCAATTATGATACACTGCCCGTACACAAGGGCAATTAAATGGGCGCCGAAAGCGGTGGGACGGGGTACCTACGCATCCTCCTGTTGGCCAACCAAGGGGGACGTCTCCCCAAAATTTTCGGTTCATCATCATTAATGCTGTCAGGTACCGAATATGCTCACAATTCCCCTGCCCCGGTCAGCACCAGCCCGGGTCCGTTCCCCTGTAAAAATTCCGTGGCAGCGCCCCTGGGCATTAACATTTTCGCCCATCACTTCTATACCAAGCAAGATACAACCATGATTGATGCACCATTGTTGTTCTCTCATCAATAATGGTTTTATTTTGTGTCCATCCATGTGAAAAATTGTTAGACCTTATTTTAGAGACAAATAAAAGGGTTTACAGCACCTTAAAAGAGCCTCAGAAACAGTTCCGATGTTTCATTTAACTAGAGAAAAATTTTTCATGTACATACATGCGTCGTGAAATACTTGGGATTCTTCACCTTGAGGCGCCACAAATCAGATAAATTCCTGTAACATTTCAAATAAATAATTCAAACATTATTCATTGGCAACATTTCCTCAGAAGTGCAGTGGAAAATATCAACCATTGCTAAGATGAGGCCCAATTTTGCTCCATTGTTGAACATGGTTCTACTCAAAGCAATAGCAATGCTGTCTCTTGGGAATAACCTTATTTTCTTTGCATGACATCATTCCCATGATAACTATTTCCAAAGCTCTTAATTGATGCATTTTAGCATTAATAATCAGGACTGAAAAAGTTTCCAGAATAGTTGCTGATGACCCATTTGGACCAGGACTGGGTACTGAGAAGAACAGTTTGCATTTCAGCAACCTGTTCTTTTGTGGTGGACACAATCTCTCTGTGATATTTCTGCTGTATCTCTGTAGCAGTGCTTCCATATTTCATCCATACTAGAGAAAACAAAACGATTCAACTTTCTTATGACAAAAAATACAAGACATTATCAGAAACTTGGATGCAATAATCAGTCAGTTAAAAACATACACACACACCCTGATAACCCAGTGTGCATCCATCTGTGCAAAAGGCACAGCTTATTCTATGTTTGGCAGACTTGGATTGGACCATTGTCCTTGCAGTGGAGTCTTCTGGCAATTGGAAATGGTTTATCACATCTTTGTGCTGTGCAGGAATGCACATTTATACCCCTTATGGGGTACCAATGCACAGAGATGGATCTAGGATTTTAGTAAGGGGCAGCCCTCTGAGATTGCATGCTGTCAACCAAAAGAGCACACTTCACCCAAAAGGGTGGCTATCATCATCAATCAGTGGGAGAAAACTGTGGTTGGTGAGACTTAAAAATGGCAACAGTGCCATAAATGGGAATGCTTGACCCATAGATGGGAACACATATTCTCAATTATGGGAATGCTTGTGACCATTTTCCATAACAATATTTTAGGCCATGAAACAAACTTTTGTTCTTTCTACCTGGCTTATTTCTGTTCTTAAAATTTTAGAGGGCATTTATCTTTGAAGCAGAAACAGGAAATCATACTTTATTGACGGTTCAAGTAGACGGTGGCGCCGCTGCGGCGACGGGATGAACTTCAACGCTCTGTAGGATAGAATAGAGACAGTTCTGGCGCACACTTCCACATACTGCATTGCTGCGTATTTTGCCTCAATTTCGGAAGAAGTGGTGTTGTAAATGAGTGCAGGGTGTGTAAATTATGTGTCGTGGAGTTGTGTGCAGTTTCTGAATTGAATGCAGTCGTACCTGGAGTTCTGTTTCTACATACTTGTGCTGAAAAGTAACCGTCCGCTTCCTCTGCTCACGCCGATTGTGACTAGCCAGGAATGAGTCCACATAACATGATCCCTGGCTTAGGTTTTGCTTTCTTTACTCGTATTCAGCTGGGAGTGTCATAGGTGTCGCTTTTGTTCAGATAATAACGCTCTTTTAATCAAAACAGGGGCAAACGTTTACAGTTTTTGTTAACACCAAGCCACTTATGAGCTAGTGCCGTCATTATTTGTTGAGAAGTGTCCCTTCTGCCTGTGGTGCCTCAGGTGTGGGTAATTAAGATCGCTTCGGCTAGAATGTGCACAAATACACAATTTTCCGGTGAAAAAATTGCAGTGCAGGGGTGTGTCCCGAACACTAGATTCTCGGTGGCTCCGGGCTCTTGATTTTGCGGGGGACGCAACACTTATCTGGTGGGACAATGAGGGGCCATGTGTGCTATATTGTGGCATATGTGTTAGGAGACATGGGAAGTGATCTGATTCTGATGTATGTTATGCAATCTGATGTGTATGGGGGAGAGGGAGGAATAGGGGAGCTGGGGCCACTGATGAGGTGTCCATAGGAGGATGGATGTGGTTATCTTTATGTGCATTGAGATGCTCATTGTACTGGTGTTTTGTTAATAAATAAATAAATGTTGAAAAAAATATGTTCTGAAAAAGTGCAAGAAATCCTGCAGCCATGGAGCTCAAGTAAAGCATACGAGATCTTCATGATCACACGAAACAGTTTCCATTTGTCCATTTTTAACCCACCCAGCCCATCCCTTGGGTCGGGAAGATAGCTTGAGCATTGCCTGTGGTTCTATCATCATCGCCATCAATTTTTTATGTCATTTTTACATGAAGATGAGATAGAAGTAAAGGTAGAGAACAGCAAAAGAAGACATGGGTAAGGCAAAGCAATAAAGAGCAACAGAATAGAAGTCACTCCATAGGCATATAGTATAGAGCAAAAAGAAGTAGGCGAGTCATGCTATCAGATTAGAGCATATGGTCAAAATAGGTAGAAGGAGCAGAAACGGAACAAAGTGACACAACACAGTGAGAATGACAGGAAAAAACAAAACAAGATGGGCCCAACAGAACAAACTGAGCAGAAATATAATGCCAAAACAATTAAAGAGCAAATAAAATTAAGAACAAGGAAACAGTTAACAGCAAGGTGTTCAAAATGCAAATAATGATTTGCAACCAATCCTACCAATTTATTGCTATATACATGGATGTTAATGTATTCCTCCAAGATCCAATCAAGGTAAAAATAATTTTGAACATACAATTTTTGAAAATGTTTATTTCTTTGTATACAATGATTTGTAAATAGGTGCAAGCATCACATTAGTATCACTGTGTGGATAGTCCTATTCAACATCAAATTGGCATATTTCCTGTTTTGTTATCCCAAAACCATCATGTGGTGTCATTCGCATTGGGTTGGGGTTTTATTATGACCATTATTGCAGGTATGTTGTAGGCTAAAATATCTTTGAAAATATAAAAAATTGGCATGCACAACCAGGTCAAGAGGTTTAAGTTGGCCCAAATTCTCAAACATTGTCTACATGCTGAACCTAACCAGCTGCCCTTAACATGTTAGCATGGACAAAGTTAGGTGTTCTTTTCTTTCTTTCGTTTTTGGTTTGATTCAATTAGTGTCATAATTTGGCCTCTCTGAACATGTCTTTTTCTGTTTGTTTGTTTATATTTGTTTTTGCTTTTGGCCAGCCAAATTCTTGGTGTCATTTGGAGATCTTTCATTCACATAGATCAGCAGGTGCTCCCACTTTTGTACAAGGCCCTAGTGCGTCCATACTTGGAGTATGCTAACATGGTGTGGGGTCCGTTCAATAAGGCCGACCAGCTCCTGGTGGAGAGAGTGCAGCGCTGCACAACAAAATTGGTGCCCTCTCTACAGAACCTTGACTACGAGCAGAGACTCTGTGCCCTGAAGCTTCCATCCCTCTGGTATAGACGCAAGAGAGGTAACATGTTGTTTGTGTACAAACTTATGCACGGCCTGCTGGGGGTGACAAGAGAGGAGTTCTTCCTGGACACTCCTGAAGTCTCCACTCGAGGGTACCATTTCAAAGTGGGGAAGCCTCAAGCAGTCTCAAGAGTAAGGAGGAACCACTTCAGAGCATGCACAATCTCGGACTGGAACAGCCTCCCGCATGGGTGGTGGAGTCACCGTCGACAAACTCCTTCAAGAACAGTATTGATAAGTTCTGGGGAGAGCTTATGAACTTTACATATTCCCAACTAACTGTACATATTCAGAAACTGTACATATTCCCAACTTAGCCTTCTGTAATGAAACACATCCTGAGCTCGATGAGAAGGGGCTAGACAGGCACCTGGCGTGCCTTATAAAGTCCCGACCATCTAAGGTAAGGCTTTGGATTTGTGTTTTTGTTGTTTTTAATTTTGGTTTGATTCCATTATCAGGTGTCCATTAGTTACTGATTAGTTGCTGATCAGGCTTGTTTTGTATGGCCCCATCTGTTTTTTTTCTCGTTCCATGATTGCTGTTTATTTGCTGGCGGTTGATGTTCTGTTCCTTCTACCTAGGTTGTCATCATTTGCTCTGAGCTAATAACTGGTCGCCTACTTCCTTTCATTCTACACTGTGTGCCTGTGAAGTTCTATTCTGTAGCTCCTTATTGCTTTGCCTTGCTGAACTCTTCTTTTGCTGTTCCCTTCCTTTGCTTGTTTTTGCTGTCTATGTGAAAAATGAAATAGAAAGTTGATGATGATTTCATAGGCATATGGTACAGTACAGAACAAAAGGAAGTAGGCGAACATGTTATCAGATTGGGGCAAATAATAACGTAGGTAGAAGGAAAAATATGAACGCCAGAAAATAACCGGCGACCATGGAAGAAAAACCGGACTAAAAACAAATGGAACAAATACCAAGTGAGTGTGAAACTTTAAAGAAAAATACAAACTGAAACTTCCTGCCTCTTTCTTCCACCACCTGCACCACCAGATCAAGCAATACAATAAACCGTATTACTGCATTCCAAGCCGCTTGTCTCAAATGCGCCGTTACTCGCCATATTTCTGTCCTACAGAGATGACAAACACTAGTGACATCTATCGGACGGTTGAAACGCCAATACCCTGCTTCAAATATTGAAGCTCAACATGTTTATTATGATCATTCACATGTCTTGGTGCATCTGTGTAAATAAAACACTAGTCATATACAAAATCAATTAATAGATACCTAGTGAAACAATAAAAAGTTTTTTAATATTTAATTTCTATTGCCACTTGAGATAATAATATATACAGACCAAGATATATGGCCATACAGAACATGATGTGAGCCAACCTAGCCCAACAAAACCTGTTTTCAGCACCTTTAATGCCATTTTTCACAACTTCTAAACTTCAAAGCTCCATCTGTAGCCCCATCATTTGTATTCTAGTGGTGGGGGGCAGTAGCAAGGTATTTTCTGCCTCACAGACCTGGTTTAATCAGTTTTGGGGTACCCTTTTCCTCAGGCCGCCCTTAATCCTTTCAAACTAAGGGGTCCTGAACTCGAGTTCAGGGATACCTTGGACCTGTCACTGCTGTGGCACCCCAAATGAAAGCTCAAGTTATTTTCTGTGCCTACTAAGAGCATCCTTAAAATTTTCCTATTTCTCATTTCAGGGACTTTAAAATTTATAAATAACAGGCCTACTTGGTCACCCAGTTATATGTCCAGCTATAAGGCCCAGTCTGCAAAGCCAGTCTGCAAAGTATGGCAGCAGGCCAGACGAGTCGCACCAGCCATCCAAAATTATCGCACCACCAGCCCAAAAAATTCTCACCAATCTGCCAGATACTAGGGAGAAAAACGCACACATTCCTACCCACACGATGCAATACTACCTCTCTTATTAGTTAGTTAAGGACATTTTATAAGGCCCCCTCCTATGTCTTCCTAACTATTCAGTCATTATTTTTTTTTTAGTTTTCAGTGTCAACTTCCTCGCACCAGTCTTGCAAATTCGCACCAGGCTGATAAAATTCGCACCACTCGCTCCTGTCTCCAAGGGCACTCGCACCGACGAGATCTCGTCGAAAATGCCATACTTTGCACACTGGCTGCAAAGTACGGCAGCATGCCAGACGAGTCGCACCAGCCATCTAAAATTCTTGCACCACCAGCCTCCAAAAATAAACACCAATCTGGCACATACCAGGGAAAAAATGCACCCATTCCTACCCCTACAATGCAATGCTATCTCAATCATTAGTCAGTTAGTTAAGGAATTTTTATAAGGCCCCCTCCTATGTCTTCATAGCCATTCAGCCATTATTTGTTTAGTTTAAGTGTCACTAACCTGGCAAGTTCGCACCAGGTTGATAAAATTTGCACCAGTCTGTCCTGTCTCAAAGTGCACTCGCACAGACAAGATCTCGACGAAAATGCCGTACTTTGCACACTGGTATAAGGCAAGAACATGGTGGTATGAAAAACAGTATACCTGTTATGGATAGTCTCATAATTAGGCACCCCAAAAATCACTTAGGAAATCCACGCCCTTGGGAATGTGTGACTATATAACAATGTTTACGATGATATTTTAGCGTGATTGTGGTTGAAAAGGGTTTAAACATGCACCACTTGTAGGAAGTTTTTTTCCTTCTGAGACTTTTCGCGATAAAGCAAAACAAGGAAACATCATTGCAAGTAGACTCCAAAACCCACCTAGATTGCACGGACCGTCTATGATAAACGCACATCTTGATTTAGCCCCTTGGATTTAACAAATTGAACACCAGTCGTCAAAAACGGCGCGCACTGCTTCCAACAAAAATACAAAAATATTAGCGGCAGCCCGCGCCGCGCTCGTTCTGAAGGCCGCAGACACCGAAAATGTACCAGGGCGACCACCTGCGACCAGGCGACCACGCAAGTCGGCGGTTTCGGCCGACTTGGTCGCCCATTGGTCGCCTATTGAAAAAAATGAAAATCACCGACTTGGTACCGACTCGTGACAGATTCTAGTACATTCTAGTTTGAACTTAAAAATAGTACATAAATACGGTACAGGGAGATGGCATCATCTAAAGTACCAGGTGATTTCAGTCGTTTTTCATAAAATTGGAACCAAAAATTGTAATAAGAAGAAACATAACTAGCATAGACTAGCAGCAACTAAGGGCGGTGATGATACCAGATGTAATTGGCCAAAGATGCCCCGTTGTAGCCAAGCTGTCTTTCAGAAACGCCAAACAAGCCGGGAAACGAAGGCTAACTTGGCTCTTTGTCGAAGTAGATTCTGCCCATTCTTGGCCAAAGGAACTGGCAGACTTCATACAATAGATTTTGATGGGCACTGTATGTATTACGATGACGGGTGGATACAGTGGAGAGGGTAAGCATATTTAGTAGCAGGAGCGGATGGTGGAAGCTAAAATCATAGGAAAACAGATGGAATCAGAGTTTGAGACGGTTGCTGGGTCGCCAACCAAAAGATGATAGGGTCGCCGACGGCGTAGGTAGATCGGCAAGTTTTTAGACCCCTGCTCCTTTAAAGTACATCCAATTGATATCAACACTCTTTGCATCACTTTAGGTACCATGCGATCTTCAAAATCAACAGGCTTAGATGGAATTAGTGTTGAAATGTTGCAAAAATTTTTCTTTGGTGTACGCTTCGCGCTGTTGGACATTATTTATTCCAGTCTTGTTAGTGGCCGTGTACCTAGCACCTGGAAGCATGCTTTAGTTACGCCCATCCCAAAGAGCAGGGTAGTTGCGGAACCAGCTGATACCCGCCCTATCTCTATTCTTCCGGCCATAACTAAAATCGTCGAACGTGTGGTGCAAAAACAGCTCACTCAGTACTTGGAAGACAATTTCTTATTTTCGGACGCGCAACACGGATATAGAAAACTTCATTCTACTGAAACAGCGCTTCATGTCATTACCGATACAGCTTTGCGGGCCATGGACCTGGGCGAAATTGCGATTCTAGTACTTTTGGATCTTTCAAAGTGCTTTGACGTGGTCCCGCATACCAAATTACTTGAAAAACTGGCACTCTATGGAATTGACACTGCCTGGTTCCGCAGCTACCTTGAGGGTCATACACAGCAGGTGCAGCTGCGTGGAAACGTGACCGGCGCCGATCGCGGAGCGGGAAGCAACTGCCGAATAGGGGGTGCCTGTCCAACCAGCTGCGTCTGCAGAACTGGGGGTCAAAATTTGTCTAAAACACGGGATATTAAAACTGGTATTTTTCAAGGAGGTGCGCTTAGTTGTATTTTGTACGCGCTTTTTGCGAACGACCTGAGCTTGTGTATAGGTGAAGGAGTAACGACGGTCTGTTATGCAGACGACACGAGTATCATGGTTTGTGGTAAAAAACAAGATTTACATTTGGCTACAACCCGCTTGGAATCTGCCCTCAGTTCTGCCTTCAATTGGTTCTGCCAGAATGGCATGAAAGTCAACACTCAGAAGACGCAGATGGTTGTGATAGGTACCCAGGCCATGCTCCGCGGTCTGCCTCCGGTCACCCTAAATTTTTGTGGGAATACCATTCATGACTCACGTGTTGTTAAAAGTCTCGGAATCATTATTGATAGGCACCTTTCTTATCAGTCTCATGTTGATTCAATCACAAAAAAGTGCACAGGCATTCTCATGGCTCTAAATCATGCGCGACATGTGATCCCTACCTCGGCTTTAAAATTAGTTGTTGAATCTTTAGCCATTTCAATCGTCCGGTACTGCATCTCTGTGTATGGTTCCTGTGGTGCAACTCAGGTGCACCGTATTCAAAAAATTCTAAATTTCTGTGCGCGTGTGGTGTCGGGCCGACGTCGATATGACCACATATCAGACGTTATGGAGCTGCTGCAATGGCCTTCTGCCCGCCAGCTGATCACATATCACTCTGTGAGCGCTGTTGAAAGGATTCTTAGCTCGGGACGACCCTCTTGTGTTGCGGCAAGTATAGGAGAGCCAGCCCATCGTGTACACAACCACGACACTCGGAACGCAGGGCAGCGCACACTCCCTCGGATCCGCACAGAGGCAGGCCGGCGCCGACTCTGTTACCGCGGTGTTAGCGCGCTCAACAGCCTCCAGCTGGTACCTGGCACCTCTAATTTTAAGGCCATCTTAAAATCTCTTTATCACGGGCGCCGGATGTAACTTAGATATCTAGTCATTGTGTTATGCTTTTACGTGTTACGTTTGTGTGTGCCAGAGTGTGTGTCTCTTATCTTTGATTCTTTTATTCCTTTTAGTCACCCTACTGTTTTATATTCTTGACGTGATTGTGCGAAAATCCCCCTCGCTGCCGTGGACCACAATTGAATATATTTGATTGATTGATTGATTGAAAGGTCATGTGAAGGCCTGAAACAAAGCATATGATTTTGGAAGCGCGCGTGATTGTATAACTCTTGCTTTCTACCGGGGAATTTTATTCCATCTCCGAATTCAGAGGTTCGTTACATATAACGAATTTTAGTTCTACAGAACAAAAATCATGGTCGTTGCTGGAAACACTGCAGGTCAGCAATGGAAGTGTTACGTCACACCTCTTGAGCGAGCATAAACGCACGAAAGGTATGATGATACTCTTATAAGAAGCGCAGGGCAGTACTGGAGCAGTGCAACGTTACACTTCATAGATGACCAGTAAAGTACGAAAGGTTTTACGATACACTGATAAGCAGAGCAAGCTAGCACTGGAGAAGTGCTACGTTACACTCTTTAGACCAACGGTAACGCACCAAAGGTGTTACAGGGCACGGGTAAGGAGCGTTGGTACACTGGATACCAATGCATGTTACACCTTTTAGGCGAACGTATGTCCGTTTAAAAGTTCCGTTCTCCCTCCACGCTTTAAAGGTGCGTTGTTGCACCAACGGTGTACAATTTTTTTACAGTGTAGCTGAATCTCAAATTGTTTCCCCGAAAAATATTTTTCAAAATCATATTTTTGTATAGTTATATGTTAACAAAGGCATAAATGGAAAAATCCCCGTTCCCGTTACATCGCAAAACATCGGTGCATTTTAGAACATCCTAGTAGCTCAGTCGTAGAATACATTATCCGTGCAGACAAGCATTTTAGACGGCTCAAACACCATATGTACGTATTTACTGTCTCTTAGACGAATTGCTTCTTCAACAACGCCAAATAAAATGTTTCATCCTACTAAAATATGACGAAGTGGGCCGAAAGACCGAGTGGCTCATCTATAGAGACCAATGAGCTGTGTTCCGCAATTGCGTCCACGACCTTGTTGATCCTCGTCTCTCTGCTGGCCACGGCCACGGCTGAGGAATTTGATGGTATCACGCACGCGGACTTCTCTCAGGGGAACTTGCCGCCGAAACGAAATGAAATTGGCTGGGTATCCCGCCACGGGGCACCCTGGCGGTGCCGACTAATGAGGACGGTCTGGGCCGCGTCTCTCGAGCACCGTGTTGCGCTACACTGTTATGATGTGGCTCTGCACGGCCTTGCTCGTTACTGCTGTATACTGCCAGCACGCATGTGTTTGCATGTGTCTGCACGACTGCACGCTTGCACGACTGCATGATTGTCGCCGTCTGCCGCTTGCCTACTTTGGCCTAATTGTTCTCTCATTTCCTTTTCAGGATGACCCAATATTATCTTGACTTCTCAGAATAAACCTCTGCATTTCGTCATCGAGTGTATGCATTCTGACGAGCAGGATAGCTTTCCAACATAAGTCAAGATAATATCTCCAGTATGGACACGAAGATAGGTGTACTGCAGGGGCGGATCCAGGGGGGCCGCGGGGGCCGCGGCCCCCCTCCTCGCCGGTAAGGCGCCCCCTCGGCACTAAGGCGCCCCCGGGGGCCGCCTCCATTTGCTCCACATTTGCATGCCAAACGGAAATACTGGCGCCCCTGGTAATTCCACTGCATGCTAATACCACATTTTGACAACCTGCCCTGCATCACTGGCGCCCCCATGGTGCATCATTGGTGCCCTTATTTCATTCCGCCGACGCCCCCAAGCCTCTTCCACCTCTTGAAATCCCGCTATATATTACCGGCGCCACACTCTTCCCTACGGGCGCCCCTATCTTCTAAAAATCCGCTCTATATCACTGGCGCCTCCATGGTGCAGCATTGATGTCTCGTTTTTGCTCCAGCGGCGCCCCCACGCGTCACGGTGGGCGCCCCATCTTTTGGAACCCCGAATGTACCACCGGCGCCCCCATTGGGCATCATTGGTGCCTTAGTTTCACTCCACCGGCGCCCCCAAGCCTCATCGTGGGCTCTCCCACTTCTTGGCACCCCACTATAAACTATTGGCGCCCCAATCCTCACCACGGGCGCCCCCACCTTCGGAAAATCCGGTCTATACCACTGGCGCCTCCATGGTGCAGCATTGATGTATCGTTTTTGCTCCAACGGCGCCCCCACGCGTCACTGTGGACGCCCTACCTTTTGGAACCCTCATGTACCGCCGGCGCCCCCATTGGGCATCATTGGTGTCTTCTGTGTACTTCACCGGTGCCTCACGCTTCACCGTGGGCGCCTCTGCTTTTTAGAGCCGCTCTTTACCATCGGCGCCCCCGTGGTACATCATTGGTGCCTTTTTGCCCAATTGGCGCCCCCGTGCCTCAATGAGGGGGGCCTTCACCCTTTACCAGCCCGTTTTATACCAGTGGAGCCCCCACTCTCTCTCCCCACTCCCCACTACGGGCGCCCCCACCTTCTAACAATCCGCTCTATACCAGTGGCTCCTCCATGGTGCAGCATTGATGTCTCGTTTTTGCTCCAACGGCGCCCCCACGCGTCATTGTGGGCGCCCCATCTTTTGAAACCCCGAATGTACCACCGGTGCCCCCATTGGGCATCAATGGTGCCTTCGTTTCACTCCAACGGCGCCCCCAAGCCTCTTCCACCTCTTGACATTCCGCTATATACTACCGGCACCCTACTCTTCACTACGGGCGCCCCCATCTTCTAAAAATCCGTTCTATATCACTGGCGCCTGCAAGGTGCAGCATTGATGTCTTCTGTGCACTTCACCGGCGCCCCCACGCTTCACCATGGGCGCCTCTGTTTTTTAGAGCCGCTCTTTACCATTGGCGCCCCCGTGGTACATCATTGGTGCCTTTTTGCTCAAATGGCGCCGCCATGCCTCTTTGAGGGGGCATTAACCCTTTACCAGCCCGTTTTATAGCAGTGGAGCCCCCACTCTGTCTCCCCGCTACGTACTACTGGATCCCCACTCCCCACTACGGGCGCCCCCACCTTCTAACAATCCGCTCTATACCACTGGCGCCTCAATGGTGCAGCATTGATGTCTCGTCTTTGCTCCAGCGGCGCCCCCACGCATCACTGTGGGCGCCCCATCTTTTGGAACAACGCATGTATCACCGGCGCCCCCTTGGGCAGCATTGGTGCCTTCGTTTCACTCCACCGGCGCCCCCAAGCCTCATCGTGGGCTCTCCCACTTCTTGGCATCCCGCTATAAGCTATTGGCGCCCCAATCCTCACCACGGGCGCCCCCACCTTCGGAAAATCCGCTCTATACCACTGCCGCCTCCATGGTGCAGCATTGATGTCTCGTTTTTGCTCCAACGGCGCCCCCACGCGTTACTGTGGGCGCCCTACCTTTTTGAACCCTCATGTACCACCGATGCCCCCATTGGGCATCATTGGTGTCTTCTGTGTACTTCACCGGCGCCCCACGCTTCACCGTGGGCGCCTTTGCTTTTTAGAGCCGATCTTCACCATTGGCGCCACCGTGGTACATCATTGGTGCCTTTTTGCTCAAATGGCGCCCCCATGCCTCACTGAGGGGATCTTCACCTTTTACCAGCCCGTTTTATACCAGTGAGCCCCCACTCTCTCTCCCCGCTATGTACTACTGGATCCCCACTCCCCACTACGGTCGCCCCCACTTTCTAACAATCCGCTCTATGCCACTGGCGCCCCCATGGTGCATCATTGGTGCTTTCGTTTCACTCCACCGGCGCCCCAAGCCTCATCGTAGGCTCTCCCACTTCTTGGCATCCCGCTATAAGCTATTGGCGCCCCAATCCTCAGTACGGGCGCCCCCACCTTCGGAAAATCCGCTCTATACCACTGGCGCCTCCGTGGTGCAGCATTGATGTCTCGTTTTTACTTCAACGGCGCCGCCACGCGTCACTGTGGGCGCCCCATGTGCTGAAACCCTGCATGTACCACCGGCATCCCCATTGGGCATCATTGGTGTCTTCTGTGCACTCCACCGGCGCGGCGCACCCACGCTTCACTGTGGGCACCCCCTGCTTTTTGGACCCGCTCTTTACCTCTGGCGCCCAAATGGTGCATAATTGGTGCGTTTCTTTTTTAATATCAAACGGCGCCCCCATGCCCCATTGAGGGGGTCTTCACCTTCCAACAGCCCCTCCTATACCACCCGAGCCCCACTCTTATGATGCATTATTGTTGTCTGCTTTTAGCTTTATGGGCGCCTTCCCCCCCCGCCTCTTTCCACCATCTGTTGACACATCGTTCTGTATCACTGGCGCCCCCATAATGAATCATTGGTGCCTGTTCTTTGCTCCACCGGCGCCTTCATTTCCAGCCGTGGGCTCATCGGGAGCGCCCCCACATTTCGACAAACCGCTTTGTCTGGCGGCACCCATGGTACACATTGGTGATTTTCTTTCGCTCCATTGGTGCCCCCACACTTCACTATAGGCGCCCACATATTTCTGCTGATTGTTTGATGAATCATTGGTATCTTACTTTTGCTCTATCGGCGCCCAACCACATCCCCCACCACGCGCCATTATTGGCGCCCCAACTTTTGACAGCATGCCCTGTGCCTCCATGGTGCATGATGGGTGCCTATCGTTAGCTCCATGAACGCACCAACACATCCCTGCCAGAAACCCCATGCAGCTTCTCTTTACTTTGAATTTCCTGCATCCCAAACGTGGCCCGTTGTCTTACCAGCGCCTCCCCTTGACAGCTCCCACAAATTTCACTGAATGCAAGTACCCCCAAGCTGTATCACCGGAAGCTCCAAACTTCAGCTTCGGTGTCTCCTTGATTACCAAATTGCGCCGTCAGCGCTCTTCCCATGCAATGTCTTCTCCTCCCTGTTGCCCAACCAGTGCCCTGTTCGTGTACCCCCCTTCTACCCTGTTGTTACCCTACCAGTGTCCCTAAGATGGATTATTTGCTCCCACAGACGCTCCACTGACGGTTCCACGCCTATGTGCTGCAGGCGCCCCTTGCCTGCACCACCGGTATCCATAACTCCAGTCTCGGTATCGCCTCGGTGAAGTATCAGCGTCCCCCCGATGCACTATCACCATTACCATCCCTCGCCCGAAAGCCCAAATAACTAACTGACTAACTCACCACACTTCCCCCGGCTATAGACCACCGGCGTCCCACAGGGTGTACCACCGTACCACACTGAACTTTTGGCACTCCCATGCTGCATCAATGCTGGACTCATTTATATACCTAAGCACTCCCTCATATATGATGCCCCTGGGTCACTAATAGACGTCACACTTCAACGTGGACCACCCTCATCGATTTTTTGACGCCCTCTTCTTTGTGGTTAGGCGCCCATATTTCACGATTGGCCGCCCTTTTCAGCTCTAGAGCGCCCCACTGCAACATGGACCACCCGTGCCTACCTTTGGCCGCCCTCTTCTGCATGATTGTTCTCCTGTTCTCCACTATTGACCGTTCCTTTGCAGATCTAGGGCGCCTGACTTCAATGTGGACTCCTCATTCACCTCCGGACGCCCTCTATTTTATGGTTGGGAACCCCATTTTTTACGTTTGGCCACCCTTTTTCAGCGCTTGGCGGACCTCTGCGACGTGGACCATCGTCATTTACCTACAGGCGCCCTTAACTTTGTGACTGGGCTCCCCGTTTTCACAATTGACCCGCTTTTCAGCCCTAGGGTGCCCCACTGCAACGTGGACAGCCCTCATCCATTTTAAGCCGCTCTCTTCTGTATCATTGCGCGCACCTTCTCCACTGCTGGTCGCTCTTGTGCAGCTTTAGAGCACCCCACTTCACCGTGGACTGCCCTCATTCACCTCTGGCCGCCATCCGCATTGTGGTTCAGAACCCCTATATCATGATTGACCGTCCCTTTTAGCTCTAAAGCGGCCCACCGTAAAATTGATCGCTCTGATCCACTTTTGACTGCCCGCTAGTGCATGATTGCGCGCCCATTTTCGACAATTGTCTGTTCTTTCTTAGCCTTGGGGCGCCCCACTTTTACGTGTACCGCCTTCAACTTCGGATGTCCTCTACTTTGTGTTCGGGTGCTCCAATTTTACGATTAACCGCTCTTTTTCAGCCTTAGGGCATCCCACTGCAACATGGCACTACCATAGCACATGGACAGCTCTCAGCTTTGAGTGGTAACAATTGCCCCGAGTTCTTTTAATGTATGCTTTGGGTATCGATTGGTGTCATTTTGCTCCGTTACCACGCAGGATCCCCCAGGGTGCATTCACGCCCATCCGATGTGTGGTCGTGTGCCCGTCCAATATGTGGTTGTGTCGTCTTTTGCAACAAGAACATGCTACGATGGAATAAAGGGGACTGGTAAAAGTAATGGTTCTTGTGAAGCAAATTTTGAGCACATATACCAATATCCCTTAAATGTATTTAAAAAAACATTCCGGGTCTATTGATAACCCTATAAGCGGTTGACTTCGATCATTTAATTATTTTGCCGAGGTGTTTTTTTCACAGTGCCACTAATGAAAGGCTGTGTCCAGACAGCAATGCGAAATTCCCACGTCATCTGTGTAAGAAAAACATTGAGAGCTCGGCAGGAGGCACCTGCATAATTTTGGTTGCGTCCTCTCCCACATGTTTGTAAACAGCAAAAAGTTTCGCCTTATGTAGAATATTATGGATTTATCACTATCCACTCTGCGCAGACAGGGTAAACTGCAACGACTGGTTCGCAAAATCTCCAACGGCCGTCTCTGCGTGAATTCTGCTTCAAAACCTAATCCAGGTAGAAGTTGCCCTGTTTACTTGTTGCTTATTTAACTAGAGGCACTTTGAGAAAATCTTCCTTTTCTTGGCAACGTGTTTTTTTAATCGGCACTTTTTCAAATGGCATCACAAATACTCAAAATTAGCATCACAAAGATCCATGATACCAAAGGCTGATCCCCAAATGGTAGTCTGACCGCCCCCGAGACTTCGCTTCCCTCTTATCGAAATCCTCAATCGTCCATGTACCCAACCCTCTCGGTTGTTGATCAGTGATAGATAAGCTCGGTCAGTGTTGATCAGGTGCAATCTCTAACATCATCACCTTGGATAGGTTGAGTTTGCAGCCGGTTGATAGAGCTGGAAAATGCCTAGGTGATCGGGGAAGGAGAGTTTTTGGGTGATGGAACTATAGTAGGGAGGAACAGAAACGTAGTAAAGGGGTGGAGCGGCTAGCACAGTCGCATGAGAGGCACCCGAAGGGAAAAGATCGCGCGAAGGGCAGCAGGGCTACGCCAATCTATGACCAACCGTAAACCTCGGGGACCAGCATGACTTGCTGTTACAAGCGTGACCCTCTGCGGCAAGCGACACCCTATATGTGACCGTCAGGGTAACCAAGGGGCAGAAGAACACTCTTTAATCGGGTGGGTCACCTGTTTTCAACAGGGCCCTCTGTGACAAGCATGACTAGTACATCATTCCGTGGTCGGCAGGGCCCAATGCAGTCAGAAGAGCCTTCTGTCTGCCACCGAGAAACCGAGAATGCCCTCTGTGCCAGCGGGGGATGCTGTGACAAGTAGGGCCCTCTACGGTCAGCAGGTCCTTTGGGACCAGGAGTCTCCTCGTTATCAATAGGGCAATCTTAGGTCAACAGGGATCTCTGTAACTAACAGATCTTTCGGTCGCAGTCAGGGCCATGTCTTGCCAGCATGCTTTTTTGTCGGACAGGGCGATACCTCCGGTGACCATAAGAGGACTCTGTATCGTAAATATATATATTTGGAACTGAACGCACGGTCTATAAAAAGGGCACTCCGGGACCAACGGGTCTTTCCGTGCCCAGTAAGGCCTGCCATATTCTTGTGGAAGGTCATGATGTGACCTGAGGTCTAATCGGGAAGCCGCTGGGCCCCCTGCATCCAGGCGGGTAACCATCCATGACAGTCTTTGACTGCTGTGAGTGGGACTGGTGGGACCCTTAAATCCATTAGGATCTAAATCTGCCAGTTAGCGAACCCCTGGAGAAAGCCGGAAAGTGTACAAGTGTACACTGTGAACGACTTTGAGTTCACTTTGGTCAGTCGAGGGTCCTATGTGGCTGCCATAGCACAGCGAAGACAGGCCAACGGCCAAAATCTGGTTATAGCTAGTTATAGTTACTGCAAAAATTCAGGTGGATGCCGTTGAGGGAGACACAAACACATTTTTCCGAGTTGATCGCTGACGTGGAGTATCCCTAAACTGGGCCTTTGCTTGGGGCCGTATTCTGATGCCGAGAGTACATAAGAATGGGCGCACGCACGTCGATATTTTATTCTGATTTCCAGCCTGCACCCACACTGCGCAGGTGGGGTCAAATCAGCATTGTGATCGTAGTGCGCATATTAGATCAGTATGCTGATATTCTGCGTAGACTAGGTCGGTACTGGTCCCTGTGCATCCCGGGTACGCTTGTCCTACGCCGAGCGTGGCTACGCACGGAAGAAGGTCAAAATACCACATTGGAATACGGCAAGTTGCTTGTCTCAGTCAAGTCTTAGGAGGGCATTATATTAGAATATAGCCTTAGAAAGGTTTACAATAACTCGGGTCTTGAAGTAAGCCAAGGTCCATGAACTTAAGTAATAGATCCTTCGTGGCTGGCTAGCTCAGATTGAAGGGATCTGGGATCACTGCTCTGACCTAGTGGTTTATTAGACCCTTATGGCTAGTTAAGGCCCTGTGTGCTAATCATCATCATATAAGCAAAATCAGTAGTCCATGTAACCATCATGGGACTTCCCAAAGTGTATCGGGATTTGATCTGACATGTCCTGTAGAAACCTAATCCCCAATGACAAACATGGGCTCATTGAACGAGACGGGCCTATTCTAAACATTCGTTGGTCTTCTTCAAACTGTTTAAGGCTTCTGAAGATAATTTTGATCATTGATTGGGGAGAAAATAGTCCCCATGCAGTCTCCCCGGGTCCCAAAGTGTCTTTACTAACCGTGGGTTCCAGTGCACAATAAAATAAACGCCAAAGAGATACATTTACTTTTTACCACTCCTGAGATGTATTTTAGATCCATTCAAAGCCATGATCTTTCCTCATTTTTTTAAAAGAAAATATGAAACTAATTACCTCTTTGACCCTCCGGTTTTTCGGGCGGCAAGAAAAAACGGCGACGCGAAGCACCGCCGTACTTGGCACACCTTATTCTTGATCGATTCCGCAAGAATCCCCCAAAAATTTTGGATTGGGTCATCTCAGGTCAGGTCATCAGTGCAGGTTAAGTGACCTTACCTAAAAAATGTTGGAGGTGGCATAAGTAGCAAATGGGTGAATCTATCGGATTGAAACTTATAGCACATAATGGCCCCACCGAGTTCTCCAAGAAGTTCCGGGATTTTTCATATCGATGACATAAGGTCAAATACGGACCATGACCTCTCCATTGGAAATACAGAGGAAACAGAAAATGGTTTGTATTTGTGTAGATCAAGGTGATAATACCTTCATATTCTCCAAATCGAAGTATCTTAGGTCCCTTTTTAGGTTCATGTCGCAATTTTTGACCTGTGACATCTGGAGAGATCATCCGAAGCTACTTAAGCAGTTTTGAGACTTAGGTCAATAACTTTGCATGAAATGATGATACAACTTTTATCTTTATACCATTGCGTTTGGATTGCTATTGCCAGTCGATTGATAGGCATATGGACTATGCTAAGTCAAAAAGTGACCTTGACCTGACCTGAAGTCAGGTGATTTGTGTTTTGACCTAGTATGCTCATATAATACATCATTCGATTCGCCGTGACGAGAGAGAGCGAACAGTGTCTACAAAATTATTATAACTCAACGCTGTCAGACGCTAGACTTTGCTCAAAATGCCAACTTCTTTGACCTGCCATGACCTCAATGTTGACCTGAGCCAAAAAGTGACTGATAGTGTCTTCGTGAATTTGTATGAGCTATCCACCAGGGTTCGCGTTTTTTTCGCTATCCTGCATAGGGGACGAGTTCGAGAGGGGGTGTTCAAACACCCCCCACCAGGGCGAAGGTGACTCGGAGGCCCACCGGGGCGCAGGTTAACTGATTCAGTTCACAAAAATGCTTTAAATGGGTAAAGAACATAAAATTTGGCGCCCCCAGCCGGCCTAAAAATGGCGCCCCCTGGCCATGAAAGTGGCGCCCCCCAGCGCTGCGGCCCCCCTAGCGAAAATTCCTGGATCCGCCCCTGGTGTACTGAGAACTCCGGGTTTTGCCAAATTAGTGATCCCACCACTCAGGGATGGTGATAGGATTGAGGAGTGGAACCCGCATTCAGAGCAGCTGTGGCACCTTACTTGCTGAATGAAGGAGGGGAGCAGTTCATAATTGGCCTCCTTCCTGGTTATGTGAACAGAAGACCTGCTGAAGTTGAGCTGGTCAGAGAGCTCCTTGGTACTCAGATTAGTCTGGACACTGTGTTCGAGCACTTCAGAACTCTCGCCCCCAGCTGATAAGTATGCAGCCATGCATAAGCTCTGTAGAGCTAACTGGTCCCAGGGAGAGCAAGTTGGTGACTTCTTCTATGCTTTGAAGAGAGAAGCTAAGCGAGCTGAAGCAGACATAGTATTGGTTTGCTCAATCATGTGCTCGCAACTGCCAAAAGAAGTTCAAGGCAAAGCAAAGGCTTGGCTAGCGGATAATCAAGTTACCGACACTTCAGCAAGAATCTTCGTCGCCAACATACGATCCTGGTTGGTGGAGCGTGGTCTTCCTCTGGATTGTGGTTTCAAGAACCCTGAGTCATCTGAAGAGAAGACTCATCATGCAGTGCACGTGATGAGCTGCATCGAGCCTGATGGTTTTGGGGAAGTGACCAATAATCAACAGGCAGCTAGGGTCACAACACAACACTACAGCTGTCCTGATCAGGCATCCCTGGGAGACAGAGTAGCTCGCACGGATCTAACTCACAGCAAGAAGCGACAAGGTCAGCGCCAGGCAGGGGCAGGACCTAAAGACAAATCTGCATTCAAGGGAAGGTGTTTTGTCTGCGGAGGCAACCACTTAATGAAGCAGTGTCCCGACAAGAGATGCCCACGTTGTGGCGCTAAGGGTCACACCTTGTTCAACTGTGGAGTATCTAAAGTAAGTACTTTGAAGGGCAGCACAGACTCCCCAGAGCTTAACTCAGAAAATGCTGTCCTTCTTGAAGTGTGTTTTGATGGCAAGAGTACTAACGCTATGGTTGACTCGGGTGCAGGACCTAGTGTTATCGATAAGGGAACCATGCTTAAGTTAGGCCTGCTGAAGTCTATAAAACGTTCTAACAAGTGTCATGTGCTAGGTGTTGGCAATGTGCAAGTTCCCATTTTTGGGCATGCTGAGCTAAACGTGGGGTTGGGTGATAGTGTCATTGAAACTGATGTGTTCACTGTTCTTGACACATATGAAGCCACTGTCATTCTCGGACGCACATTTCTGTCTAAGTTCTCCTCACTTGAATTTGACTGGGATGGTCATAGAATTCGACTGGGAGATAGGTGGTATGACACCAACATCATGCTAAGTGGTGGTAGGCTGGATGGTAGGGTCGAGGTGGCCCGGGTCGAACAGCGCTGTGTGGAGGACTTAAATTTCGATAAAAACCCCAAGTTGAGCCCTGAGCACAAGCAAAGGCTGCAGAGCCTGCTTCTACAGCATAAGTCTGCTTGGGCCACCAATCCCAAGAAACCGGCCCTGTGTAACAAAGGAAAGCACAAGATAGTCACCAATGATGCAAGACCAATTAAGCAAAAGATGAGGCGGATGTCCCCCGATGATGAGAAAGAGGTGAATAGACAGATTGAGGAAATGCTAGCTAATGGACTATGTAGACCGTCAGAATCCCCTTGGAGTAGTGGAGTGATCCTGGTGAGGAAACGTGATGGGACACACCGTTTCGTGATTGACTACCGTATGTTGAACAAGGTGACGGAGAAGGACGCGTATCCTCTCCCAAACACTAAAGATCTCTTCGACAAAATGCATGGGAGCGAAGTGTTTTCGTTCTTAGACTGCGCCAGTGCTTACTGGAGTATCAGTATGGAGGAGGCTGACCGCCACAAGACTGCATTTTCTGTGCCCAGAGGACAATACGAGATGAACGTGATGCCGTTAGGACTCTGCAACAGTCAGAGCACCTATCAGAGGGCCATTGATTCTGCTTTGAAGGGGGTGCCCCATGCTGTCGCGTATATTGACGACGTGTGCTGTTTCTCCAGAGATTTCGACCAGCACTTACTAGATCTAGAGCAGACTCTGAACAGGCTTCAGATAGCTAACATGCAACTCAGACCAGACAAGTGCCATTTTGGTTATGCCAAAGGGCCTTTCCTGGGCCACGAGATCTCGGTCATGGGTTGTTCTCCTCTACCAGAGAACTTGCGGGTCATAAAGGGTTGTCCCAGGCCAACGTGTAAGAAGGAGCTCCAACGATTCCTGGGCATGGTGAATTATTATAGACCTTTCATCCCGCGCATGGCCGAGACCTCGGCTCCTCTTTACGCTCTTACTGGATCCGGAGTCAGCTGGCATTGGTCAGCTGAGTGTGAGCACAGTTTCGTGGCACTAAGAGATGTCCTGACTTCTGATCTTGTGCTAGCTTTCCCTCAGTGGGAAAAACCGTTCTTCATTGAGGTAGATGGGTCTTGCTCGGGCGTTGGCGCAATACTCTCGCAGGAGGATCACCGAGGAAAGCTTAAACCCATAGCATTTTACTCCTCTGGTCTCACTACGACACAGCGTAACTACTCGGCCTCAGAGGTCGAATGCTGGGCGATCATTTCTGCGACGCGGAAGTGGAGCGTATATGTGAACGCGGCTCCTCAAGTTGTGCTGATCAGTGATCACAACCCCTTAACCTGGCTACGCAGGCAAAGGGATCCTCGCCGGAAATCTGCCCGATGGATCGCTGAACTAGAGTGTCTGAACTACACTGTAGTATACCGCAAGGGTGTCAGACATGTTGCACCCGACTTTCTGAGCCGGTTGGAGTCGAGTGTCGATAGGGATGTCAACAACGAGGGAGAACATTTCGAGAGGCACGTTTATACTGTTGGCGCAGTAGACGAGTTCTTAGATGATGTTAGAAGGGCTCAGAAAGAAGACTCGAATGTAGAGTATGCCGCTCATCAGCTGCAAACTCACGGCAAGGTGAGGCGGGGACGCTACAAATCCTACGGTGGAATGAAGGTAGAGGATGGGTTACTGATGCAAAAATCTCAGATAGTTGTTCCGAGTTCCATGCGCAGGGAGGTGTTTGAGAGGGAGCACTCAGTCCACCATGCTGGAGTCGATAAGACATATAAATGCATCAAAGAACGATATTTCTGGGTAGGCATGTACCGCTATATTCAAACACTGTGCGTAGCATGTGAACTCTGCCAAAGAAATAAGCGCTCGTTTGCCCCCAAGGAAACGCTGCAGGACTATGTCACGGGCGATACAACGCCTCGAAGCACCATCGCCATGGATGTTGCAACCCTACCGTGGTCTCGTGATGGGTTCCGATATCTTTTAGTTATAGTAGACGTATTCTCGCGCTATGCCGAGCTCGTTCCTCTAAAAGATCAAACTGCGCAGACGATCTGTGACGCTGTACGATCAGAGTGGATCCACCGTCACGGCCCTCCGTTGCGTATTATCACGGACCAAGCACCCAACATGGACGGGCAGACGATGAGACAGCTGTGTGAGATGCTTGGCATAGAGAAGAGACATTCTTCTCCATACCACCCGGAAGGTGATGGTCTTGCGGAACGGACAGTTCAGTCCGTGAAGCAACTGAAGCAACAACTCAACCAAATTCCAGCCAAATGAGATCATGTTTGGTGTGAAACTGCGTACCCCCTTAGAAGTGAGCCTGGATAGGCCAGAGCTAGCTGCCGAACATGCGATTAGTCCAAAGTCACATGTGGAAGAAACGTGCCATGGTCTTTCTCAGTTACATGAGCAGGCTTTGCATAATTCTGCTGGTGCTCACACTCTTTCTAAAAAACAATATGATCAGGGAAAAAAAGACAGCGATGTTCGGCCCGGTGACCACGTCTTTCTTCGCAGGGAAGTGCGACATTCATCCCTGGACCCCATGTATGATGGCCCCTTTCTTGTCATAGATCGTAGAAATGCGAATGTGTTGTTAAAGCTTGGAAGGAGAGATGTGGTGGTACACTTAAACCAATGTAAGAAATATTTGAATGACACGAGCGCTCCTCATGCCGTGTATGTACCGACAGGACGGCCTGTAGTCCCCCGCGATAACAGCGCTGATGTTACTGATCCTGATGTGCGGCAACCATCCCTCCCGGTTCACAGTGATGCAGCCAGCGATGTGTCGCACGGCGGTGTACCGTCACAACAGCCACAGCTGAGTGATGTGAATGTGGATACGGACATAGTGTCTACACAGACACAGCCAAACGCTGCTACTCCGGGGTACCGGCGGAACCTGCCACGGAATAGGAGACCCCCCGCCCATCTTAGGGATTATGTTACTTAACGTTACTGGTCTACTCTTTCTTTAGGGGAAGTGATGTTATGATGTGGCTCTGCACGGCCTTGCTCGTTACTGCTGTATACTGCCAGCACGTATGTGTTTGCATGTGTCTGCACGACTGCACGCTTGCACGACTGCATGATTGTCGCCATCTGCCGCTTGCCTACTTTGGCCTAATTGTTCTCTCATTTCCTTTTCAGGATTACCCAATATTATCTTGACTTCTCAGAATAAACCTCTGCATTTCGTCATCGAGTGTATGCATTCTGACGAGCAGGATAGCTTTCCAACAAATGGCACCGCCAGCGCTAGACCGGCGCGGTGGAGCGCCGCGCCTCCCCGGCAGCTGCACCAAGAACGACCCGTGCTAGCACACCGCAGGGGCCGGCACATGTTAACTCTCCATCGACACTGATTGTAGTGCGGTGTAGCGCGTTCCATCGACTCCCGCCAGCTTTTGATGTTGTGCTGCCGCCCCTCTCCTCACCCTCCTCGCAGCGTCCGAGTCGCCGCCCCGTGGGCTCTGGCCGAGCGTCCATTCGCTCCTGTGGGAACTTCTGTCTCAGTATCGGTGTTCGTCGGTGCCATGTCGATTACCTCTGATGGACTTTGAGGGCAAGCTCTCTCACGTGTGGTGAAACCAAACCATTTCTGCGTCGTTTTCGGATGAAACCCTCGCAAAACCAGTGCGTGGATTTGGATCCTTTCTCCGCATGGTGCCTGAAACATTGAACCGTGTCTCGATTGTGAATCACAACACTGAAACGGATAGCAGCAGTCAATAAGTTTCCCACTTAGCAGTAACGAGCCGGAGCTCCTGTATGGGAGCAGCGCTTTTTTGAAGTATTATTACGAGCGAGTCAAGGAAAATGCCTACAACACAGTGACCGACACAGGAGGATGGGCTAAGTGGGCTCAAACCCTCTACTCGAAATGTCAGAGTGCCTATATATAGGAAATGCATAGCCGAAGGCAGATTCGAGGCAATGGTGCGAGGGGCTCCAGCCCCCCCTCCTGCCCGAAATGAAGTCCTGAACCTGCCACTGGCTTAGGATACACTCTTAAGTTTAGGCACCGGCGAGTTCAACTTTGATTTAAGCTCGAGAAAAAGCAGGGTGCCATCGACTAGGCGTAATTAGTTATTTTCTACACCGAGATATTCCAGTCCGTTCTCCTGCTGATGCAGCACTCAGAACGGCAAAACAAACTACTGGCTATAGCAATTGGTTATATAACAGTCGGTCTGTTACACGGCTGCATCCTTTCAATGTGGATACAAGAGTCGGCAGGCTGTTTGCTAAAGTACTGTCTCGGTGCTGCCCACCTCAAAACTGAGCTTGCGCAGGGAACAGAAATTAAATCTACGAAATTGTACATACCTAGTGATAACGAGGTATTCTATGATCGTCTATCAAAAGCGCGAACGGCTTCTGTGATACAGGAAACGTTCGTGGAATTCATCATCATATTTAGAATCAAAACAAAGGTATATTTTGTAACACGTATTTAAGCGGCAAGCTCATTAACATCGGTGTCCGGCCTTGATCAAGCAAAGAAGCAAACATGCCGCCCTTTCAATGAACTTTACAATGTTCGGAAACGACAGCATGAGATTGCTCGAGTTTTTCAAAACGCTCCTGGGTCCCTTCGTTACACCCGCAAAATGACTTCATGTAAACAGAGCAAAGAACAGGGTCAGAGAGAATGATATTCAAGGGCAGTGCTTTCACAGAAGTTCTACCAGCCTTCCAGTGTGCAGACCTGGTTGGGGTAAGCGGGACCTGATGTGTTTGTTCTTATTGTCGTTGAACCTAAAACTACTTGTTCACGGGTCACCGCAGGCACTCTGAGCCCTTCACTGACTGCCGGCTCCTTGGCACAAGTTCATCCGGCGTGTTCTTCACATCACTATTGTCGTGCCACAACTTCTGCCCCGCGTCACCCAGTCCGCGAGCACTTAATGCAAGCGGAATGCAATGACTAAGATTATCCCCGGCTCTACTGCAGAGATCAGTGGCAAGTTGACTCTGTTCTGCACGCAGCTAGAGCTATAGTGGTGCTATTTTGGCGTCTGCACTGGTGTTACCCCTCTGGAGGAGGTACCGCTGTCTCGCCGAGGTTCTTCCATCTGAAAAGGAAGGAAATCATTTCAGACAGACATCCAGCCCGGGCACTAAAACCAGGCAGCACACTATTCGGTGCAGAGGTGCAGAAGAAAAGCCCTAAAAACGATAGGCACGATGCTTCCATACAGGGGGCGGATCCAGGAGGACATGGCAGGGGGCGCCGTCCCCCACTTCCGCTCCAAATAAGGGTTGGCACCTCTGCACAGGTTAGGCATTAGTAATGGTTGTATCTGTTTCTCAAAGCAGAAAGCAATTTGCGAGGAAACGGTGCCCATACCGAGTCCCCAAATGAACAACCAAGATACATTTAAAGGGAATGTGGCACCCTGGTTGAATCCTGGAATTTAGTGCAATTAGGCGTACTTTTAGCCGAAAATAATGAAACCACTCATGATTTCTCTGAAAAATGTACAATAAGCTCAATATTTTGATTTTTTAAAATACTCCTCTAGAAAAATAAATAAATATCAGCCTGTGGATGATGTCATGATCTGGCAACCACTGCCATACTTGAAACCCTTCAAGGGCTTCGATTGGATGATGCTCATCGTGACGTCAGCATATGTCGTCACACCAGTAGCTCACAACAATGACCGCCCGGCGAAGGGCTGATGAGTGGGCTGGTGTCAGGTAGGTTTTAGCTTTTTTTCTACGGAAATATGGAGTTCCAAGGCAAATGATACATGGAGCACCGGGTTTTCCGACTTGCTTTACAACTTGACTATCTCACACAAAATCACGTTATGAAGGTGCCACATTCCCTTTAAAAGGACATCTTTCTCGTTTTAGTCACGAAGAAAAGATCGAGGTGCGGCGCCGTGTGACCTGTGACCTGACCTGTTGCGTGTATTTAGGCACGGACGCCGAGCCGGCCAGCCGCATCTTCTCGGGGTCTGCGGTTGTCTCATCCGTCTGGTGCAGGAACACCACTCCCAGGTTCAGTTGCGGCACCTCAGCGAACACCGTGAGGAACCACATCATCATCACCAACCCCACCAGCAGGTAGGCTGCCGGACGGGAAACCACATCATCACCATCAGTCCGACCAGCAGATAGGCTGCCGGACGGGAAACCACATCATCGTCATCAGTCCGACCAGCAGATAGGCTGCCAAACGGGAAACCACATCAACACCAACCCCACCAGCAGATAGGCTGCCGGACGGGAAACCACATCATCGTCATCAGTCCGACCAGCAGATAGGCTGCCAAACGGGAAACCACATCAACACCAACCCCACCAGCAGGTAGGCTGCCGGACGGAAAACCACATCATCGTCATCAGTCCGACCAGCAGATAGACTGCCAAACGGAAAACCACATCATGGTCATCACACTAGGAGACATCCTGTCGAACTTGCAACGGGAAATTATTGTTATTGCCGATCAGGGGCTTCCGATCAGGGGCTTGCAGGAGCAGGACCATCCATATCCTCAACAGACCTACTGTGAGGTCGGCTTTCGAGCAAAACACGAGTATCGGGTTTCTTTAGTTACGGATTCGGGGAACGATACAGGTCGTGGACACAGGCAGCACAGATAATATCACACAGGTATCGGTGAAATCACACTACTGGGCTGAAATTGTTCCGGTTACTGCGCACATGTATCTGATACATAAACATCTTTGCTAATGACAATTCACGAACAAAAATGACGCCGGCTTCTACTGGAGTGGAGAGCCATTTCCCAACATTTGAGTGTGCCCGTATAAGGAGTGAACCGATATGACAGTGGAAGGAGTGATTTATATCCATACATCCAAACATCTATCCAACTCCAAAGGGTAGGGCTTGGTTAATTGTTATTTACTGGTACCCGTGACCAGAAAGGAGGATTCCGTGCAAGGCACATACCAAGACATCGTTTTGGGAGAGGCCCATTGATAGCCACCACAGGCCTTTCAGTGTAATGGGTCCTGACCAGATGTCATGACCACACTGGCTATAAGGGCCAAAAGCGGCTACAATTAACGGCCAGTGGATTTGGTGGGCTCCGTTGGTTCCTGGCAGAGACAGATCCACAATGGCTGCAGGCCGCCCAAAACCGATGAAAGGGGGCTCACTATCGGCTTTAGCCTATTTTTTTCGTTAACCCTTTCTCGATTAAAACAGAACAGCATCCGTAGGATTTTAGAACTGCGTAATTTCACCGGAGTGTGTAGTCAATGCTAATTCAGGCGATTTTCCATCGCATTACTCATCAGACCTGGCGCATCCAACTATGTAGAAACGAATAAAAAGTAGGAGACGAGGGCACACATCTTTTGAGCACTATTCAGGTCTGCCTAAAGTCCTTGAGCCATCAGTCGGAACCGGACGTGGGCGTCGGTTAGTGCCGACACGTGGAAGTAAAGCTTGTACTTATTGGACCTCCACAGTCCACACAGCTGGTGTTCGAATCCCTGCGGGACAGAGGCGCGTTCAGCCTGGCCACTAGGATACGCCCTCCGGTTTGGTCGTGATTTTTTAGGCTCAGACTCGGCTGTGAGCCCTCCGAAGTCAACCTTGGTTGCCACGGCTTGCCCCAGTTGATGGGAATCTGACTACGCCACAGCTGCGGGTCGCGGTGTTGGATGAGTGTCACCTGGCAGCACCTGTGGCCACAGCAGGTCGGCTACTGAGCACCCGATCGCGACCTTTTAGGCACAACTGGAGTTCTTCACAGGGGCAAAGCGGTGTTTCCGCAATATTTGCAGGTTGAAACTAATTGATTGGCGGAACCAAGCAGTACAATGCGACTGTTTCCTAGCACCAAAACTAACTAGTCTCCTCTTTCAAGAATCAATAGGTTTGAGGTGTTTCACTTTTCCCATACAGAAATCCCCTTTCTAGAATTGTTTTGGGCCCATCAGTAATGGACCACTCCGCGGTTCAGTAAGTGAACAACTAGTGGATCGTTACTGCACCCGACCGTAGGGAACAGAAGCAGTAGCCGTCCTGACTAGTGAGTGGAACGCCAGCGATGTTCATGAAAAAAGAAGGCCGTGAAGACCAGCCAACCGCCATTTTGGTGCCGAGCAGATCAAGGAAAATTACATGTAAATTTCACTTTTATCTGCTTCATTGTTTCAAAAACAATATGTGAGTACGTATACCAGACATCCCCGGAGACATCAAGTCGAAAGAGTCCGCATTCAACATCAGTACGGCGCAAATGAAGTTTGGTATTACGGAAGGCAGGAATGGTGTCACAACTCACAATCCTGAGTTTAGATAGATATCAATTCTTTGCCACACCTTCTTGGTGCTGAGGCACATGTGACCATGAAATGGTATCTGTATTCCACGCATGCGACTAAAGGAAATAAATACGAAAATCCTAAAAATAACTTCACTACAAATTCACCAATTTTGGCTCACGTCCGCTGAAATTTTTCCAACGAATGAGAAGGGCGGAACAATTAGGTCTCGGGATTATTCAGAATACTGAAACAAGGAGCAGGAAATATTAGGCCAGTTGTTGTCATCCGACACGATAGACTCGATGGCTAGAAACATTCAAAGCCGAGTATAACCCCTGCCCCCTGCTGTTTCCATGCCAGTGGATGGGCTGATTTGGTAGCGCCTCTCCTCGCAGAGAAAAAACACAATGATTTCAAATCCCCATAGATTTATCCGAATACAATTCAGATATCCGCGCTTACTGTCAATATGATGAGAATTGGCCGCTTGGCGCGATCTTAGGAGCAGAATTGTTGCGAAACCCAGACGAGCAATGCATGGGAATTCGCTAAAACAGATTTCTCCACATCGGAACATTGACCTAGAGCTGTCGTTGACACGACTGAAAAACCAGTGATATATTTTAATATTATTGATTGTCTTACTTGATCGGCTTGGTTGTCTAGCTTACAAGTTACCAATGGCGTTGGCACTACCAAAAGTACTCTCCAATGGCAACTGCGTCTAACTTACCGGTAGTGGCAATCTTATAGAGCATTCTCCACTTCTGGCCCGGCATGTCCCCCGGTATGTAGTCGCCCAGGCCGACAGTAGTGAGCGAGATGAAGCAGTAGTAGAAGGAGTCGAGGAAACTCCAGTCCTCCTCCAACTGGTTGAAAATGGCGGCCGGCACTAGAAGAAACAGGCCGACTACGAGGACGGCCCACCAGGGCCAGGTGAAGTAGCCGGACCCGGAGAGGTGGCGAGACGTGACCGAACTGCGAGCCAAGCCACTGGCGAAATGTCGGTCTCTTTAGAGGTGAGTACTATCGAAGGTGCGGTGACCGCCGCGCCGTTACAGCAGACGAACAAAGATAGTCAAGTTTGTCTTCTGAGCGTCGAGGTTTTCGCCAAAAAAGGACTTGCATGCACATGCGACTTTTGAGGTCATGCTTCGAGGACTTCAGTCATACGCAAAAATATTTGAAATGTGTTTATAAGCACAGCACGAGACCAAAATCTGACTAGAGCCTAGAGAACTTTCTTTCGAAGTCTTAAAACCTCCAATTTCTGCACAGTCAGGAGGTATGAGCGTCACCTGCAGCGCCTGTGTGGAGGGCACCATCATCCTCTCCACAAAGCCAGAGAGGAGCACCAGTGTCAATGGAATACCCGCCAGCGCGAACACCAGGCAGAAGAGCTTCCCCTCGGGCGTCAGCGGGGTGATGTGGCCGTACCCTGCCGGAGGTACACCCGGGGCGGTCTCAGGTGTTGCTCTTGGGGTGGCGGGACGAGCAAAATATAGTAAAACATAGCGTTTGATGAAATTTTAATAGAAACCTTGTGTTAAGGGAGAGGAAAAGGCCCGGACGCCCCTTCCCCTGGGGTACAAGGCACCACCACCTGTCACATGCACCGCAATAATTTCAAACTTCACATTTCCGTCCATATCATATAGGGTGGCATCCCATGGGTGGAGCAAAAGCTTTGGGTGAGACCGATTTGCCCTGAGTTTTCCTGCTACCTATGAGACAGGCTTTGACGCATTGAAGACAAGGCGATCATCCAGTGGCGGATCCAGGGGGGAGGAGGGGGAGCTAGGGGCTCAAGCCCCCCCGAAATGTCTGAGACCCTATAGTTAAGAAAAAGACAAGGGGATGCCCGAGGTACTGGCGGGTCAAGCTCGAGCCCCCCAGTCCGAACCCCCGCAATGAATCCCTGAATCTGCCACTGCGACAATCCATTGATTACAGGTATAACACAAAAATGTAATACCAGTCATATTCATATATTAAAAACACTTCCACTCAATGGAGGTGGGCTTTATAGTGTTGTCATGATGAGCCTGAGGCAATCAACAAACTATGAAAGGAGACGGCAAGGATATATAAAATATAAATAATGATCTTAAATGGACTGCTACGGATGTCGTCATAGAAACTCCACTAAGGGTTTGAAATCCAGGGGATCCTCTCCCCGTCTGCCGATGTCTCCAGCCCCCATGTCTCCGTGCCAAGACTTCCTGGATGCCAAGGCCTCCCGACTCGCTCGAGCCGTTTTTATTCAGAAATTCTACCGGATACACACGAGTAATTAGCCAAGAACGTGTCGATATCCACATGAACTGTTATTTCAGTTTCCAATATGTTTATAGCATTGCTTGTATTTTACCGCGGTAACTTCTTGTCTAACCAGTTGCCTCGATTCTGGGATGGAGCCCCTGAACTGTACGACATTTACACCCACTTTATCCTAGTGGTAAGACCCAGTCTCCTTTTACCACGAATTTCCTCATCCCATAGGCGCCACCAATGTTTGATTCAAACTAAGCCTATCATCCAAAAACTGCCAAAAAAACGATATTCATCTTAGTCTCAACATTCTCACAGTGACCAAAAAGTAGATGCTTTCGTGCAGTGACGCATTCAGGACAGTATTTCGGAGGAGGGCTAAGGGGCTCGAATCTGCCCCTCCTTTGCCTCGGAACAGCCTCCGGCTATGCATTAGTTAGAGACATTCTGGTATTTCGGGGGAAGGAGCTTGAGCCCTCTAACCCCCATTGTATCTGTTATTGCCCTGGTGAGAGCACGAACGCTTTCAATACCAGCTATCCGACAAAAAGTCAAAGTATTGTCCTCCGATCGCAGCCATATTTGGTAGTATCTTACCTATCGTAGTGACGACTGTAGCCGAGAAGAAAAGGCTCTGCCCGAAAGTCCAGTTGGGTGTCGTTGTGTTCGTTTTGCCTGAGGCGCTGACGCCTAGGTTGCTGGCATGGATGATTTCCTCCAACAGAGTGTTGAGCGACGACTCTGGAGGGCAGGGCAACGTTTATCCTACTGAGATTACTGATGAGATAACTGATGATCTCCTTCTCCGTGATCCAGGAGTGATAATAAGTGGACTATCATGGATTTTTCCGTGCAAAATCGATTAAGGATTCTAAATCCAAAAGGATCCTGCTCTCCCCTCCTCTCCCACCCGATATATCCAGCAACCATGGTTTTTAAGGCGGTACAAAAAGTCCCAGGTTTTCCGTCGGTATAGAAATGGGAAACTTGTATACTGAACCATGAAATGAATGCATTTTGGCCATGAATTTAATATACAGATGACCGATAATAAAGATAATCCGTCACGTAGGCAAGTCGGGGATGCGGGATCAAGTCTCCCCATAAGGATCGGAACACAGAACATATATCGATTTGCCAACTTTGTCCATAACCAGTTTTAACACCCGCACTGGAGGGGGTCTGGCACTAACGCGCACTGGAGGGGGGCCTGGTAGGCCCCCCTAAGATCTCGGAAACTAAGAGGGTTAGAAAAACGCCATTTGGTAGGTGGGTGGGGGCTATGGTGATCTACATGATGACCAATTTTCATTGACTTAGGTCAATATCTTCAAGGTCAAACAAGGTCGTAAAGGTCAAATATTGGCCATGCTGGGATCGATTGGTAAATGCTGTGATTATGCAGGAAAATGGCGGGAATAAGCTAAAGGCGGACAAGGTTTATAGAGAAGAGGTCTCCAAAAGGCTTCCCCACAACTTTTGGGTCAAGGTCATTCAAGGTCATTGACCTTTAAGGTCACCATATGGTATACTACTTATTATTTACACTTTGACTAACACTGTAGCCACTGTTTGGCGGGAAATGAGGATTGACCTTTCCCAATGACCTTTGACCTTGACCTTTGACCTTGACCTTTGTATTGGGGTACCCTACCGATGACGTCATAGCATAATATATGTCAGACGGGGTAACGTCATTTGGCCGGACGCACAGTGGTCAGTGACCTTGAAAGTGCAGATATGACCTTGACCTGTGACCTTTGACCTTGACCTTGACTGTTATGTGAAGTGACCTTGACATACAGTCCCGCTTATATGACGTTATGACGTCACCACTCGGTCTTCAATGCAAGCTAACTGGTCCGACCGCGCGTTTACGGCGATCTCAAAATACAGGTCTGACTTTGAAAGCCTATAAGTCAAAAAATTTTCGGCCGATTTTCAAAAAATCTTCAACAATCGACGCGCTATTAAATTCTGTTAAATGTGGCCACGTTTCGTTTTTCGGCTACAAGCGGTTCTCCGGCCACCTCGGAAAAACAGGTGGGGGGCCTCAGAGGCCCCCTCCAGTGCGCGTGTTAAGGGGTCCTGAGAAACGAATGTATTGTTCTGCGTCATATAAGTTCGGAGACATGTGACTGCAATGAAACGCAGTAATAAAACTGCATAGAAATATAACTGCATAAAACTCATAAAAAACAGCTTAAGACTTTTATGGAGGTCAAGTCCTTCCGACGCACTTGTGCCATTTTCATTCAGAAATCTTACCGGGCACACACGAGTGATCAGTCAAAAACCGGTTGATATTCAATTGTATCTCCTGTCTCAGCTGGTTCTCCCTTGGCTGCTCTAGGAAGTTGAAGATGAAGGCGCCGGCCACCAGGAAGAGTACGTAGAAGGCGGTGTACACAGCCAGCAGGCAGCTGCTGCGGCGCACGCACAGACATCGGCGCACGTGCGCACGGGAGCCGTTCTCACCACTCTCCTCCAGCGAGGAGTACTGGCCCGCGTCCAGGAGCGACATTGCGGAAGCCCGCGGCTACTGAGGAAGCGAGGGGCTCTGATCAGAGACGCGCACAGGGTTCATTTACGTATGTTAAAATCATGAGCAATAGACACATGCATGCACGTGTTGGTGATAGCATGGATACAAGGTCAACCTCTCTTTGGTCACGGGGAGTTGAAATCATTGTTGGATCTGTCTGGACGAAATCATATCCGGTTTTCACGATCCACTGTTCATTGGTGAGACAAAACTGTAATTAGTTTTCAAAAGGTGAAGGACACATTTCCAAAAGTCATGATTATAGTGCAAGCAATATCAAAATGATAAATCCACGTGCCTTCGGTGATGCGCGTAGCCACCACTAAACATGTAAAGGGGCTTTAGAACCCTCTTCCTCCCGTTGAATAGAAGCGGCGCTAAAAAGAAACATCGAAACTCACAAACCACGCCGGGGGAGGGAGAACAATATAACAATGGGACAATACGAAGATTTTAGACCAGGAAGAGAACGCTACGCGAAGGAAAATACAAGTTACGGCATACATGATGATCAAGCAAACAACGTTGGCTCTTAGAGCATTGATAGTCACATTTTTTTAGCCACACATTATTTGAAAAAAACTGCAATAAAGAAGATGCGGTTAAAATGAATAAAACGAGGAATTTGTAACAAACAATAGCGCTGTGTATACTCAGTCTTAAATATGTACCAGTGTCATCTGTTATTGCTGTAGTGTTTCTACATTGTATTTATCTTTTTTATTATATGACTACGGCGAAGCCCCAGGGGCAAAACATAAGTCGTTAAAATTAATCTAGTTTTAACTTTCCCTTTTAACAATCGATTGAGGAAAGGTTACTCCATAACGAAACGAACAGAAAAGAAACAGTAACTCTTCGGACTTATGTTTTCAGGTGCATCCCACTATTGGTAACTTGCAACCATTATTTTGGTTAATTCCACTATTACTACAACTATTCAACTACACTATTGGTCTTTTCGCAACTTTAAGTTTTTCTCCATGTGACCGAAATCCGGAAATTTCCGCAGGAACAATTAAGGGCCAAGCTAGTTCCGGCCCTTTGTTTCTATGCCTATTTCCGCAATGTTTTCCAGACATGAAACGAAATTTCTGTGAATGATGGATTAAAATTTGGCACATGGCTAAACTGCAGGCTAACCACAGAATAGTAGGTAGGGGAGAGTGGGGTAACATAGATTGTCTAATGACGACTGGCATTTTCGGTGACTTATTGAACTCCATTAGCCTCGATTTTCGGCATGTTAATACCTCGAACATGTATCTACTTCTGTGCAAGCAGCCAGACATCATCTCGTAGTTGCCAATTGTATGCCTCAAATTTCGCAAAAAGTAACAGAAGTCCATTTCGCCCCACCCCTGGGGTAGCATAGTCAATTGGTCACCCCATGGGGCAAGATGGACAGACCACTTTAATAGTCGTTTCAGCACGTCTACGGCGGCTAATTTATATTCGTATGTGTATATCGACATCGTACGTTTAGATCAGGTCATTCGATTTTTTGCTCAACATGCAATATCACTTCTTATATGGAGGATTGTGACATCACATGCTCGTGATATGGCAATCATGTTTGTAGGTTCTATAATTTCCAGAAAGTTAATTCTTTTAAGCAACGAAGTCTCAAATACTTCCCAAATCAATAGCACGAACATGTTGAAAGTGATTTATTACGATTTTGCATGGCTACATTAAATAACATGCAATTTCGCGTGCCGTGCATCGCAATGGTCAGGGTGACCATCTTGCCCCACCCAGCTGCTCTCCTGCAAGCTCGCAAACGACTTAAGCGCAACTTCGACTCCACGTACGGCGGCAAAGGCGAAAACGCTGTAAGAGAATAAAGAACATAAGACCGCAATATCAATGTAAAATCTAAAATCCTTTGGGCAGTAGGCTTTCAAAGTTAGTCCGACAAAATACTCAGCTTTACTCAGATAGCTTTACCGGGCCCGGAGGGAGTGTTATATGGCCCAGTTTGGAGGATGAGTGCTGTTTGGCCCACTTCGAGCCCGGAGGGAGCGCTGTTTGGGCCTGTTTGGCTCAGCTTGGGCCCGGAGGGAGTGCTGTTTGGGCTAGGGGCACCAATTCTTAATGGATGACGTAGCATTGAGGCACCAATGCATCCATCCTACGGGGTGTGGGAGGTGGGAGGGGTGGTGGAAAGTGGTTCCATGAAGCGCCTAGTGATTATATCGTGGGGTGGAGTGCTTCCTTGTCCCCTAAATCTGCCCATGGCCCAATAAGAAATGCACATTCATTTACACATAATATTTTAAAATCGAAAATTCATTTAACATTTTTCTTGAACCGGCCATTCCCTCTGAAAAGTTTAAAGTTTTGGAATGGATACAATTTCACGTTGAAGAGCAGCTTTACATATGGCTCTCTGCCTATAGGTTCAAGCGCATAGAATTATATGATTTTGGAGGTGCGCGAGTATCCCTAAACGCCAGAAACCATCCCTTCACGTCGAAAAGCACCCTTACGGCTTTTGAGCCGGATCTGAATCTAGCCATTAGTATAGGCCAAATCGAAAGCCGACATATCTACCCAATTAAAACATCTTAGATCAGTGTTTTCCTGCAAACATTTCCAGTTTTTTTTCAGCACGTTAACGCTATTCCCTTTCTTCCGCTCAATTTTCATTAGATGACCCGGAGAAACACCCTCAAACTTATTCACAATTTTACACCCCTGTCCAGGTATGCACCTAAAAACCAAAGCGCAGACACAGTGGTGGTGGAGCGTCAAAATTTGTGGGGAGAGGTGGGCAGCACGAACTCCCCGACCTATCAACGAATTCCTGCCAGCACCATATGGTTAGCATCAAAATATATCACGCCAGGGGGAGGGGAGTTCACTCCCTGCCTTCCCAGGGGCGCCGTCCATGGGTAGAATGGGTAGAAATATCAGCAAGATAATGAAGGGCATTGCTCCCCATAATCAGACGTCCCCTATACCAGACCTGCGTCATTAGCCAGTCATCAAGTCCGGGGCAGACTCTGGGTGATATTTCACCCTGACAGAGATGTTTTTTTGTGCGCTAAAAGGAGGCATGTTAGTACTATAACGTGTTTTCAAGTCAAAATGTATGGCTCACTGTCACGAAATAAATGAGTAAAATAAAGGCCTCGGTTGCAGTCAACTCGGTGCTTGTCTTGATCGACTCCGGGAAAAATGTCTGAGAAATATTTCTTTTTCCAAGTCTTCCTCGATTCTAGTTTGTCAATGCGAAATGATTATTCCAGCCACCAGTTTTACTGTCTTCGACGTGTTTTTCCCGTATTCGGTTTGACACTCCTGATCGATTATGCAGCCCTAGCGTGCGATACAAAAACTGACAAATTCCTTTTCTTTACTATCGAAGTTCTTCTCCGGACATTTTTTGGAAACCTGCAGCCAGGGGCGGACGCAGACCCGAGTTTGGGGGGGCAAACCCATGTCTGCCTCTCCCCTCCTGGGGGGCGGGGGTGGAAGCGAATATTTTTTTGCTCTACAGACCTAGTGTAAACATTTTTTCAGTGCTCGACAGACCTAGTATAAGCTACTTCTCCAAGTGCATGATCGCTCTCCGGGGGTGGGAGCGAAGATTTTTTGCTCTACAGACCTAATGTAAACACATTTTTTCAAAAATTTTCCGGCGCTTGGGGGGCCAAAAGATAGTTTGGCCCCCTCCAGCGCTTTGGGGGCATGGCCGGAATGCCCCCCCGCGTCCGCCAACGCCTGCAGCTGTCTGCCATTCGATAAGGATGGTGTCGTGACCGGCAGGACAGGCGCACATACATTTGACTGGCATTTACCAACAATGACGGAATATTTGGCAACAACTGAGCAGATATTTCTTGCGGCGCAGAAAATTAAGACACACCTTCGCAAAATCAGCAATGGAGCGAAGACACGAAAAATGCAAACAAAATTAGCGAAAAGGAGATAATTCCTCTCGAACGCACGATTGAAACTATTCACCACTCCAAACCCCCAAAAGATCGAAGCCCGCATTCCGAGTCTATGTCTCGACCAGATGACGATTCGTGGCGTAGGTATGCAAACATTGCCAAACCGATAGGCAATTACATGATATAACGTGCAGGCACTCAGAATCAGCTGCGAACTACAGGGTGCTCCACAACCATATCCGTACTTAAGTGGGCTGAACACGGCAAGCTGAAACAAATCCAGCTCTGATAGCAGATTCAACTTTATCGAAAGTCGTCGACTGATAACAATGGCTTCAAGTCATTGGGTTTTGGTGAGATCGGTCATGACTTGCATAGCAAATGGCGCCATGCTTAAACTCTGATGAACGCGTACCTACATTTGGGTGCTGATCAATGTGATAGACCTGGATTATTTCAATTCTTATATACATTTGCTGGATACTTTAGCCTAGTGGGCAAAACAACGAGGAAAGGAGTTTCCTAAAGAACAACCACGAAGTTATATTAAACACACCACTTAAATGTGCGGCAGCTTGTCTCTAATATCAGCTGATATTTCAGCACTAAAACTCCCACGGGAGCTGCTCCAACACTTACCGACAATCTGGTCATCAAACACGTTACGCCGGGTGAACGTTGGTGCTGACTGCAGCCACCACCACCTCGTGTTACCTCCTCAGAAAAAAGCTATCTGAGCAGTCACCGAGGCTTCTTGGACGGAAACTCACTCAACTCTGTTTTACACTGCATTGTTCAGAAAATCAGGGAAGTCTCAGCTGACCTCGTGACGAACACCGCGCAACGTCGTTCTCTCCATCGCACTCGGCGAGGAAGCTGCCGCCCCAGCAACACTGTACGGAGCGACCTCCACAGCCCCCACTCCCCGCCCCCCGCGAGCCTCGCGACCGGCTCGCCGCTCACACATGCGGCCGCGCGGCGCGGCGCCCACCGCCTTCACCCGTCCGTGCTGGCCCCGCCCACACGGCCGTGACGTCAGGCCGAGAGTGAAGCTTCGCTCGTGGTGCAAGAAGCGCACGCGTCAGCGCTAGCTTTCGGGCAAGTGTGGTTTGAGTGATGGAAAAATCGCACAAACATCGAGTAGGTTATCCGCCCAGGTAATCGGTGCTGTTTGTGCCCAAATAATGTCTGTTCTTCCATAAATTGATTATTTATTTCATCTTGGTCTAGCTCATACTATCTTGTCCTTGTTGTGCCGTTGTTATTAACGGTTGGCTTAGACGGGATTGTTTTAACCATTTCATTCAAATCCCATCTGTCTGATAATTTTTTCTAGGGTGATTTAGCTCTGATGTCTTGACTTGTAATTGAGGCATAACACGTGCTCATTTACAACGACAACAACAAAAACACATTCATGCGTTCCATTACTACGGCTAAACGTAATTATTCAAAAAGCCGTTAACATTGCATCTACTAGGATGGGAAAGCTGCAACTCAGAGCTAAATCGGCGCGCCGGGAGTTTGGAAAGAAGAAACGTCGAAACGTCAACACTGCCGCATTTCCGACTTCTTGTTCCCACTGTTCGGAGTCCACGGTACTATGCTCCCAACTTAAGAGGTTCGCAGAAGCCGAGTTTTACAGTTGAGGCACGTAATGTCATAGGCGCATCCAGGGGGCTAAGGGGGCACGTGCCCCCCGATCGACCCTCGGCGCCCCCTAAAATGGTCACGGCGCCTCTTGAAAGGTCGATGCCGCCCCTTGAAATGTCACTTTCCACCCCCCTCCCGCCCCAGGATGCGAAAGTCGGCGCCCACCGATAGGATTTTGCGCCCATCTGATAGGTTTTGCCGGTCAAAAGTGGCGTCCCCCGGGAAGGTGCCCCCTCCCCGCGATCGCAATACTGGATCCGCCTATGCGCAATGCCATAAATTCAAAGACAAAAAAGAAAATCCATAAGCTTACACCCATTCTTGAAACCAATGATCCAACGGGTTACCATGATTATTTCATTACTAACGAGAATGTATTGCCGGCTGTTTTGAAAACTCTAAGCCAGCCGAGGAGAAGCCACTGATCACGAGCCACTATGACGAGGCGTCATCGGGCCGCGTGTCCCGTTACTAATTTTCACCACTCAAAATTTCAAGCTGGGAAATGTTCTGCTAGCACACCATGCGCAAAGGCAATTATTGGGCGACACGCTAGCCTTGGGTCCCTTCTATTTTGGAGATGTCAGCTAGCCTGTCAAGTTTTGACGCATTTGGCACTTCATTCACCCTAGGAAAAGCCTATGCAAAGAAGAAGATTATTCTCCCTTCTCAGAAATAAAGGTTTTAGGGACATTCGCAAAGGATGAGTTAGCTAACTGCATAAAACTGATAATATGTTAGAACAACATTTTGTTTATTGGCGTAGAATATTCATTTATGGCATGATACATTAACTGTAGTGGTTAGGTTTTAATGAACAAGTGACGCAATAATTCATTACATCAAGTGAATATTAATGCAAGATGTATGGAAATGAAATAAATGTAAAGTACCTAAATGACCCATTATAATGAGATAGAAGCATTTGTCAACAAATGTAACAAATGCAACAAAACATTAACCTATAATCATTCATGCATCTTCACAACCAATAACATTACCAGGACCCTCTAATTTATCTAAACGTACCTTGGAGTAGATGTATTTTGTTCTGAGAGATACCTGCAAGTCCAGGCTCCGTAGTCGCCACACGAGAGCCTTGGGTCTCTCCGTGCCAGGCACAGTTGCCTTTAACGATGATAACGCACGTATTATCCCAGGCCATAATTTTTAAAGCCAATATTAACACGCACATTGACGGGGGTCTGAGCAATCTTCGCTTTGACGGGGGGGGCGGGTACCCGCCCCCCTAAGATGTCAAGAACCACGGTAGGTATCGAAAAACGGTAAACGGCGTTGGGTTGCCCATCCACTTGTCCATCGAAAACATTTGAACCATTTTTTGTCAGGTCACAATTAAGGTTACGAAGGGTCAAAACATGCCGTCATAGGGATAACATGTAAACTAAGTTTTTCAGCCATTACATCTGAAGATGTAAAACAAGAGCAAAACGACTTGAACTTTATGAATCCTCGCAGCAAGCCGAGTCGAATGATATATAATTTGAACTTGCTAGGTCAAATCAAGGATTTGACCTGACCTGAGGTCAGGTCAGGGTCAAATTATATAAAATGCATATCATTAGAACCGTAAAGCCGAGGCGAGTCTAATGCAGCTAGAATAAACGCTCTATCACTATCCGTTACTGAGTTATTCCGTAAAAAATTCCCATGTATTTCCAATGGAGAGGTCATGCCTCATACCTGACCTTAGGTCATCGATATGAAAAATACCGGAACATGTTTTAGAGAACTCGGTTGACCCATTATGTGATATGAGTTTCAATCAGATAAGTGCACCCTGCTCTGACTTATGCTATCTTAAACTTGTTTTGAGGTCAGGTTACTTGACCTGTACTGGTGACCTGACCTGAGATGACCTAACCTTAAAATTTTCACAGAGGTTGTAAAAATGATGAGGGAAAAGGTATACCAAGTACGGCGGCGCTACGCGCCGCTGTTTTACTGCTATCTCCAAAAACCCGAGAGGGATGGGTACCCGCCCCCCGTCAATGCGCGTGTTAAAGGACGGGAAGAAAATAAAGCCAAGCGATTGGTTTCGTTTTTGCAATCCCTACCCGCAGCTACTGTTCATTTCCCCTTTTTCTTATCCGTTTTCCATCGGACTGATCATAAATTCGGTGCTGATCAGTTCAGTGTCTGGCTGTTTGTGAGACCTGTTTGTGAGCTTCTGAGACGATGCTGTGAAGTAGACAGTGACGGTTTGACACAGAATGGCCAGATCGGCTATACCCGGTTGGATTCTTTGAACTTTTTAACAATCAGTTCAAAATGTGCTGGAATTTTTCAAATCGGAGCGCTACAAATCGTGTGGGTTATTTTCGCCTACACAATTTTATGCGCATTATTTTTATATGCAAGTGTTGGTAGCCATGAATGTTCCATTTACGGAGCTGCAGTTGTCATACAGAGGTCAAGAATCTCGCCAACTCGCCTACGCTCGTGGTTAGCCAAATGAGGTTCAGGGACCAGAACTTAGGCAGCCAATCACGGAGAACTGACAGAGATCAAGATTTTGCACTTACCAGCACAAAACAAGTATTTCCACGATCTTACCGCGACGTAAAAAGAACGATCCATAACATGGCAATGCTACCTTGACTGATTTTAGGTACCATTATAACTACTAGTGACAGACGATTCAAATTAGTGACAAATAGTTTATCCTTACTCACTCGCGTTATTTCACAGCTTAGCTAGAGATGGGTAGGTAACCACATCGCCAACGAAATTGATCCATGTAGAGCCATGAGAAAAAGGTACTCTAAATTGTGATGGCCTGAGAACGGTAATTTTTATTCTCTGATATGAATTTGACCATTTATTTTTGACAAAAAGAAAACTTTGAAGTCTATTTCAGGATTCCTAGTGAAATTACTCCACATACGATAGTTACTCCACTGCTTACGTTGTACTTGAGGACTCATTTCAAGGAATTAGAGATGGTTCGGTAGCCGTGCCGGCAACGGAAATAACGATTTGAGACCACTAGGTCGCCACTTGGGTAACTACAACGTTTTGCGTTTCTGGCGCATGAGTTGCGGGAAGAAAACAGTCAGAACGTCAAGGCCCTAAAAGATCTAAAAGTAAAGGTATCTTGAGTCAGAAATACGTGTTGAAGCTGCTGTCTGTGTGGGGGCTTGGTGCCTGAGATCCTTGATGCGACCAATATACCCGCGTATCCTTGATGTGAACAACATGGCTACCTGAAGTGAAAAAAGCTTTTATGTGAACTGAAGCTTTAAATTACTAGCAGTAAATATGTCTTAATGAGTAAAAATGTACTCCCAATATATACCAATATAAAAGGAATTAAATTTACAGAAATTTGGAGTTTAATGCATTACATATAGTATACTTAGTGCCAAACAGGGTAAAGGTTAACCCGCGCCCCACCGGGGGTCCGGCGCCACCTTCGCCCCACCGGGGGGGGCCATCGATGGCCCCCCCTCTAACTCCGAAAATATGGGCGTTAGCGCAAATCTGCAAAGTGCAATAGAAAGCTCGCGTGAATTCAGTAAGAAATTACTTCGCATGTTTTAGTGCTCAGGTCAATGGTTTGACCTCCAGAGGTCAAATTAGGTCAAGATCGGCTATTTTCACTCAAATATGCAATGATTAAGCAAACTGGGCATAACTCTTATGTCATTAGAGCTATTGAGGCCTGGTAAAGTACATTTGATAGCAAATTGCCAGTACTTTTTCCGCTATGTGGAACGTAAAGACCTCCCGCCAGTGGTTTGACCGCCAGAGGTCACCTCGTGACCTAATATGACCTGAGGTCAAGAAAGGTCAAAAAGTGACCTTGCCGTATATCAAATGAAAGCCAGTGACAAGACAAACACGATGGTGTTTGTTTCACCGCTCTAGCTCAATTAGGTCAAAAGTTATTGTCAAAATACTGTTTTTGACCTCTGGTGACCTTGGATGACCTTGGAAAAGTCAAAGGACAAATATGACCCCTGGGATCCGTGAAAGGGTGTCCAAAAACGTTGTTCTGAGCAGTCTGAGTATTTGCAATCATTTTTGTGGCTTTTATATCATGAAATAGCTTTTCCCCATGCTTTTCCAATGGGAGAGGTCGCCTCGTGACCTGACCTCAGGGCACGAAATCGAAAAATCCCGGATATACACCTCGTAGACCCTGGAGGGGTCATGAAGTGTAGGAAGTTTCAAATCGATCGACTTTGAAATGTAGCTCTTACAGAGCTCTAAAGGTGAAGTGAGGTGACCTTGGTTGACCTCGTCTGGTGACCTGACCTTGGGTGACCCGGGGTAAAAAATTTCAGGGATGATGGGAAAATGATGCAGTGAGAGGTAGAGCCCTGAACCGCGGTGCTGCGCCTCGTCGTTTTTCTGCTATCCCGGAAAAACCTTAGGGGGGCCATCGATGGCCCCCCGGTGGGGCGAGGGTTAAATATATTTGCAGTGATTATAAGTTGCGTACACTCTAATACAATCATATGCCCATGAGCTGCACATATTAATCAGCCAAAAATATTATCAAATACCTTATACAAAACTACATGAAAAAATATGTGCTGTTAGAGCCTAGTACCCTTACTGCGACTGCTTGTTATGGTTAATCATAGCTGAGATAGTCATTTCTGAGATACCAGACAATTTTTTACACGTTTTAAAAGAAAACATTTCATTTAAATATATCTCGAAAGCTCACAGCCAAATAAAGGTACTCAGCCAGAGGCAAAGTTCCTCCTAATACCACAACCAACATGCACAAAATCCTACATAGATTGTGATGATGCTCATTGATATGCTTCATTCACCTGCTCAATGGAAAAAAATTGTGGAATCATCACAATTTTTTAAGCTTTATTAATAAAATTGGCTAAGGTAGGTACTAAAGAAAGCTACCTGAAATTTACCTGATTTCACGGGCACCGAACAGAATATATTGTTCTGGGTGCAAGGCCAGAACTTACAACTCTCACCTCCGCAGGCCTAAAGTTTTGATATCTCACATGCACTTGAATGAAATGTGCTCCAATTGACACCCTCAAATCCACACAACTCTCTTGAGCTCCTGAGATCTGGCAGACTTCACTTTGTCCTACGTTTCTCTGGCTGCGGCATAATGAATAAGAGTTGGTAGTGGGTTTACCACTGGCAACAAAAACTAATATTCCGACTTCGGTCAAAATTTACAGCTTGATATGATACCAATCACCTCGACCTCATCACCGAATTCCCAGCATCAAGCCTCCACACAAACAGCAGCTTCAACACGTATTTCTGACTCAAGATACCTTTACTTTTCTATCTTTTAGGGCCTTGACTTTTCTGACTGTTTTCTTTCCGCAACTCATGCGCCAGAAACGCAAAACTTTGTGGTTACCCAAGTGGCGACCTGGTGGTCCCAAATCGCTATTTCTGTTGCCGGCACGGCTGCCGGACCATCTATAATTCCTTGAAATGAGTCCTCATGTACAACGTAAGCAGTAGAGTAACTATCTCATGTGGAGTAATTTCACTAGGAATCCTGAAATAGACTTCAAAGTTTTCTCTTTTTGTCAGAAATAAATGGTCAAATTCATATAGGAGAATAAAAATTGCCGTTCTCATGCCATCGCAATTTAGAGTACCTTTTTCTCATGGCTTTACATGGGTCAATTTCGTTGGCGATGTGGTTACCTACCCATCTCTAGCTAAGCTGTGAAATAACGCGAGTGAGTAAGGATAAACTATTTGTCACTAATTTGTATCGTCTGTCACTAGTAGTTATAATGGTACCTAAAATCAGTCAAGGTAGTATTGCCATGTTATGGATCGTTCTTTTTACGTCGCGGTAAGATCGTGGAAATACTTGTTTTGTGCTGGTAAGTGCAAATCTTGATCTCTGTCAGTTCTCCGTGATTGGCTACCTAAGTTCTGGTCCCTGAACCTCATTTGGCTACCCACGAGCGTAGGCGAGTTGGCGAGATTCTTGACCTCTGTATGACAACTGCAGCTCCGTAAATGGAACATTCATGGCTACCAACACTTGCGTATAAAAATAATGTGCATAAAATTGTGTAGGCGAAAATAACCCACACGATTTGTAGCGCTCCAATTTGAAAAATTCCAGTACATTTGGAACTGATTCTTAAAAAAGGTAAAGAATCCAACCGGGTATAGCCGATCTGGCCATTCTGTGTCAAACTGTCACTGTCTACTGTGAGGTCTGGTGATGATTTGATTGTATTATTGAGCCGTTTGCTGCCACTCGCATGTTTATGAACAGGAGAGCGGTAATGCCACTCCACAGGGCCGTCGCCACAGAATTTTTCCGCACTCGCGATGACGGGGGGGGGTGAGAGGTGAAGTTTGAACATTTCCCTGTTTAAAAAGTTAACGACTCTGCACTTCACGAATACGTTTACGTAGGTCCACGCAGGTATGAATAGGGAGACAACTCCAAACAATTTAGGCCGATACCTTCTTTGGGACCTCCTCCTACCCTGATTTTTGAGTTGGACGGTCGCGTCCCCGATTCCGACGACTATGTATTGCGTTGACCCCGCCCTGAAAGTAGCAAAATTTTTACCCGGACGTCGGTGCATGTGACGCACAGACGCTGTTGGTACCGAGTGCCTTCCCTCGCGTCTATGGAAAAAAGATAGGTGCGATTGCCTGGAATTTAGGCATGGGTGAAATAGCGTCCATCCTAACGTGAGGTGGCTGATCTTTTGTACTGCTATAGGCACTAGCAATGACTTATCCTCGATGGGTGATCAAAGGAACTCTAGCCCACTAATTTTATATTCACAGCTGGCGGCCTTGTCTCCATCTTGACTTTGGGACCTAAATGAGCCAATGTTACTCTAAAACATTATATTTTCTTGCGATTTTGTGTGCTTTGTCTTTCCAAAATGCTCTCGTCGTGTCCATCATTTCATATGCATCTGGTTCTACGGTATTTTGGAATGTGTCCTCATTCATACAGGCAGTTGTTAGCTCGTGCAATTTCACAGATTTAATCTGGCCACAGTTAGCCATTTCATTTGCGAGCTGTCTCCACCAATTTGAACATAAGCACATCAACGTCACTGCTAATACTGCTCGAATTAGTCTTCCCAACAGCTCCTAAACACTCTCGAAATTCGCTCGTTACCGTACACCACAGCCGATATAGCCATTTACATATATACCTACATACCTAAGCCGTAAACCATAGCACCAGCTACACTTAAGTGAAGAGAAGCGAGAAAGCTCAGAGTGTTGGAGATGACCCGGGGTAAACTAAAGTTCTTGAAGATTTCCATCTGCTGACCCGTGTATTTAATTTCAAAGACACTGAACATTACTTCAGAAATGACTTCCTGATGATGGTAAAGCATGACCGATATATCTACTAACACAAAACCCAAATTCCTCATCCATGCCTACAGTTTCAGTGGCGGATCCAAAAGGGGGAGGGGGCCAAAAGGCATTTTCCCACCCCCTCCCCTCCAAACGGAAAAGCTCGGGGCAAAGCTATGTTTTGCTCCCTCCCGAAAGCAGTCGACCTCCTTTTTGTGCCGGCTCCTTTTTTGTTTGTAAGTAAAATTTTGGTGTTTCAGCCCTTAACTTCAAACAAAACCAGTCAACTTCAGTACAAGCATTGGGCCTTGGACTTCAAAAACAAGTATGTGCCGATATCTTTATTATTTTGGTAAAAAGAATCGTCTGTTGTGTTAGATGAGGTCTCTCTTTCTTTGACAAAAGTAAGGTCCCGGTCGACCCCGAGATCACCATCCAGTTGTTATCCAGGAAAGTCTTCCTAGTCGAGACAGAGAGCCGGGCAAAGTCCAACGACAGCGCCAGTGGCGGATCTAAGACTCAGGCTGGGGGAGGGGGTTCAGCTGGGTAAATATTCTGTCAAGCGGGGTTAGGGGTGGATGGAGCACGCCCCTTCTCATCCTGCCACGGTGACAGAAAGAGAAGGGGCATGAGACGCACAAACTACGCCAGTGGGTAATACAATGTACTGCTCTTCTATCTAATCCAAAGGCGGGTCCAGGGGCAAAGGGAGAGATGAATTGCTCCCCGATCGATTTTCAGTGCCCCTGAAAATGGTCACGGCGCCCCCTGAAAGGTTGATGGCACCCTCTGAAATGCTGCCTCTCGCCCTCCTCCCCTAGGATGTCAGCATCGGCGCCTACGCAATAGGATTTGGCGATCGCCTGATAGGTTTTCCGCTCAAAAGCGGCACTCCCCTGGCCCGAGTAGCGCCGCCCCCCCCGACCATGAGCCCCCCTGATCGACAAAAATCCTGGATCCATCCTACCGGTTCTAAATAATTATGTTTGTTCTATATTCTAATTGCGAGTGGAACGTTTGGGGGATGGCAAATGGGGACCATTTTTCTGAGATTGGGAGAGACCTTATCTCCCTGATTTCGTCAATGGACTGCACCAATCACACGGCTGAGTTGCAATTTTAAGGGATCAGAGTTGGCATCTCAGATTTGATATGACAGAGTCCGCCAGAACCCGACGGTAGCTAAGCGGGACCTGTCAGCCCGGCACATACCAAACGCGTAAACACGGAGTAGTACCAAGGTCACCAGCTGATAGCGTGTGGACAGACTGAAACAGACCGTGTATAGGCGGATCCAGATGGCAAGAAGGGGTAGATACCAAACCCAATTGACCCATCCGCCAAACCCATCTGTTACCTAGCTTCCCACCCTCCCCCGCAGGATACGGATATTGGCGTTCCCACGATACGATTTGGCGCCCCTTTGATAGATCATGTGTTAACACGCGCACTGGAGGGGGCCTCGGAGGCACCCCCACCTGTTTTTCCAAGGTGGCCGGAGAACCGCTTGTAGCCGAAAAACGAAACGTGACCACATTTAACAGAATTTAATAGCGCGTCGATTGGTGAAGACTTTTTTGAAAATCGGCCGAAAATTTTTGACTTATAGGCTTTCAAAGTCAGACCTGCATTTTGAGATCGCCGTAAACGCGCGGTCGGGCCAGTTAGGTTGCATTGAAGACCGAGTGGTGACGTCATAACGTCATATAAGCGGGACTATATGTCAAGGTCACTTCACATGCAAGTCAAGGTCAAGGTCAAAGGTCACAGGTCAAGGTCATATCTTCACTTTCAAGGTCACTGACTACTGTGCGTCCGGCCAAATGACGTTACCCCGTCTGACATATATTATGCTATGACGTCATAGGTAGGGTACCCCAATACAAAGGTCAAGGTCAAAGGTCAAGGTCAAAGGTCATTGGGAAAGGTCAATCCTCATTTCCCGCCAAACAGTGGCTACAGTGTTAGTCAAAGTGTAAATAATGAGTAGTATACCATATGGTGACCTTAAAGGTCAATGACCTTGAATGACCTTGACCCAAAAGTTGTGGGGAATCCTCTTTGAGACCTCTTCTCTATGAACCTTGTCCGCTTTTAGCTTATTCCCGCCATTTTCCTTCATAATCACAGCATTTACCAATCGATCCCAGCATGGCCAATATTTGACCTTTACGACCTCGTTTGACCTTGAAGATATTGACCTAGGTCAATGAAAATCGGTCATCATGTAGATCACCATAGCCTCCACCCACCTACCAAGTGGCGTTTTTCTAACCCTCTTAGTTTCCGAGATCTTAGGGGGGGCCTACCAGGCCCCTCCAGTGCGCGTTAGTGCCAGACCCCCCTCCAGTGCGGGTGTTAAGAATTGGCGCCACTGGCCCAAATTGTGCCCACTTTGAACATAAACTTGCTCCCTCCTGGCCAAAGTGCCCATCCAGTCGAAAATTCTCGATATGCCTGTGGCACCTTGGAAACTGACGACGCTGCCAGTCTATGGCTCACTAGTGAGTAAGAAATAAAATCGATGAATCACTAATGATAACTTGGCCAGAAGAGTTAGTCGAAGACTTAGGTACATACCTACTGCGGTCAGTTTTTTCCCACCTATTATTGGGAATTAGTCCAGTGAATTGGCTGCTGAAAATGAGTCAATCTGTTCGTTTTTTCATGTGTTCGCAAACATGTATTTGCTTTCTCAGAGATACCCACGTTATCGTGGCGATTACATCTCCGTTTACACTTTAAAGAGAATGTGGCACCCTGGTCGAATCCTGGAATTTAGTGAAATTGGGGGTACTCTTAGCCGATAATGATGGTTGCGTCCATTCTCTGAAAAATATACAATAAGTTCAATATTTCTATTTTTAAAATGTGCCTTTAGGGAGAGAAATAAATATCTGCCTGTGGATGATGTCATGATCTGGCAACCACTACCATATTCAATACGCTTCAAGGGCTTCGATTGGCTAATACTCACCGTGACGTCAGCATATGTCATCACACCAACAGCCATGACAACTGTGCCCTGCTGTTAAGGGTTTACTGATTTCACTCTGATGCGACGGCATGCCTCGGGTTGGCGGCATCGCACACCTAAAGTCGGAGCTGACGGTCCTGGCGGCGCTTCATGATTCGAAAACTCCTCAAACTCGAAAGTCGCCTTCGATTTAAGCACTATTGTGCTTTTGCGCCAATCGAGGATGTTCCATGGCTTGTTTGTTTTGATACAAGATGAAAAACACGTATGTATGTATGTATGTATGCAAGGGTATATCAGGGGTACATTTCAGGTAGGTTTTAACTTTTTCTACGCAAATATCGAGTTCCAAGACAAATAGTATATGGAGTACCGGGTTTTCCGACTTGCTTTACAACTTGGCTATCTCAGTTAAATCACGTCGTGAAGGTGCCACATTCCCTTTAACTCAGTGACACTGATCATGGTCGGGTGAGTTTTTTTATTTTCTGTTTGAAGCTGCAGCTGTTCTTGGCGTGTTTTGCAGTCGCAGGCAGTGCGTTCCAGGTTCTGACGGCTCGGTGTGGGAATCTCTTGTGTGTTGTTTCTGAATTTGGTGGTCTCGTGTTGGAAGTTTGGATGATGGCAGTGTCGGCTGATGCACGTGAAGTCCTGCATGATACCTCATGCCTTTTCTTGATCAGATACTTATTTTTCTGTGGGCCTTCAGTCAGGTGAACCAATTTATGAATGGCTGATGAGTCGCATGTTGAAATGCGCTCGGTAAAGCTTGGCAACCCGAGCTCACGCCTGGCTGCGCTGATTCGGTCCTACTTCTTCTTGCCGGTGACGATTGGAACCTCGAAGTTCACGACCTTGTTCATCCTTTGGCGGCTCTGATCAGTGACTTGAGCCCAGGAAGGCAGACGGTACCTCATGGGAGGAGACACGAGGGCTTCTACCAGCGTTTTGGTTGTTTTTCGAGGGAGAGTGTGAGCCAGCTTGTTGATAGAGAGTAGTGAACCAAAGCATCGTTTTGTGACTATGGATGTTTGTTGCTCCCCAGTCAGATGCTTATCCAAAGTTATTCCAATAATTTTTACAGTTTTGGTATATTTCAGCGTTGTATTTTCCAAAGTGACTTCAAAATTATTCGCTTGTTTGGTCTGATGAGGCGTTCTGATAGTGATAAATTCGGTTTTGTTCGGATTCAGATTCATGCCATTAACCCTCGCCCCACCGGGGGGGGCCATCGATGGCCCCCTAAGGTTTTTCCGGGATAGCAGAAAAACGACGAGGCGCAGCACCGCGGTTGAGGGCTCTACCTCTCACTGCATCATTTTCCCATCATCCCTGAAATTTTTACCCTGGGTCACCCAAGGTCAGGTCACCAGACCAGGTCAACCAAGGTCACCTCACTTCACCTTTAGAGCTCTGTAAGAGCTACATTTCAAAGTCGATCAATTTGAAACTTCCTACACTTTATGACCCCCTCCAGGGTCTACAAGGTGTATATCCGGGATTTTTCGATTTCGTGCCCTGAGGTCAGGTCACGAGGCGACCTCTCCCATTGGAAAAGCATGGGGAAAAGCTATTTCATGATATAAAAGCCACAAAAATGATTGCAAATACTCAGACTGCTCAGAACAACGTTTTTGGACACCCTTTCACGGATCCCAGGGGTCATATTTGCCCTTTGACTTTTCCAAGGTCATCCAAGGTCACCGGAGGTCAAAAACAGTATTTTGACCATAACTTTTGACCTAATTGAGCTAGAGCAATGAAACAAACACCATCGTGTTTGTCTTGTCACTGGCTTTCATTTGATATACGGCAAGGTCACTTTTTGACCTTTCGTGACCTCAGGTCATATTAGGTCACGAGGTGACCTCTGGCGGTCAAACCACTGGCGGGAGGTCTTTACGTTCCACATAGCGGAAAAAGTACTGGCAATTTGCTATCAAATGTACTTTACCAGGCCTCAATAGCTCTAATGACATAAGAGTTATGCCCAGTTTGCTTAATCATTGCATATTTGAGTGAAAATAGCCGATCTTGACCTAATTTGACCTCTGGAGGTCAAACCATTGACCTGAGCACTAAAACATGCGAAGTAATTTCTTACTGAATTCACGCGAGCTTTCTATTGCACTTTGCAGATTTGCGCTAACGCCCATATTTTCGGAGTTAGAGGGGGGGCCATCGATGGCCCCCCGGTGGAGGAAGGTGGCGCCGGACCCCCGGTGGGGCGCGGGTTAAATTTGAACCACTTGGACACGGTGACTAGGTCCTCTTCGATGCTCGCTTTCAGTTGAGCGAGATTAGTATGGTTCGGAGCGGCGGAGTGGAGCAGTTGTATGTCATCAGCATAGGCAACGATCTTACAGTCATCTGATAAGTAGCAGCTAAAGTCATTAGTGAACAACAGGAGCATGATGGGGCTTACGTTACTGCCTTGAACTACGCCGAAAGGGACGTTCCTTACTGAGTCGCCTCCTTTCACGCTCTGTTTTCTATTCAGGAAATAATCGTAGAACCAGTGCTATGAAATTCCGTTACACTCTAGCTTGTCGAGCAGCTTGCGGTGGTCCACGCAATCGAAAGACTTGGAAAGGCCTGTCGAGCATAGGGATGTGAGACGGCCTTCATCCATGTTGTTGGAGATAAAGCTCACGATGTCCAACATCGCATCCTCAGTGCCGTGGCGTGGTTGGTACGCGTACTGGCATGTAGACAAGATGTGGTGAGATGTTACATATTTTAGGAGCTGAGTGGTGACAACTTTCTCAGCCAACTTCCTTAACACTCTAAATGACCTCGCAGGTTGGCGCGCCCTTAAACCAGAAAACTAGATGGCTTTATAATCTAACTCTTTTGGCACAGAAGAGATTATACCTATGTATCCACCTGTGTCGTTTGGTTCTCGTAGGTACCTCTCTTTCACCGTTTTCTGCTGTTCTGCACTTCACCAGCGTCAGATCTCATCAAAAGTTGTAGTCTATTACATAGCATCGATCAATGTTTGCTTCCAGATGAAGCCACACACTTACGGCGCTGGATTTCCGGGTGCTGCCTCCACACACGCACACACACACACCCACACCCACACCCACACCCACACTCACCCACCCACCCACCCACCCACACACACACACACGCACACACACACAAACACACACACACACACACACACACACACACACACACACACACACACACACACACACACACACACACACACACACACACACACACACACACACACACGTGTGGCGGCACAAACCCACGAAGGGTGGCATTACATAAACAACAGCGTCATGTTGAACACAACAGGAAAAGCCTAAACGACTCCATACCACGAAGTCACAAGACTCCGCGCGGCTTCAGACTGGTGCGCCGGTCTGAATCGAGGGGGCGATAGGGAAGCCAGTATTAGTGGGTGAGGGATGATGAAAACTCGATGCGTGTACATGTTCACTGGCGGATCCAAGGGGGGGCAAATGCGCCATGGCCCCCTTGCAAAACCTAAATTAGTACCTTTTGCTCTCCTCAAAAGGCCCAAATTTTCACTTTTTACTAACCCGCGCCCCACCGGGGGTCCGGCGCCACCTTCGCCCCACCGGGGGCATCGATGGCCCCCCTCTAACTCCGAAAATATGGGTGTTAGCGCAAATCTGCAAAGTGCAATAGAAAGCTCGCGTAAATTCAGTAAGAAATTACTTCGCATGTTTTAGTGCTCAGGTCAATGGTTTGACCTCCAGAGGTCAAATTAGGTCAAGATCGGCTATTTTCACTCAAATATGCAATGATTAAGCAAACTGGTCATAACTCTTATGCCATTAGAGCTATTAAGGCCTGGTAAAGTTCATTTGATAGGAAATTGCCAGTACTTTTTCTGTTATGTGGAACGTAAAGACTTCCCGCCAGTGGTTTGACCTCCAGAGGTCACCTCGCGACCTAATATGACCTGAGGTCACGAAAGGTCACAAAGTGACCTTGCCGTATATCAAATGAAAGCCAGTGACAAGACAAACACGATGGTGTTTGTTTTAGCGCTCTAGCTTAATTAGGGCAAAAGTTATTGTCAAAATACTGTTTTTGACCCCTGGTGACCTTGGATGACCTTGGAAAAGTCTAAGGATAAATATGACCCCTGGGATCCGTGAAAGTGTGTCCAATAACGCTGTTCTGAGCAGTCTGAGTATTTGGAATCATTTTTGTGGCTTTTATATCATGAAACAGCTTTTCCCCATGCTTTTCCAATGGGAGAGGTCGCCTCGTGACCTGACCTCAGGGCACGAAATCGAAAAATCCCGGATATACACCTTGTAGACCCTGGAGGGTTCATGAAGTGTAGGAAGTTTCAAATCGATCGACTTTGAAATGTAGCTCTTACAGAGCTCTAAAGTTGAAGTGAGGTGACCTTGGTTGACCTCGTCTGGTGACCTGACCTTGGGTGACCCGGGGTAAAAAATTTCAGGGATGATGGGAAAATGATGCAGTGAGAGGTAGAGCCCTCAACCGCGGTGCTGCGCCTCGTCGTTCTTCTGTTACCTCGGAAAAACCTTAGGGGGGCCATCGATGCCCCCCGGTGGGGCGAGGGTTAAAAATGTTTTTTGAGACCTCTTCTCAATGTAGCCCCCCAAAAAAAAACGTTGATTTGACCCGCTCCAAAAACTGCCCCTGGATCTGCCAATGTATATGTTTCCCGGCACGATTGAGGGATGAGGCGGGAGCTCGCACAGAACAGCCTCAGGGCAGGTATAAGGCATATATTTATACCTTGCATGTGAACCAAAACTCATAGCACTCGCCTCGGTGGGCGAGTGCTATACATAATGGAGCCATGTCTCCATTATGTGCTATGAGTTCCAATTGGATAGGTTACACGGTTCTCAATTATGCTTTATAAACTTTTCTGGAGGTGAAGCCACTGACTTGACCTGCACTGGTGACCTGACCTGAGATAACCACACCTTAGAATTTTGGTAAACGTTATCAAATTGATCACTGATAAGGTGTGGCAAGTATAGCGGCGTGGGGATGAGGTGGCTCAGTGGATAGCACCCTTGTCTTCTAAGCCACCGGTCCCGGGTTCAAGTCCCGGCGGAGCCTCTGAATAAGTCGATCTGATCCCCAAAATCCTTTCCAACAGGATGAGAGTTGGCGACGCCGTATGACCCTGGCAGTTGGCGCGTCGGTAAACCCCAACAATTATTAAGCATAGTGGCGCTTCGCGGCACCGCTTTTTTGTGTCGCCGGGAAAACCCGAAGGGGTGTGGGTTTAATTATCTCCACCGGGGCGAAGATTAATATAAAAGATATATTCCTGTGCATATTTTCAACGGAAATAAAAAGCATACTCATAGAAATGCGGATCCCTTCTTCTGAAAGCTGTTACATGTCGTGTCTTAGATTTCTTTAAAACTGGCAAGACATAAAACCAGTCTTGTGTTAGAAAGACGATGTGGATCCGCAAAGACGTCCCGCCACTGGTTGTATCATTTTGATGAGCAGTCTCCAGCCACCTGCTGTGGCCCTCTCTCTCCCGTGGGACCCGCCAGCAGTCGGACTCGGGTGGCAACCTGCGTAACACCAGCCAAGGAGCCAGTCAACCGGCAAGCGGAGTGCTGGGTACTGGTACGTATACTTGTGACTCCAGCTGTCGAAAATCACTCCAACCAAATCACATATTCACTTGCATCATGCGACCGGTCAAACTATTTCTTCTCTCATTTATCATGGCCACTGCCACCGCCTCCTGTCCGGACGCCTCTTGGTCAGAACTGGACGGGCAGTGCTACTGGCACTCCGGCAGCGACTCCGCCTCCTGGCCCAACGTCAACATCATCTGCGGCACCATCGGCGCCGGAGCTACCGCTGCCTCCGTGCCCAGCCGTGACATCAACGCCCTGCTTGCGAACATGACGCAAGGCTGCCCCGAGTCAGTGAGCTGGATAGGCTTGGGCCGCTCCAATCCCAGTGCCGAGTGGCGATGGAGTGCCGACGGTGAGACTGCAGACTTTCTGCACTGGGGTCAACAACAGCCAAACGCTCGCGACAACTGTGCGGTGCTGGATGCCAATATGGACGGAGACTGGGAAAGCATCGAGTGTGACAGCCTGACCGGCTTCTTTTGTCAGGTGCAGGCGACGTGAAGCAGCTGGAAGCTGGACTCTGGCTAGCTGTGACTACCTAGGAGAATGCCGCCTCAGTTTGCAATTGACGGGACTGTACGCCTTGTCGCGGAAATCCAGAATGGTACTGAGTTCCAATAGAATAAGGCTCAGTAAAAATATACGTGAGATAGTGAAAACAATGGAAATAGAGCATTATTTCTGACCCCAGCCGCTTGGTTATCTTAATTATACCGAGGTTTTGCATGAGACTCGTTGCTTAGCATACCCATTAGGCGATCAATCTGACAATTTCGAGCCAAAAATTGACATCAGGTCAGGTCAACGGATTATGACGTCAGCCCAAACTCATGCCATGAGAGTTGGCTCTTCTAGGATGTGGCAAACCAAACCAGGGTGTAACTCGGCACCTTCAAGACATTGATCGAGTTTCTGAACATTGTTCGAAATATCTTGGAAATACAAATCGCCACGCTGTCCACACTGAAAGAAAAAAATGACACCCAGCCCCGAGATGACCCTAAAATATAGCGAATGTGACATCCTTTTTGGTGGACTGATGACTAGTTTTGGGTATTAACCCTCGCCCCACCGATGGCGCCCCCTGAAATGTCGCTTCCCAACCCCCCCCAGGATGCGAAAGTCAGCGCCCACCGATAGGATTTGGCGCCCACCTGATAGCTTTTGCCGGTCATAAGTGGCGCCCCCTGGTCCGGATGACGCCCCCCGGTCCGAATGGCGCCCCCGGAAGGTGCCCCCCGATCGGCAATCCTGGATCCGCCTATGGAAATTGTAGAGTGGTTTCAGTGCCGATCCGCTTTTTTCCGTATCATATCTCACTCGAGATTGTAGGGTTCAGGTCAGAAACGACCCCCAGGCGTCCCCAGGTGGTGAAGGGGTGATCTACCACGGTCAAAGCTTCACATTATCAATGATGTCTTCAAACGGCTTATTCACGCAGCCCAAATCAATTGTTTCGTACTCCCGTTTACTTCCTTACGTGCGAATACCTATCCAGTTCTACATAATAGCCATCGTATTCCTCAAGTCAGTGAAGTTAAGCCGCATTTTCATATTTTTCTTAGTGGTTTTGAATGACTGGAAACCTCACGTTTCATTCCGATTACGCCAATAAACTTAAAAACAGTTCAATAACTACTGTGGGGTCAGATGTGCTGTCGCGGTACTCCTCCGATTTCACACGGTGCGCATCAAGCCCGCATCCTGATGTTCCATCACCCGGGAATTTTCTGTCCTCGTTAAACAACGACCTAATTTGCGGTCAGGGGCATTCGTTTGAGACCCGCATGCCATAGGGCAGACAGATCGATGACAGCACTTGCGTTGGGACCTGATCTGACCCATGCCACTCCTGACTGCGGCTGCCGAACGGTGTGTGTGTGTGTGTGTGTGTGTGTGTGTGTGTGTGTGTGTGTGTGTGTGTGTGTGTGTGTGTGTGTGTGTGTGTGTGTGTGCGTGCGTGCGTGCGTGCGTGCGTGCGTGCGTGCGTGCGTGCGTGCGTGCGTGCGTGCGTGCGTGCGTGCGTGCGTGCGTGTATAGTAATAAACGTACGAGTCGAAAAGTATAAAAATAGATTTACGGCAAATGTGACCGGGAGGAACCTGGGATATATTTGGTGTCTGGGTGCGGCTAAATTGGTTGGAAATCGTAAAGGGAATGTGGCACCTTGGTCAAATCCTGGAATTTAGTGCAATTAGGCGTACGTTTAGCCAGGGGCCAAAGAAGTGTTCAGTGTGTCACCATTGAAAATGTCAAACCATAATCGTGTCACTAGCCCAGGCTGCAAAATGTGGCACATTTTGCAATAGTAGCATATCAATGGATGCTCCTGGACCATCCTAGTTGTTGAAAAATATTGCGAGGTCAAATTATAGGAGACAATTTCGGCGATTTGATCCTTTATAGATCTGGAGGAAAAATGTCGGCCAATTTTTGTCACCTAGCCCACCATGGGCTGTCACCATTCAGAATGTCAAAATGATAGTTTTTTTACCTCTGCTTTTAGCCAAAAATAATGAAGCCACTCATGATTTTTCTGCAAAATGTACAATAAGCTCAATATTTTGATTTTTAAAATACTCCTCTAGAAAAAGAAATAAATAATAGTCTGTGGATGATGTCACTATCTGATAACCACTACCATACTTTAAACGCTTCAAGGGCTTCGATTGGCTGATGCTCATCGTGACGTCAGCATATGTCGTCACACCAGCAGCTCACAACAATGACCGCGCGGCGATGGGCTGATGGGGGGCTGGTATCAGGTAAGGTTTTAGCTCTTTTATAAGGAAATATCGAGTTCCAAGACAAATGAAATATGGAGTACCGGGTTTTCCGACTTGCTTTACAACTTGGCTATCTCAGTTAAAATCACGTTATGAAGGTGCCACATTCCCTTTAACACGCGCATTGACGGGGGGGTCTGAGCCACCTTTTCGCATTGACGGGGGGCGGGTACCCGCCCCCTAAGATCTCGAGAACCACGGTAGGTAGCGAAAAACGGTAAACGGCGTTGGGCTGCCCATCCACTTCTCCATCGAAAACATTTGAACCATTTTTTGTCAGGTCACATTTAAGGTCACGAGAGGTCAAAACATGCCCGTCATAGGGATAACATGTAAAATTCAGTTTTTCGGGCATTAACCCTATTTCCGTCAGGCTCCCGGCTACCCCCTATTTCCGGCAGGGGGGCAATATCGGCCCCCCCTAAGATCTCGTAATCTAACCGGCCGATTTTGAAAATTCAAAGTGCTATAGATTCCCCAGACGCTAAACTTTATTTTGAAAAAAGAAAATTTCAAAATTTTGATTTTTAAGGAGAAAGTCGTGCAAAATATACAATTTTTGTGTATTTTTTAGATTTTCCATAACCCTTGTCTCTGTTGTACGATTTTCACAAAACTAGTTCAGATTTACAAATAATTGACCCAAAATTGTCATATACTTGAGTTACGCAAAAATTCGAAATTCAATGGCAGTTCCAGGACCAGGACTATGAGGGGAAATATATATAACCTAAAAAGTTTTTGTTACGCGGATTAGAAGCCGTGATATACTGCTTGGCATCTTTGACACATAAATAAATGAAAAAAAGTGAAAAACTCATCAGGGGCGGATGCAGTAAGGTAAAACAGTGGGGTAAAATACATCCCAACAATATGCGAGTGGTATGCATGAGTATATTAGTCCCTCGACTAGTTGAAATTTATTTCTGATAATTTTTACCCTCCCATGGCAGCTCTGGGAAAGGGGGTGACATAGGCGGATCAAGGACTCTCGTCGTGGGGGGGCGGGTGGGGGTGATTGGAAACACATTTTTAATATACAACGATATTGAGTCGCGGCGGTGATACTGGCTGGGAATATGCATTTTGAAAATGTGTAGTGACTGGACACGCCTCTGGTAATCTAGAATTTGGTTATAACTATTTTGAATTTTCATATACCCAATCGTATTCGCCCTGGCACGGCTGTGGGTAGTCTTCTCACTTACTAACGTTTAGTCCTTCTTGATAACATTCCCCCCCATTTTGAACTGCTGTAACCGCCCCTGATGAATACAAATAGTGACAATTGTGAATGCACTATCATCTCACATAAAAAATGATATAATAAAACCATATAACTGGTATCAGGATCAGCAGAGACGGCTTCCTTTTACAAAGAACCCATCGCATACGATAATACTTGGTTTGTGGATAGAACCTCCCCAAAAACCCAGCCATAGCTCCGCCCCTGGTAAATATATAATATTGACAATTTCAGAAAACCTGCCTGTACTAGTTTTAGGAAAAGTCAGGAAGTTTCAAAGTTCTATCGCAAGCCGTTTCGGAGATATTCTTGAAAAACCTTAGGGGGGCAATATTAGCCCCCCCTGCCGGAAATAGGGTTAAATCTGAACAAGTAAAGATAGAGCAAAACGACTTGAACTGTATGAATCCTCTTAGCAAGCCGAATCAAATGATATATAATTTGACCTTGCTAGGTCAAATCAAGTATTTCACCTGACCAGAGGTCAGGTCAGGGTCAAATTATATAAAATGCATATCATTAGAACCGCAAAGCCTAGGCGAGTCTAATGCAGCTAAAATAAATGCTCTATCACCATCCTTTACTGAGTTATTCCGTAAAAACCATTTTTCCCATGTATTTCCAATAGAGAGGTCATGCGTCGTACCTGACCTTAGGTCATCGATATCAAATATACCGGAACATATTTTAGACAACTCGGTGGGGCCATTATGTGATATGAGTTTCAATCGGATAAGTTCACCCTGCTCCGACTTATGCTATCTTAAACTTTTTTTGAGGTCGGGTCACTTGACCTGTACTGGTGACCTGACCTGAGATGACCTAACCTTAAAATTTTCACAGAAGTTGTAAAAATGATGAGGGAAAAGGTATACCAAGTACGGCGGCGCGTAGCGCCGCCGTTTTTCTACTCTCTCCGAAAAACCCGAGGGGGCAGGTACCCGTCCCCCTGTCAATGCGCGTGTTAACACAGCGCATGTATTGTTCAGGGGCGTGAAGACTCCAGGTTGATGTGGATTTATGTGCAATTGCACATGCATTGAAACAAATGAATAAAGCAAAGCAGAGATTCTCCGCCATTCATAGCTAGACATCTCTTCTCGATCCAAAGGGAGGGGGGTCCTGGATGGGAAAACGCTGGCACGGCAATACAAGCCCTGTACAACGCCAGTGGAGACCCAAAATCCAGAGGGTCCTGCCCCCCAGATTCCCGGGATTTCCACCTATGCCGCCATCCGTCAATAATGAACTTACCTATTTTGCGGACCTTTTGAAAATTTGCTTTTAAGAGATACATGTACATGTAGAAGGTGCATAGGCGTAGGAACCGGGGGGCCAGGGGGCCACTGCCCCCCCCACTTTTCTGTGATGGGCCCCCGCAACGGAGATAAGAATATCAACAACTGTAATATAAAGCAAGAAACTCAAACTGGCCCGATAGCTTGCCCCGGATCCCCGTTAAACTTACCCCCCTAAACTAAGTTGAGGTCCTATGAGTCAATTTTAAGGTCCCCTGAGCTTCTCGGGGCCCCTGAACTGGCCTCTGATGCCATACGAGCTAATCTGGACCCCTTGAGCTGAACTGAGGGCCCCTGAGATGGTTTGGGCAGCATGAACTGTTTGTTCTAGGATGCCTAAACTGAGCTAGGAACTGTGACCTTGAACAGGGCCCCGTGAGTTGGCCAGACCCTATATGCACCGACCTGGGGGCCCCTGAGCTGAGCTGGGACCGTAAAGTTAATATTGTCCTTTGAGCTAATCTGGATCCCCTATGATGCACAAAAGACCCTAAACTTATCTGAGGCCCCTGCACAGTAATAGGACCCCCTGCCCTAAAATTAGGTTATAAGCTTTGATTTAACCGCGCCCCACCGGGGTCCGGCGCCACCTTCGCCCCACCGGGGGGCCATCGATGGCCCCCCTCTAACTCCGAAAATATGGGCGTTAGCGCAAATCTGCAAAGTGCAATAGAAAGCTCGTATGAATTCAGTAAGAAATTACTTCGCATGTTTTAGTGCTCAGGTCAATGGTTTGACCTCCAGAGGTCAAATTAGGTCAAGATCGGCTATTTTCACTCAAATATGCAATGATTAAGCAAACTGGGCATAACTCTTATGTCATTAGAGCTATTGAGGCCTGGTAAAGTACATTTGATAGGAAATTGCCAGTACTTTTTCCGCTATGTGGAACGTAAAGACCTCCCGCCAGTGGTTTGACCGCCAGAGGTCACCTCGTGACCTAATATGACCTGAGGTCACGAAAGGTCAGAAAGTGACCTTGCCGTATATCAAATGAAAGCCAGTGACAAGACAAACACGATGGTGTTTGTTTCACCGCTCTAGCTCAATTAGGTCAAAAGTTATTGTCAAAATACTATTTTTGACCTCTGGTGACCTTGGATGACCTTGGAAAAGTCAAAGGGCAAATATGACCCCTGGGATCCGTGAAAGGGTGTCCAAAAACGTTGTTCTGAGCAGTCTGAGTATTTGCAATCATTTTTGTGGCTTTTATATCATGAAATAGCTTTTCCCCATGCTTTTCCAATGGGAGAGGTCGCCTCGTGACCTGACCTCAGGGCACGAAATCGAAAAATCCCGGATATACACCTTGTAGACCCTGGAGGGGTCATGAAGTGTAGGAAGTTTCAAATCGATCGACTTTGAAATGTAGCTCTTACAGAGCTCTAAAGGTGAAGTGAGGTGACCTTGGTTGACCTCGTCTGGTGACCTGACCTTGGGTCACCCGGGGTAAAAAATTTCAGGGATGATGGGAAAATGATGCAGTGAGAGGTAGAGCCCTCAACCGCGGTGCTGCGCCTCATCGTTTTTCTGCTATCCCGGAAAAACCTTAGGGGGGCCATCGATGGCCCCCGGTGGGGCGAGGGTTAAACCATGAACTGTTCTGAAACCCCATATATGCCGACAAGGGGCCCCTGGATGATCCGGGCCCTTAAGCTTATCTGGTCATCAGAGCTAATATGGGCCTCTGTGTTGAACTGAGGGCCCCTGAGATGGTCTGGGACCCTCTATAAGGCCTTTACAGCCACTGACTTAGCGGCTGTGAGCCTGAATGGGCCTCTTGAGATGTTCTGACAGTTGCGTAGCCAGGGGAGGGTTCCCTGGGGTCCGCGGACCCCCCCTGGGCTGACCTTATGCACTAAAAACACGAAAATTGATCTCGGGGGGCCCCCTAAGCTTGGTCTCGGGGGCCTTCTGAGCTTGGTCTCAGGAGACCCCGATAGTCGGTATCGAGGGCTCCACGCTCCAGAGTGCCGAATACGCTGATGTATTGATGTATTGATCTTGGGGGACCCCTGTGCTCACTCTCAGGGGATCCCGAGCTTGGCCTCAGGGCCCCCGAGCTTGGTCTCAGGGGCCCCGAACTTGGTGTCTGGGGCCCCTCTGAGCTTGGTCTCAGGGAGCTCCCGAGTTTGGTCTCAGGGTGCCCTTCGAGTTTGGTCTCAGGGCCCCCGAGCTTGGTCTCAGGGGCCCCCGAGCTTGGTGTCAGGGACCTCTCCGAGCTTTGTCTCAGGGGTGCCCCCAAGCTTGGTCTTAGGCCCTCTTCTCCCCGAGCTTAGTGTCAGGGGCCCTCGAACTTGGTCTCAGGGGGGCATCCGAGGGCATCTGATGCATAAGGCTGACCGTATGCACTGGAAAACACGAGCATTGGTCTCGGGGGCCCCTGATCTTGGTCTCAGGGGCCCCCGAACTTGGGCTCAGCGCCCCCAAGCTTTGTCTCAGGAGCCCCGAGCTCGGACTCACGGACCTTTCGATTTTGGTCTCAGGGCGTGCCAGAGCTTGGTCTCAGGGCCCCCCGAGCGTGGTCTCAGGGGACCCCTGAACTTGGACTCAGGGACCCTGAGCTTATTCTCACGGGCCTTCCGAGCTTGGTCTCAGGGGCCCCCGATCATCGATATCGAGGGCTCTGGAATACCGAACATTGATCTCGGGGGCCCTTAAGCTTGGTCTCAGGGGCCCCTAGCTTGATCTCTGGGGACAACCAAGCTTGGTCTCAGGGGGCAAACTTGGTCTCATGGGCCTTTCGATGTTTGGTCTCATGGGCCTTTCGATATTGGTCTTACGGGGTCTCCAGCTTGGTCTTAGGGAACCCTCGAGCTTGGTGTCGGGGGGCCCTCGATGGTCTCAGGGAGCATCCGAGCTTGGTCTCAGGGTCCCCTCGAACTTGGTCTCAGGGGCCCCCGAGCTTGGTCTCAGGGGTTCAGGCCCCCCTTGGGGTGCCCCCTGACTATTGAAATCGAGGGACTCATGAGTGAGGCACGAGCATTTGCCTCATGACACCCAGAGTTTGGTCTCAGGGGCCCCAGGCCTGGGTTCAGGACCCCCAAGTATCGGCATCGAGGGGCTCCAGAGTACTAAGCATTAGTCTCGAGGAGGGGCTCGAAATATTGATCTTGAGGGCCCGGAACATCGGTGTCGAGTTACTCCTGAGAAAAGCGCGAGCATGGGCCTAAGGATGCCCCTTGAGCCTGATCTAAGTGGGACCCCGAGCTTGGTCTTAGGATCCCCCGGGCATCAGTATCAAGGGGCTCCGGAGTATTGGTCTGGGGAGAGCAATTATTTTAGGGGCCTCCAAATGGTGCTTTCTGAGGGCCCCCGAAAGTGTGGATGCAGTGGTGTAGCCAAGGGGGCCCTAGGCGTCCGCAGACCCTCCCTTGGGCCAATCTGAACCACTGCAAAGAGTTCTCTGATCACGGGGCCCCCAGAGTCAGTCTCAGGGGGTCCCTGAAGATTCGTTCTCAGGGCGTCCCGAGTCGGCCTCAAGGCCCCCGCCCTGAGAGTCGGTCTCAAGACCCCCAAAAGTATATTTCGGGGGCCCCAGAGGGTTGGTCTCAGGGGGCCCAAAAGTCGGTATCAGGGGCCCCGGGAGTCTGTCTCAGGGGAGGGGGCCGAGATGGTCTCAGGGACCCCCAGAGAGTGGTTCTCAGGGCTCCGCAAAGTCTATTTTAGGGGGCCCCTGAGAGTCAGCCTCAGAGAACCCCAAGAATCTGTCTTAGGGGACCCTGAGATTTGGTCTCGGGGGTCCCCCTGAGAGTCTGTCTCAGAGAACCCAAAGAGTCAGTCTCAGAGCACCCCAAGAGTCGGTCCCCGGGGCCCTCATAGTCTCACGGGCTTCTCTTTCAGGAGTCAATATTTACTTTCAGGTGGCCCCGCGAGTTAATCCGGGGGTCCGAGAGTTAGTCTAATTTGATCCGCAGAGTGCTGGTTTCAGGGGGCCACAGAGGGATAATTTTGGAAGCCCTCGAGATTTAGCCTCAGGCTGTGCCCCTCCCCAAGTTTTGGTATAAGCGGCCCCGAGAGTCAATCTCAGGGAGCACCCAAAAGTTAGTGTCAGAGGGCTCTCGGGTGTCAGTCTCAGGGACATCCGAGAGTTAATCTCGGGGTTCTGAGAGTAATTCCCAGAGGTGCTCCCGAGTTTTGGTCTCACGGACCCCGAGTCAGCCTTAGCCCCGGGAGAGCTAATCTGGAGCCTCCGAGAGTCAGTCTCAGGAACGCCAAAGACTCAGTCTCAGAGATGATTCCGCCACCACCACCCCCCGGGGTGTTTGTCTCAGGGGCGCCCTAGAGTAAGTCTCAGAGGGCTATCGAAAGTCATTCCCAGCCCCCTCCCCCATCCTAAAGACAGCCTCAGGGAACCCCAAGAGCTAATCTGGAGGGCAACGATATTCAGTCTCAGCCCCCTCCAGAGCAAATCTGGGGGGGCCCAATAATTGGTCTCAGAGGTGCTTTCGATAACTAATCTCAGGAGTCACGAGAGATTCTCAGGGGCCCCAGTTTTGATCAAGAGGCGCCGTGAATCGGTCTCAGAGACCCCCTGAGATCTAATCGGGAGAGCGGCCGAAAATTAGATTTGTGAGTGCCGACAAGTGTTGGTCTTAGGTGGCCCCAGAGCTCAAATAAAAATTTGCAAAACCAGATGCCTCGGAAAAAATGTATCTGCCCCTATTGCGTACTAAAAAAGGACAAATTGAAACATGTCGATCAGGCACCATTATCGAAGGAGAGGCAAAAATTAATATAATTTTACCATAAGAGCAAATCGAACAGGGACTTCAGTCAATTTTTAATCTATTAGCTTGACACCAATAACTACATTCCTAAATATTCTGAAATAAACAACTTTCAAATATGTTCGTAGGAAACCAGACAAACAAGGGTAATGACAGAAATTGATGAGCATAATCCCAAAAAGGAAACTAGGTATGAAAGGTTGAAAATAACAATAACAGAGTGAGCCAAGGCGATAGATATCGTGAGCGCCTTTTGTCTTGGTAATTTGCTCGTTTACAAAATAGCAAGGGTAAGAAAGTAACTGGATCTCAACAGGATCTGTCGATGGAATAGAGGATATGTAACGTTCAGGACACACTACCATATCCCTTATATTTTTATTCGTTTCGTTCCGTTTCTGATTAAAGAGTTCATGGATTCCACACCGGGAAATAATTGTTAATCGTTTACCGTAGAAGACCATTTCTTCGTACTCAAAACGACTGACCTCTAATAACATGTCTGATTACCCAAGTGAATTGAGGTAGACTCAGGTTTAACATCATGCGCGCATCAACATTGAAGTTCCCGAAATATGGCACAAAGCTGTTATTATAGCCACGCTACCAAATAAGGTATGGGCAATCCTTAATATTTGGTGACCTTAGTTTACCATCACTTGGTCGGATCGAAAAAAATCAAGCTATAAACAAAATAAGAATAAATGCTTAAAAAGGCACAACAAAATTTCCTTCGTATGAATTTTATAATATCAAAATACTATACAAAACATATATGAGATGGACCCCGGTTACTAAGGGGGACCCCCGGCCTGGGGCCCCTGATGGTAGTCGGACCCCTCCTGGGCCGAATCCTGGCTACACCACTGTGTTTTGAGACTCTATATCAGCCACCCTGGGACCCCCTTAAGCCTAGCTGGGGCCCTGAGCTAATCTGGGTACCCCTGTGCTTAACTGGGGCCTCTGAACTGGTATGGGGGCCCTGAACTCTTCTAGGGTTTCTGGGCTAAGCTGGGGGCCGTGAGCTTGAATGGAGCCCCCTGAGCTGGTATGAGAAGGGACCCTATATCAGCCGATCTGTGCCCCTGAGCTGAGCTAGCCTGTGCTGAACAAGAGCCCTGAGTTGGTCTGGGGCCCCTGAACTGTTCTAGTCATTGAGCTAAGCTGGGATCCGTGAGCTTGAACAAGCCCCTTGAGCTGTTTTGAGACCCTACATAAGTCGACCTGGTGACCTCCGAGCTGAATCGGGCCCCTAAGCTAATCTGGCACACTGTGCGAATCTGGGGCTCCCCTGTGATGAGCTCCTAGGGGTCCTGTGCTTATGTAGGGCCCCTTGATAAGCTGGTCCCGAGGCTAATGCACTGGTCTGGGCCCTTGAGCTGACTGATCTGGATTCCTGAGCCATGGTCTGGACTTTGGGGCCCTCCGAGATAATTTGGCGTCCCCTGGGCGGCATATGCATAAGAACCGTGGGTCAGGGGATACTGCCCCCTTTTTTAAGGTGGGCCCCCGCAACGAATATACAAATATCAGCAACTGTAATATAGAACAAGAAACCCTAAACGGGCCCGATAGCTTGTCTTGGAATGTTTAAGTTCGGTAGTACGCTGCCTGCAAGCCCTGGAGGAGGAGCGCTTCGTAAAAAAAGCCAAGGCACCTACTACCCGAGTGTTTCCAAACGAGTCCCGAGAACTGGGCCCAATCAAACTCCATCCCATATCAATCCCAACACAAAGCATGAATCGGACAGGAACCCCGCACCAAATGCCGAGCAACAGTCGTCCCTGAGCCATCGAAAGGCGCGACGTCTTTCGATGCCAGGATTACATGGCGTCGCCAACTCTTTCCCTGTTGGAGGGGTTTCTTGGGAGTCAAATTGCTCCTTGCACAAGGAATCTGCCGTGCCTTAACCCTCGCCCCACCGGGGGGCCATCGATGGCCCCCCTAAGGTTTTTCCGGGATAGCAGAAAAACGACGAGGCGCAGCACCGCGGTTGAGGAGTCTACCTCTCACTGCATCATTTTCCCATCATCTCTGAAATTTTTTACCCCGGGTCACCCAAGGTCAGGTCACCAGACGAGGTCAACCAAGGTCACCTCACTTCACCTTTAGAGCTCTGTAAGAGCTACATTTCAAAGTCGATCGATTTGAAACTTCCTACACTTTATGACCCCTCCAGGGTCGACAAGGTGTATATCCGGGATTTTTCGATTTCGTGCCCTGAGGTCAGGTCACGAGGCGACCTCTCCCATTGGAAAAGCATGGGGAAAAGCTATTTCATGATATAAAAGCCACAAAAATGATTGCAAATACTCAGACTGCTCAGAACAACGTTTTTGGACACCCTTTCACGGATCCCAGGGGTCATATTTGCCCTTTGACTTTTCCAAGGTCATCCAAGGTCACCAGAGGTCAAAAACAGTATTTTGACAATAACTTTTGACCTAATTGAGCTAGAGCGGTGAAACAAACACCATCGTGTTTGTCTTGTCACTGGCTTTCATTTGATATACGGCAAGGTCACTTTTTGACCTTTCGTGACCTCAGGTCATATTAGGTCACGAGGTGACCTCTGGCGGTCAAACCACTGGCGGGAGGTCTTTACGTTCCACATAGCGGAAAAAGTACTGGCAATTTGCTATCAAATGTACTTTACCAGGCCTCAATAGCTCTAATGACATAAGAGTTATGCCCAGTTTGCTTAATCATTGCATATTTGAGTGAAAATAGCCGATCTTGACCTAATTTGACCTCTGGAGGTCAAACCATTGACCTGAGCACTAAAACATGCGAAGTAATTTCTTACTGAATTCACGCGAGCTTTCTATTGCACTTTGCAGATTTGCGCTAACGCCCATATTTTCGGAGTTAGAGGGGGGCCATCGATGGCCCCCGGTGGGGGCGAAGGTGGCGCCGGACCCCCGGTGGGGCGCGGGTTAAACCCGGGTTGGTTGCGGGGAGAGCAAAGTTACTAACCACTACAACACCATGCCCACACCTCCTCGGCATCACAAAGCTGGCCATCAAGTACCTACGTTGCACTTGCAGTCATGCCGGATCTCTGCATTTTAGGTACTGAAATATAGCTAGGCGTCTTTATTGTGATCAGCCTTTACCTAAATCAATCTCTAATGATGGAAAGAAGGGATCCGTAATAACCTAAATGAATTTTCCCATTTTTGTCATTAAATAAGCAAATACAAGTTGAGTAGGCATAGCGAAGTGAGGCTATTTGTTATGAAAGCATTGCCTGTAGTTTTCTAAACAATTTCTAATTTTGTAAATGTGATGAAAGGGGCCTAAACATCTGTAAATATAAGAAAACGCGTTCGTGGTGAAAAATGATTGAAATACTCCAAAAGAGCTTAACAATGTATTTCGTATTTGAAAAGAGTCTAGGCGAAAAAAAATGTTTTTTTGGCGTTTTACTATGATTTGTTATATCATAATAAGTACAACTCGAAAATATAGGGCAAAATTTATTTTCTCAATTTTCCATGTATTGACATCTCAGTGTGCATGCGTGCCTTATTGACACCAAACGAGCTAACAAAAAAATTATGAGTATGGGCCCCCGTGGACTGGGGCCCCCTTGAGGTGGGCCCCCTCTAAGGTTGGCCCCCCCACTTTTCAAACCCCTTCCTACGCCCCTGAGAAGGTGCACCTTCTAGATAATTATTGCTTTTGCAGGTATAGTCACATGTTTCGGGCTTTTCAAATTATCACTGCGCCTCACAAAGAAAAACCTTCGGATGAAGAGAATTTAACGTGCGCCAAAGAATCCCTCTCCTCGCTGACATGGACATACTGCACCACCAATCTCCACAAGAAACAATGAATTATTCTCTTTTGTACACTGAAACCCTTCATTGGGTAGGCATCTCATCCACACAAATAGCCTCCGAATTCACTACCACCCACGGCATATTTAACATAGGCGGATCCAGGATTGCCGATCGGGGGGGCACCTTCCCGGGGGGCGCCATCCGGACCGGGGGGGCGCCATCCGGACCAGGGGGCGCCACTTATGACCGGCAAAAGCTATCAGTTGGGCGCCAAATCCTATCGGTGGGCGCCGACTTTCGCATCCTGGGGGGGGTGGGAAGCTACCTTTCAGGGGGCGCCATCGACCTTTCAGGGGGGCACCGAGGGTCGATCGGGGGGGGGCACGTGCCCCCTTGCCCCCCTGGATCCGCCTATTATATTTGATATGAAAAGTTGGTTCAAGGCCTTATCGATTTCACGCAGCGAGAAGTCAACGAAGCATCATCGAGGCTATTCCGACAATCAACCTATTACGCTGACATAAAAACTCACAATAGAAAACTGTGGAGGAGGACAAATAATCTATAAGACATAAGACACATAATCATATAAGAGGACATATAATACAAAACAATAAACGGACACCCTCAGCTGGGGAGAAGGCGAAGATCCAGTGGAACGGGGGCTAGCCTGCCCTCCGTCTCCACACCAGCTTGCGCGGTGTGGTCCGTCTGCGCATGCGCGCACAGAATCTGCTCCACGTGCTGCACCCACGGATACCACAGCCATGGGTCCCAGTTCATCACCCCGCTGCTGCAGCCGCAATCTGCCGAGTCCCGTGACGCCACGGGCACAGCTGCTCCTTCTGCCGCTCTCTCACCGCCCTCACTCAGCACCATCTGCCGGCAGCTATCTCGGTCGTGTTTTCTAGCTTTACTAATAGGTGTCTCTGATGAAGTCGGAGGAGTGTCCTGATGGCGATGATGACCGTTTGACTTCATGTGCTTGCGGAGGGAGCTTGGATCGGTGTAGCTCTTGACGCAGCCGGGAAAGCGGCAGGCGTAGGGCCTGTCTGTGTAGTGGGTGCGTGTGTGCTTGAAGCGGTCGGATGAGTTGGAGTAAGCCCGGTCGCAGCCCTCGAAAGTACAGCTGTATGGCTTCTCTCCTGAAATAATACATCAGCTGTCATTTCTATGGCTACAACCACGTGCGTGATGCTCCAGCTGAGGACCCACCCACCACTCACAGACTGCCTGCGGGCAAGGTCTGCCAGATGGTACCTACAATCGATTTTTCTCCTACTCCAGGAGGGGAGACGGGTCAATTGTAACATTTTTTCAGATTCATTTGAGGTACCAACAATTTTAGACGCAAAGCAAAATGCACATTATCACGGTGTACCCACATGTTTTGGCTTCTTAGATACGGAATCACTTGTTGGAAATGTTCAGTTCTTGATGCCGCAGTTCGAGTTTCAAACCTCCTCCACACGCGTTTCAATTGACCCCAGCCGTGATTAATTATAACGGACTATGGTGTCAATCGTTTCATTACAGTGCCAATGTATAAGTATGAAGACATTTTACAGCTCGATATAAGCCCTAATTCGAACGAGCGAACTGTTTCTCCCGTACACATATTACATTTCTGACCATGATGAATTACCTATTGAACGTAAAATACTCATTCTGGTTTTATCATCTGAGAATATGAATAACCGTAATTTGAAATATGTGCTATAACACTTATACCTGATGGAAGCAGTGAAACAGAATTCGATATATTTCGTTTAGTAGTGTAACACTTGACCCTGTTACAATTGCACCGTCATCCTGCACTATCGTGGAAGTGAAATATTTGCAAAATAAAAGGACACATGCAGGGAGACTGGCACTCCAGCCACGGACACCTATTATGGCTTCTAACCCCCAACATTCTAGGTTCACATCTCCTACGAAACTTGAACAGAATGGTGAGATTCACAACTGAATTATTCTACTAAAACCCCTAAAACGGTGTAAGGGGAATATATCGAAATGTTTGCCGGTTCATAGCCAAATTTCGTTCATAAAGGCAGCATCCAATGGTGCATGCGCGGTGACGAAGCTGGTATTCTTTAAAAGGTTCAGCAAATAAAACCAATGCTACATTTGGCCCCAGTCTACCCTATCAGCCTTGTTCCTCGCACCTCCAAGAAGCATACACAATCACGAGTTGCGTTAATTGACAACAGGCAAATGCTAGTACTTGTAATAAATTTCAGATGCAAGAACGATAATATCATTTTCTTTTGAACAATATCCTCACTTTCTAAAAAAAATCGATTAGCAAAGAGAATCGGCTCCCCGCAGCATCCCGAATACACTAAAAGAAAAGGGAAGCCGTGCCATATTAGCACTGACCGTTACTCAAGGTCCACCTCTCTATGGTTAAGTACTTTTCCTGTACATTGCTCACATTCAAGGGCGCTGCAGAGTTGCAGTGTCACTCACCTGTGTGGGTTCGTTTGTGTATTTTGAGGTTCTCCTGGCGACTGAAGCCTTTTCCGCAGTCGGCGCACACGTGCGGGCGCTCCTTGGTGTGGGTTCGGATGTGGACAAACATCTTATACCTGAAGCAGGGGTGCACCGTGACAGCTCCTCGTGCAAAGACAGACAGCTGTGGTGAATAGGGTAGCCTGACAATTTGCTCTTCTCGCATTTGTTCCACCTAAGAAATAAAACATTGTGGGAATTTCAACTTTCTTTGCATGTATAGCATAATTTCTCGGTCGAATGCTCGGTCTTGTATGTTTACATGTGAAAGAGATCGTCGGGAGAAATAACTCACTGCCGGGAAGCTGATAAATCGTCGTTCAAATTCAGTGCCAACACCTGAATCTCGCTCAGTTCCTGCCATCGTTGCCGCGCATTGTTCCAGATACGGAGGCCTCCAGAATGCGGCGGCCAAGAAACCGGGTCGAGATCAAAGCTGCCTCCCGTCTGAACGACTCCAACTGTTAACCGGGGTCGGTGGAAATGAGAGGACTCGAAAATGTAGCCGATCTATTGTCCCAACAAGCACCGTTTCTACGTCCAGCTGCTGAGAGTGCAAATGTAGGGATGCAGCCTCACATGCCAACGTAGCTTGCTTCTTTTTCAGAAGGCTTCCTGTTGCGTTACCCAACGATTTATGTCTAATATGAAGTTTTTATTAAACCCAACACGCAAGGGGGAAATGTGTTCGCAAGATCGCGAAAATTTTCATCGGAACCCCTAATTTGCTTTGGATTTATCACCATGGCAGCAATGATTTTGGACAGCATGGTAAAGTGAAGCATCTCTAGCCCCAGTTTAACCATTAGCAAGCGAGCGAACGCTTGTATAGGTTACCTTGGACCATTATGAGGACACAATCGACAACGCTGTGTGTGGGCAAGGTCCGTAAAATGCTTTCTAAATAGACGATTCCGAGTTATGAGTTATCATCTAGGACTCATTAGACCACCGGCCGTGCATGGTGTTACAATCCCGTTGCTAATATATTTGGCAGGCAAGTCCGGCGGGCCCCAGTCGAATGGAGAGACAACCTAACGCAACAGGTGACCGTCTTACCTACCGTGCCCGAGTCGGACAGCATTCCGTCCTAATGTCACGGTCAGTCTCCGTTCCGGGCAGGTAACCTCACACTTAGACTGTCCGACCCACACGGTAGAGTTGACTACCCCGACCATAATGTCCGTGGGAATCAGGTGCCGGCGAATCATTTAACTCATCATCTCCGGAGGCATATTCGCTCAAAACAAACCTGGCTCTGAATTGGTGATTATTGACGCCTTACGTACAAGTTCCTGGTCCTAAATATTGGAGCTGCGTACTCCATGGGCCAAAACTGGAAGCTTCTGGTGAAAAATTACGGGCATAGCCCCATGGTTCCTCCTGAAGACGAGTTTTCTCCCACCCAAATACTCTGAAATCTAAAGACATCCCAGCTGTTGACCCAGGTATCAATACTACACCTGTTGACCCGGGTATCCAGATAGCATCTGTTGACCCGGGTATCCCTATAGCACCTGCTGACCCGGGTATCCATATAACACCTGTTGACCCGGGTAGCCATATTACACCTGCTTTGAAGTGAGATTTATAAACCATGCGCTGGCAATCCGTGGGAACAGAAAGCGTGTTTTCTTAGACTCAGAGCGACCAGTACCGGGGTCACCGCGGGCGTGTTGTCCACTAACCTGGCGTTAAACCCCTGTCGTCGGCGGCTGCACCCCCGCCACAGACAGCGGTAGGAGCCGCTGGCCAGTTGCACGTGCTGCACGGTCACGTGCTCCACCAGCTTCTGCTGCGAGTCCAGCTGCAGCTGGCAGCCTTCCCAGCTGTCGAGGCGGGCAGAAGCGGGGTTAGAGCTGTCGAGCCGTGGTCACGTAACCATGCAGATATTGCTCCATTCTGGAATTTATCGGTATTTCCACTAAGGATAGATTTGAAATTTATATGTATATGGTTCGGATTTGCCAGACGGAAAATAATCTGCAGTAAGAATTGTTTTTGTTTTTGTTTGGAGAACAGTTTTACACCATTATCGGCGTGTAATATATACAGAGTTTGTCGCCGCATTCCACCCAGGAACAATCCCATTCCTGTTCAAAATCAGAGACTGCATTGACCTACAGCAATATTTTATGACTGCAAATACCTGCTTAAAATGATACGCACAGAACACCTCGCTGGTCCGCTCATCTAATTTCAGAAACTGTGCATCATTTTACATGATTTTCGAAACTATGTATCGTTGTACATAGTGTGCATAGTTTTACGTAGTTTCAGGAACTATGCATCTCCGCAAGCTGTGGACATAGGAAATACAAGAAAATAACAATAACTTTTGTAAAATCTTGTTGAGGAAAACGAACTCGGGATAATAACATTATATTGAGTTTCCTTTTAAGTATTTCCCTAGCAACGCAAGATTCATACAGAATTCATATCACCGCATAGATATCTCCCCAGGCAAAGCCGCGTTTGAAAAGAGAGAACAGGACATACCTCCATTACTCGTAAGTACATTTAGCAGGGGCCAAAAATGCACCGCAGGCGAGAACGCCGAAAAGGTGACGACCCAACTCAGCCACGTCACCAGCGAGTATTTTATCCCTGCTGAATTAAAACAACAGCAAGGCTACGGTGGGGCTCGGCCATTATTGTTTGCCCGAGGTGGAAAACAATTAACCCTCGCCCGGGTGGGGGTCCTTTTAGACCCCCCTCGGGTTTTTCCGAAGTGACCAAAAAACGGCGGCGCGCAGCGCCGCCAAACTTGGTCTGGCTGTTCCTTCATCATTTTTACATCTTTCCTGAAAATGTTGGCTCAAGGTCATATCAAGTCAGGTCACCAAGCCAGGTGAAGTGACCTCACCTCAAAAAATACTTAGGACGGCATAACTAAAAGAAGGGTTAATTGATCAAGTTGAAACTCATACCACATATTGGGCCCACCAGGAGCTACAAAATTTGTTCCGAGATATTTGATATTGGTGACCTAAGGTCATGTGCAGAGCATGACCTCTGCATTGTCAATACATGGGGAAAATCACGAAATGAGCTTTTCTCAGTAAGTATGGATGGAATCAACTTCAAACATCGTTTGCGACTTGCTCTTAGCCAATTTCTGAAGCTGATGCCAAAATTTTTGACTTGTGACCTTTAAAAGGTCACCTTAGGTCAAATAAGCATTTTTTGGTGTTTTTCTCTATAAATTGTGAATAAACTAAGATAGAGCTTTTATTTTGTCACCAAAGTGTTTGTATAGACACTGGTAATCAAATGATATACATCATGACTATACCATGTCAAGTTGGGTCAGACCGTTGACCTGGGTCAGGTCAAATTCTTAAATTTAACCTGGCATAGCAATATCATATATCATTCGATTCGTATTGACGAGAGGGTTGTATTGGTGCATAAACTAGGGCTGTATCTTGTTTGGTTTGGAAGCTATTAGCGAAAAAAGTAAACGCCCTTATGCATGGGTGGCTATGGACATTCCCAAGAATATGCCCAATATTTAGTGACCTGTAGCTCCCTAGGCTTTGACCTGACACGAAAATGAATGCCACTACGATGAAAGCGCATCTCAAGCGCTTTCGAATGGTGTTAGAAAAATGTTTTTAGCTATCATAGTTTTTGAGATATATGAGGTTTTCTTAGTACACCTCATATTAGCAATTTTGACCTGTTTTGACCTCTGGTGACCTTGATATTAACCTGACAAGAAAAATGACCGAAGTATTTTCGATATCATTTTCGAAGAGCTTTCGATTGCCGTTTTGCGCTTTTTTCTAGCTCTCTTATTTTTGAGATCGTGGGGGTCTTTTTTAGCCCCCCACCAGGGCGAAGGTGGCTCGTACCCGCCACCGGGCAAGGGTTAAGTAGGTATATAAATTAAAGCCCAGACCGAATCACATTGTTATTCATACACAATACTCAGCTGGCTAAGCATGCGAGCGTGAGAAGTAGCCTCAACTACTGGATTTACATAACGAATGTGCGAATGTTCCTGGATCTGTCTAGATTATATCAACCACATGACTTTTGATCGATACCTATACAGCAGAAGTGACAAGTGACAAAAATTTCGATAGGTTGACATGTTCAACCTCTACCGACATTTCTGCGGAGGTTGACTAACTCTGGATCTAACTCGGGATATATATACTGGAATCATACCGTAAGCCCAAGAAGGATGCAAATGCTACCAGAGAAACGGCAAAGCATCTACGTCAGGTTAGTATGAATTCAGAATTCATCGCCGTAAAAATAATTGTTGGATCTCAGTCGGAACATAAGTCCTTTCTTTTCACGCAAAACCGTAAGACAAGCAAGCAAGCCCACAGTTACGGGTTACCTAAGGTAAAAATCGCACCAAGAGGCCACAAACACAACAGCTCTATCTCCAGTACGCGCCGCCTGTCCGTCACTCACCCACAGACGTAGCTGCCGTCCTGGTCGGGGCTGCAGCGTCCGGCGGCCTCCGTCTCAGCATCTGCCGCATCACCAGCGTCCCAGCAGCTCGACATGGCCAACACTTCTCCACGTCTGCAGCGCGCCGCTCTGAAGCTGTGCCGCTGGAGCTATCCGGCGCGGCGCCGGGAGGTGCGACCCCCGCCAGGCGCCGGTGGGGGCGGGAGGTCGCCCCCGCGCCGGTCGCCACCCGGGGGCGCGCCCACCCCGTGCTGATATGGAGATGTATTACATTCTAACGAGTTCAACTGTGCGTCGCGCCAGTCGCCCGCCGCGGCTGCCGGTAGGGGCTCCGCCGGAGGCCGGTCTGAACTGATGGCAGACACAGTCCCTGAAGGTGGATGGTGTTGTAACGGGAACTGTAACCGTAACGGTGAGCTGCAACGTTAACGGTGAGGTGTAACATTAGCGGCAGGCTATACCATTGGCATAAATATCACAGTAGTATGCAAAACACCAGAGAGCTAGACAATGTAAATCCCAAACACCGAAAGAAAAATGTTGCCAGGTCGTGATAATCAAATTGATAGAGTTCAGGACCACATCACTAAGTATATATCCACAAATGGCATGTCTTGCCGGGTCCAAGACATAACGGGCGTTCTGGAAGTTGTGTCCTGGTCAAATTTATTGGATGCTGATTGGGAATGTCATACAGTTTGAGCAGCTGTTCTTATACCTACCATATAAAGACTACTGCATGAGGGCTGCCAGATAAACGAACCAGCCCAGGATTTAGGCCGGCGATATCTCTATCATTACGCTGAGCTTTCAACAGCCGTCGTCCTGGCGAAGCTTCGGCCGAAGCAGGGGCGGACGCAGACCTGAGTTTTTTTGGGGGCCAAACCCATGTCTGCCTCTCCTCCTGGGGGGGGGGTGGGAGCGAAGATTTTTTTGCTCTACAGACCTAGTGTAAACACCTTTTTCAGTGCTCGACAGACCTAGTATAATCTACCTCTCCAAGGACATGATCGCTCTCGGGCGGGGGGGGTGAAGGGAGCGAAGATTTTTTTGCTCTGCAGACCTAGTGTAAACACCTTTTTCAAAAATTTCTCCGGCGTTTGGGAAGGGCCAAAAGATAGTTTAGCTCCCTCCTCCAGCGCTTTGGGGGGGCCATTGCCGGAATGGCCCCCCTGCGTCCGCCAATGGGCCGAAGACGAATTTGTGGCGGCTGCTGAGAGAGCCAGCGCAGGTATGGGGTGCTGGAAACGATAAGCAGGCGGCCCGGACTGCAGACCAGCAGCTGTGATCTCAGCTGTACGCCAGTGATCCAAAACAGAATCCAGATCTGATATCCGTAAGTGTCGCCACCGGCAAAAAAGTGGGGGGGCAGCCAAACTTCAACCTGATGCTGACAAAACACTTTCAACGTCAGGACCAAAAACTGTTCGAATTTGAGCTCCTCGTTGCCTTCCGCAGCGGCTCGGTATTAGAATGTCCGGTTTTATCTCATTTTGACTGAGATAAGGATTTTTTTGCCAAAAAGTGGGGGGCCAGGCCCCCTGGCCCCCCTTTTCCGACGCGTATGCTGATATCGTGTACCCAGATCACACACCGCTTAGGATCAGGGATATTTATCTTCTGTATTCATTGACTGTATTTTTTAGAGCAAGACTGCAACCTCACATTTTGATCTGTAAATTGTAACGATTTTTATCCGCTGATGAACATTTGCCATGGATGCTGCTCTCAATCCTCCTGGATTCACCCAGGTGCGACTGAATCATTTTGCAGCGTCGTTGTGTCCAGGAAATTAGAATTTGTGCCACTTCTTGGATTTGTGGCCCTTTTTTAACTTTATGAAATAAGAGCGGGGTATGAAATAAGGGGGGCATCGATACTCTCCCGGCGGGGCGAGGGTTAAGCCACTGTGTTCGGTGTCATACCAAACTCAGGGGCGAATGCTCACTGGAGCCACCCTCTCACGCGTCGATTATCTTTTAGCTCGTAAGTCAGAGGCCTGTCCAGCGCCGGACTGTCTCAAGGGAACCAATTTCAGGTTATCGGAAGCCTTCAGCGTGCTATCATTATGCAAGTTGTGAGCTCACCGCAGCCGAGCATTGTGCTGGCTGGTCAGAACCCCAGCCCGCTCCCGGCAGTGCTCTCGACGACAGCTCATTCGCAAGTGTCAACATTACCGCTTCGCGAGTTTGCGCAAGGATAAGAGAACTTGGAAATATGATAGTGAATTACTTCGCGTCAGAAGTTACGTCAGGTTGCAGTTGATTCTTCTCTCCGCAGTTATGAGTCAACAGGGATTTTTGTACCTGCATCCAGCGCTGGCAAGACGTCATCCCAAGTCAACGTCACGCAGAACGCTGACGGTGTTTTCAGTGCGAGATATTCAGGTGTAAACGGTGAGTCCGGAACGAACGTTCAGCATAGAATACACTTGCATTCAGGGACGGCGGATTCCAGGGTGCAAGTGGTGCAGTTGCACCACTCGATTTTTTTCAAGTGGTGCAAAAGTATCTTTTTGCACCACTTGTTTTGGCTTTTGCCCAGGGAGGCGCCCCCCCCAGGCCTCAACCGGCGCCCCCGGCCGGTCAGAGAAAATCAAGCCTAATTACCGCCTACCTGAAGAGGTAGGATCCTCTGTGAAAAAGACATTTTCATACATGAATGACGCACCTTGACATCAAAACTGCGCCCTGGAAAGCAAAAGGCGCCCCCCCTTGAGTAAAGGCGCCCCTCTGGATAGCATAGGCGCCCTTGAAAAGCGTAGGCGCCTCCTGGACAGCTGAGGCGCCTCCGAAGAAGAGAAACGGCGCCCCTAGATATCACATGCGCCCCCTGGTTAGCACAGGCACCCCTTGACAGCAAAAGGCGCCCTCCGCAGAGAAAAAGGCGCCCCCTGGACAACATAGGCGCCCTTTGATAAGAAAGGCGCCCCCTGGAGAGATAAGAGAGAAACCCCCCATCCCGAGAACAACGGCGGCAGGGACGGCGGATTCCGCAGGACAGGGTGTGCAGTTGCACACCTTGAAAAAATGATGGTGTACAATAGTATATTTTTGCACACCTGGTTTTGACCTCGTACGGGGAGGCCCTCACGGATTTGGGTGGCACCCCCGGATTTTGCCGGCGCCCCCGGCCGGTCAAGAGAAAATCAGACACATCGCCTGTCTGAAGGGGGTAGCCCTGGAAAGCAACTGCGCCCTGGAAAGCAAAAGGCGCCCCCTTGAGTAAAGGCGCCCCTCTGGATAGCATAGGCGCCCTTGAAAAGCGTATGTGTAAAATAAAATACAGTTTCAAATATGAATGGCGCCCCCTGACATCAAAGCTGCACCCTGGACAGCAAAAGGTGCCCACCCCCTTGAGTAAAAGCGCCCCTCTGGATAGCAAAGGCGACCTCTAGACAGCAGAGGCGCCCCTGGACAGAAAAAGGCACCCCCAATTGAGGAGTAACGACGCCCCTGAATAGCATAGGCGCCCTCTGGTTAGCACAGGCACTCCTGTACACTAAGAGGCGCCCCCTCCCCCATAGAGCAAAGGCACCCCTCTGGATATCATAAGCTCCCTTTAATAGCAATCGCGCTCCCTGGACAGCAGGGGTGCCCTCTGGATAGGATAGGCGCCCCCAAAACAGCAATTACGCCCTTTGATACCAAAAGCGCCCCATGGACAGAACACATCCTCTGGATAGCATAGGCACCCCTGGACGGCAGAGACGCCCCTAAAGAAGAGCAACGGCACCCCGGGATAGCATATGCGCCCCTGGTTAGCACAGGCACCCCTGGACAGCAAAAGGCGGCCCCCGCCCCCTGAGTAAAGGATCCGGGTCTCTGGATAGCATAGGTGCCCCTGGATAGCGCAGGCGCCTCCTGGACAGCAGAGACGCCTCCGAAGAAGATCAACGGCGCCCCTTGATATCATATGCACCCCCTGGTTAGCACAGGCATCCCTGGATAGCAAAAGGCGCCCCCCCCGAGAGCAAAGGCGCCCCCTCTGGAAAGAATAAGCACCCATGGATAGGAAAGGCGCCCCCTGGAAAGGACAGCAGAACATTTTTTAAGGAAAACTCAGTGGAGGCGGGGCGGTGGAGATTTTCTTGCGCTGGCCATTATAATGTCTTCGGGGGATCAAACCCCCATTTGGAGGGGGCGTTAATAAAATTTAGACGTGCTAGTGTTAAAAAATGTCTCCTAATTTTTGTTATTCCATATTCTAAAAATTAGAGATGCTGCCCAGGACTGCGGGTTTTTTTCAACGGAAAAAGGCCAAACCGGGTTTGCGAAAAGGCCAAAAGGTTCAAATTGTATTTGCACTAAAAAATCTTGTTTTTTTATAAATTTCGTCCAAGTTCTTCCCAGTACGGCTGTTGGAGTCTGAGTTTCATTAAAGTCCTCAAGGGACTTGTCACGGAGACCCCGACCCCACCACCCGAACGAGTAACGCCCACAATGAAGGGTTGATTTAGAAGCCAAAGTTTAACCTCCTACAAAGCACAGGGATGGCCGCCTCGCTCAGGTCACCCTCTCATCAGTCAGTTGCCAGCCGACCTACGTCGGACAAACGATTGAGCGCCGGAGCGTCTCAGGGGAACCGATCTCAAGCCTGGACATGCACTGCCACTGCATGCTTCTCAGCAGCGGGCCGGAGCCCGACGCTCTACCAACCGAGCAACCGGGGCGGCCAAATGGCCAAATAAATACCACAAAATCCATATTTGAGGCTAAAACGAACCCTACCGGGTGTCATAAACCCACAGAAAAAGGACAGAGCACTTTTGTATCACTGCAGTGAACAGTGCACTGTATAAAACTAAATGTTGATAATTTGATATTGACTTGACGATATATTTTTAGCACACTGCCCATCTCATAAGAAGGCAGGAGTCCCCTTCCAATCCCGTGTGGCGACCCAATTATTTTATCCACATAACTAAACAATTTGTTAGCATCATCAATTATCTTTGCCGCACCACTTCCCGCTAACATTTGATATCTTCCTGCCTTTTCTGTGAATTGTTTGCTCTTGAACAGTGACGGATCCATAGGCAGATCCAGGATTGCCAATCGGAGGGGGGAGCACCTTTCCCGGGGGCGCCATCCGGAGCAGGGGGCGCCACTTTTGACCGGAAAAACCTACCAGGTGGGCGTAAAATCCTATCGGTGAGCACCGATTTTCGCATCCTGGGGTAGAGTGGGAAGCGCCACTTCAGGCGAGTGCCATCGACCTTTCAGGGGGCGCCGTGACCATTTCAGGGGGCGCCAAGGATCGATCGGAGGGCTGCATCTGCCCCTCCCTTTGCCCCTGGATCCGCGTATGGGCGGATCTAGAATTTTAGTAAGGTGGGGGGGAAACGCGGAGCCTCAAAGTGGGCACTTTACCATCAACTTTTCACCCAAAGGGCGCCTATGGTATTCGGTTTTCGGTTAAGATAATTTTGGTAGCCATGTGATTGAATGCTGAAATAGATCATGACAGGAATAGGCATGTGTGATTTGTGACATAAATGGGTGTAGGTTCGGCCGTCGGGGCCAAACTGTTTCCTCCTGCTCCCGTCCTTGTCACCTCTAATCCAGCCTGCTCCCTCGAGCGAGCCGTGCAGGTCACGTGACGTCGGGTGGCCCTCGCCCGCTGGGTCAGAGCGCGCATTCGGCTGTTGAGTGTTGTGGCGGTGACATGTGTGCGGCAAGAAACAATTTCAGGTATGTACTTTCGGGCGGGGGTTAAGTGTTCGCGAGATGACTGCGCGTGACAAGTGTTCTCGAATAGTGCGTTAAGCATCTCTGCAATTGGACAGGGGTTCCGAGAGATTTTGAGCCTGGTTGTGACCGCATCATGAATATCGTTATCTTATATACTATCGTCGCTTGTGGTCTTGCAGATATTTATCCTTGAGCAGTTTCAGAACATGTGCTATTATTAGATCTCGGCTGTGTGCGTGTAAAATGGAAGTCGTCCAGAAGGCAGCCCATGATAGCCTCGCTAGTGTTATTAGTGTTGTGGGGCTTGATCAGCGTGCAATCCGCCGTTTAAATTTGATGCATTGTCTGATACCTAACGTGCTTTCGGTAGTAACCGGTTATAATACATCTTCTGAGGTCTACACCGGCCTGTGAGGAGCGGCGGTTGGTGAACTGCGCGGGACGAGATGGCGCTGGTTGTTCCCCACGGATGGCGCCACTGCGGGCGCCAGAACAAACTGACGGACGTCACACACCACACACGGTCAGACCAACCCAGCAACCAAAACTAAGCCGCGTTTACCAGGTTTCGAGGCCCGCACGTCCTCGGGGGCTCCTGGCCAGCCACCGGGATATCGCCGCCACTACAATGGGACCTACTAGAATAAAAAGAAAACAGCTTCAACGTGTCCAAGTACTCTCTTGATGAATTGGTAATTTTTTTCGTTTATTGGCTATGATTTGCGCGTTTAATGATCATGTGCAGTGTTCAGATCGAAGTGAAAAGACCATTCAGATTGATAAAACGAGTATATTTTATCACTGACCATCCACTTATACCATCAACCATCGCCTTCAGGTCAAGTTCAGGACTCACTTAAGAGAAGAGGTGAGCGTGCACTGTGCATGCCCAAATCGAGACACAGCCGCCCTCCCGATGGACAGACCGCGCAGAAATACGTCCTCGTCGCGTTTGATTTCGCACACGCGTACGACGTAGTGGACCACCACCTGCTACGCGTTCGCCTGCTGTAGATGGGGCTGTCAAATTGCACGGTGGCCTGGATTTGGCAGTGACTCCGGGACCGAAGAGTCCAGGTGGAACTAAATGGTGTGCTTTCCAGTGAGCGCATTTTCCGAACTGGCCTGCCGTAAGGAAGTGTCTTATCGCCAGTTTTATTTTGTATGGGCGGCTCGGCTGGTAGACGCACTCTGCGCGGTTCCCGGATGCTCCCCTACATGTACGCCGATGATACGGCGGCTCTCTGCACGGGCAACAACATCCAAGTCGCCAAGGACCGGGCGCAATAAAGCTGCTGCTGGCACCCTCATGAAGTGGACCCGACAGCACAAAATGGTGGTATCAGGAGCCAAGATCCAAGTACTGGTGATGTCCCAGTGGGCCAGAGACGCCGATCCCTTCAATTTTAAGGTCGACGGGAAGTCTGTCACTGCTGGAGACACCCTACAGCTACTTGACGTCACCATCGATCGGCTCCTCCATTTCGGTCCACACTGTAAGAGACTGTGGGAGAAGGTCCACCCCCCGCATCTCCCACCTACGTCAACTGTCCGGCTGCAACTGGGGGCTGCACGAACAGCACCTCCGAACCCTCGCTACTGGCTACGTGAGAGGAGCGATGGAGTAAGCGGCCGCAGCATGGCTCCACGCCACACCGCCATTTCATGTCGAGCTGCTGGAACGCAAAATGAGAGCGTCGGCGCGTATCACCACAGGATGCACCCACTCCACTCCCAGCCGAGTTAAGACTCCCCGCGTAGCGGCCAGAAGGAGGGTACTCGCGACCCGACTGCTGGTGAAATTCCATACCCTGCCGCCTGAAGACCCTCTGTGAAGACGTGCGGAGGCGACAGCGCCCTCTCGACTCTCCTCGGTGACCGGGTGGCGGCAGGTGGGCAAAGACATGTGGGATCAAGCAGGCATCTCCCTCCCCATCGAGTCTTTCCTTCCTCGACGTCTTCCACTGTGGGTATCAGGAGAGTGAGTCACATTTCAACTAGACGTGGGCCCACTGACATCAGGAGCGCTACCTGTCCGGAAGAAGCGAGTAGCTCTCCCCCACCTCGCTTCCCTGACTCAATGTGCCACATGGGTGTGGACCGACGGGTCAGTGCACGGAGGGGTCACGAGCGGGGAGCTGGGTCTTCATCGAGTCACCAGACAGAGCCCAGCATGAGCTCAGGCGACCAGCAGGCTCGCTCTGCTCGAGTTTTCAGGCTGAGATGGTAGCCATCCAAGCTGCCTGTGTCTTCCTACTGGACTAATCAGTGCACACAGAAGATCCAGTCATCTTCAGCATGGCCTGCCAAGGTGACGACGCATTATAGAAATAAAATGGCTTCAATGTCTGCAGATAAGACAGCGAATCGGTAAAAATCGCAAACTTCCTCACCATCAGCTTAGACACCTGGTCCAAACAGCAAAAAAGGAGTACAGCTCTGAAGTAAAAATGGATCCTTCGTAAGGTAAACTAGAAAACTTCTCTACATCGTCACCAACAAATGCACGCCCTGTGCCATTGTCACTTTCTTTTGCAACCGTCTATATAGAAACAGACATCGTTTTCGAACGGCTCCGCAAGCAAGTTCATAAAATATTGGCGCGTCGGTTCAGGAGGCAAATTTTTGCTTTGTTGGCGTAGGTTGTGTTCGTGTTAACTGCCGAGATGAGCTATGGTTCAATAACAGCTGCTTCATGTGGTTCGACGAGATTGCTGTCGATACCAGCCTGTGCCAGCCAGGCACAGACTCTCACTCCCTGGTGACGGGTTGCAAAACGCGAGCCACTGTCTATCTGACTGAGGTAGGCGTCGCCAAAAAATGTTTGGTATGTGGGGCGTGTTGGTGACTTATTTTAAAGGGAACGTGGCACCTTGGTAAAATCCTGGAATTTTGTGTAATTAGGCGTACTTTTAGCCGAAAATAATGAAACCACTCATGATTTCTCTGAAAAATGTACAACAAGCTCAATGCTTTTATTTTTAAAATACTCCTCTAGAAAAATGAATAAATATCTGCCTCTGGATGATGTCATGATCTGGCAACCACTATCATACTCGAAACACTTCAAGGGCTTCGATTGGCTGATGCTTATCGTGATGTCAGCATATGTCGTCACACCAGCAGCTCACAACAATGGCCGCCTGGCGAGAGGTACATGAGAGGTACATTTCGGGTAGGTTTTAGTTTTTTTTCTACGGAAAAATCGAGTTCCAAGACAAATGATATATAGAGCACCTGGTTTTCCGATTTGCTTTACAACTTGGCTATCTCAGTTAAAATCACGTTCTAAAGGTGCCACATTCCTTTTAATGGCTTAATGCAAAGCGAGTATCTTACTGCGCATTTGTAGCGGTATTTCACTAATTTCCACTAGCATGCTTATTATGGGTGAAGCTTGGAACGCTCCTGTTACTATTCTGATAGCGAGATGACGGACATATCGATAATCTTTTTCGCGGACTAAGGAGTGGCCTCATACGCAAGCCCGGTCTGCGACCTGGGATAACCCCCCACCGGCGCAGGAGAGCCGCATGACAATGTGCTGAAATCAACCATATTTCATTCTCAATGTATCTCTTCATAAACCTGTAGGTCAGTGCCATCATTCTTTTCTTTGAAATAAATAGTAAATATCCCGCAGTCAACCCCGGATTCGACCTGCGCACCCCTCATCACGAGACAGGACCTCTAATCACTAGACCACTGCGCCACACTGTACCGACTCCCACTAACCCTACACCTGTGACCCGTCAGGAGGTCACTGGCCGGTATCACGCAATCAAAACGATGCCGTGATCGTGGCGCCGGGTGTTGTGTTCGTACAGAAAAGGCATGGTATAAAGCTGCTTCTAGAAGACGAACCAAACATTAGATTCGCCTAGAATCACTTGTATCGGCGACCCAGGACCCTAAGCTAGCTTTATGCCAAATTGCATCCACTTCCATTCATTTTGAGGACTTGAAACCATGGTGAGAAGCAAACATGTTCCGAGAAATTTAGCTCCTTGAAATACCCTTTCGGACGAATTACTCGAAAGCCGTTGGAGATAAGTGGGTAGTGTAAATGAATTGAATGACTGCTATTAATTTTCCTATTCAGCCATGTCAATTCTGAGCTTGTGAATGACATGTGCTCTGAACCGAAAAGCTGCAAATAAAAGGTTTTTTACTAAAATTATATTTATACATATAAGACAATGAATTTTATTATCACGATATCCATCTCCGAATATTATCAAGCGGAAGCAATGTTCTTTCATTATTTGAAATGAAAAGTCAAATCGGCGCATTAGATCGCGAGAGATTAAGATTTAAATGAAATGAGCAAAAATGTAGTCCTCCGGCAAAATGGCAAAAACTAGGTCAGAATTTTACGTTTTCCACTGGAAACTATGCCTAAGCACAAGAAAATTGACGTAGCTGCCTCCACGTGGCTGTCTTTAAACTAACTGAAGCGTGCCTTCTGACATTTCGAGCTGACAAGTCGGCTGTCAAATTTCAATATCTTTTTGCTTGTACTAGAAATACTGCGTTTTGGCGTAATAAATATTGTCGGACCAGTTCGAACTTTTTTTCTTAGGTGGCCTTGTTGCTTATTCAAAAGGAGGCAAATTTCAAGTTCGTCGCTTAAGAAAAAGAAATGATAAAAATGCAAAATTGAAAACATTTGTTCCAAAATTTCTCAAAAACTATTTTGAATTTAAATTCGGGGGTCTTATTTTGGGCGTCTAGCGTAAAAGGGCAATCACCCTACACAATTGCAGAGCCCTGGTATCAACTGTCAGAACCGCCAAACGGCCAGAATAGAGCCTCTTGAGAAATCTCAATCCGCTTCGCTCCATGGATTTCGTCATGCGGCTCTGACACAGCCGTACTCGATCTTCGGACGAATAAGTGATCTATACAGCATAAGAAGCTTATAACGTAGCGTATAACAATGAGCGTATAACGTGCGCATAACGTATATATAGGCGATAAGCGTATAACGTGTATAGCATGAGAAACATTTCTCTATCTGCACGGTATCTCATCCTCGTCAACACCTTCAGTATTTTCAGCGTATCGAAACATGTTTTTGCGGAAATCCTTCAGGTGTGGCACATATGAAAGCTTATCGAGTGTGAGCCTGATAAATCTGGTTTCTGCTACAACGTCGCTCGGATTTCCGCGAATTTACAAAATCGGGTATTCAGTCTCAATGTCTATTATAAAAGTGCATGCACTATGTCTTTGAACTTGAAAATTTCAGTCCATTGCGTGTGATCCATTGCTGCAATATGTCAAGGCCAGGATGCAGCCGCCTCTGCGCAGCTGCTGTAGTAGACACTGTCACACATATTGTGAAGTCTTCAACGAAAAACACGTGACGTATGTTTGCGGGAAGTGTCTGCAATATCATTGGTCATAACTGTAAACAAGGCTATGAATATCGCAGAATCCTGGGCTATGCTACTCTGTTGCTGATGCCAATCCGATACGACTGAGTTTACGCGAAATCTAAAATACCTATTTTTCGGAATATTAGAAATAAACCACCCCAAGTGGCCTCGCACGCCGAGTCCAAAGAGTTTCTGCAGAACGCCATTGGATAGCAAAGGCGCCCCCCAAGAGATGATGGCGCCCCCTGGGGAGGAAGGCGCCCCCTCCAGAAAATCTTGCACCACTTCTCGAAAATGGAATCCGCCGTCTCTGCTTGCATTTAATGACAGACGCTAACACCAACAAACGCCACAGGCCAAGCGCAGTCAGATGGAAACTCTCACCACACGATTTCGCAGGAAACAAAATTTCTCGATTAGTCGATGATCTTTCGAACCTTATATTTGTCCATCACGTTGATGCCGCGCTGTAAGAACGCTTTTACCCAGCTGCCGTGACCCAAACAATCACTTCCGGCGTCAGCCGTCTGTGTTTTGCGTCGTCCCTGATGCTGCGCGCGGAGGCGGAGCAGGTCGACGTCAGGTCACCACGTGCAGTCATGGCGTCTACCCCCTCGGCGGCCGCGCGCGCCGGGGGGCAGCGGGCGCCGCCACGCGGGGAGCTGATTACCAGGCAGCGACGCTGCTCGCCGCAGCTGATCGCCGGGCAGGGGCGCGCCCAGGCACCCGTCGGTAGGGGTGTGCTGGCTTCAGAGGTCGAGCAGATGGCTGGTAGTGACATTTATGAGAGGTACGTTTCGGAGCGGACTCAAGTAGCCAGTCACCGGTGCCATAGGACCGAAGAAACTGGTACGCCTTTAACCCTCGCCCCACCGGGGGCCATCGATGGCCCCCCCTAAGGTTTTTCCGGGATAGCAGAAAAACGACGAGGCGCAGCACCGCTGTTGAGGGCTCTACCTCTCACTGCATCATTTTCCCATTATCCCTGAAAATTTTTACCCCGGGTCACCCAAGGTCAGGTCACCAGACGAGGTCAACCAAGGTCACCTCACTTCACCTTTAGAGCTCTGTAAGAGCTACATTTCAAAGTCGATCGATTTGAAACTTCCTACACTTCATGACCTCTCCAGGGTCTACAAGGTGTATATCCGGGATTTTTTCGATTTCGTGCCCTGAGGTCAGGTCACGAGGCGACCTCTCCCATTGGAAAAGCATGGGGAAAAGCTATTTCATGATATAAAAGCCACAAAAATGATTGCAAATACTCAGACTGCTCAGAACAACGTTTTTGGACACCCTTTCACGGATCCCAGGGGTCATATTTGCCTTTTGACTTTTCCAAGGTCATCCAAGGTCACCAGAGGTCAAAAACAGTATTTTGACAATAACTTTTGACCTAATTGAGCTAGAGCAGTGAAACAAACACCATCGTGTTTGTCTTGTCACTGGCTTTCATTTGATATACAGCAAGGTCACTTTTTGACCTTTCGTGACCTCAGGTCACATTAAGTCACGAGGTGACCTCTGGCGGTCAAACCACTGGCGGGAGGTCTTTACGTTCCACATAGCGAAAAAAGTACTGGCAATTTGCTATCAAATGTACTTTACCAGGCCTCAATAGCTCTAATGACATAAGAGTTATGCCCAGTTTGCTTAATCATTGCACATTTGAGTGAAAATAGCCGATCTTGACCTAATTTGACCTCTGGAGGTCAAACCATTGACCTGAGCACTAAAACATGCGAATTAATTTCTTACTGAATTCACGCGAGCTTTCTATTGCACTTTGCAGATTTGCGCTAACGCCCATATTTTCGGAGTTAGAGGGGGCCATCGATGGCCCCCGGTGGGGCGAAGGTGGCGCCGGGCCCCCGGTGGGGCGCGGGTTAAACCCTAATAGTGATAAATAAGCAGATAAGATTACAATAGCTTTCAGATGTGGATACTTCGAAAATGCACAGACGTCCGCTCTGCCACGAAAATGAAAATCAGGATAAAATAAAAGCTTATATTGTATTCAATTTATATCTGGGCAATATAATATATTTATGTCTGGAGTTTATTGCTTTTGTTCATGTACGTTTTAAACAAGTCGGTAAGGTTATATATTCCCACCCTGGCCTGAAGAAGTTTGGTCCACAACGCGTGTTCATCTTTGAGAATTTTTGCTGTCCAGGCTAACTTGAGAGATAAACAAAATCGTTCTATGTTTATAGCGTTTAGTCCTCCATTCTGTTTTTTAGTCTTACTAAGAACGATTTAAACTCATCACAAAAATGTGATCCCTCTATGGCCCCCCAACGCTGTGCCCGATCTAAGCGATGGCCACCTTTTCGATGAGTTCAGGCAGAGCACTGTGACACTTGTTTTGCGATATTGAGAAGGAATGTATCTGGAGTGTTTCAAATCTGTTGGTGTTTGCTTGCGGTGAGAGATAAGCCATGCTTTCTATTGCTTGTATGTATTTGTAGGCGTGCCACGCTAAGCTGCAGGATTGAAAATACAAAATACACAAATTGAATGGGACGTAACAAATACAACATTAAACTAGAAATTAGAAATTAATGAAAACACAATGGTGGTATACAATGCAATAAGTTAATTTAATAATCAGATGTCTTAAATAAGGTCATTAACAGGTGCGCATAAATAGACACGCAGATTCGACGAGGTGTGCATAATAAAGCACCCAGTTCCTAATTACGCACAAATGCAGACAGTTCATAGTGAAACTGTTCATAGTTCTTAGTCAAACTTTTGCTTAGTGAAGACCATGATAGCGGATTCTTCATATCCTGTCAGAGGTTAGGTAACACATTGAACTACGACATTACGGCGTTTCGTGATTCAGGATTGCCCCATCTTGGAGCAATTGCGATTTTTTCCGTTATGTTTGTGTATACAGGACACTTCCCTCTAAGTAATGTAAAAGACATGCGGAGCACATCGGTGGCTGTCTACATTGGAATTTCCCAGCAACTCAAAAAGTGACAGATTTCGTCCTCCTTCACTGCATGCATCAAGTAAAGGTGGGAAATAAGAATCCATAGTGTTTCTATCCCTGGGAGACACGTATGCCTACTGGATTGTCCAGATTTCAATGATCAAATTAGTTTCTTAGATAATCTTCTTCTGGGAGATCGTATGTCTGAGCTCTGTGGCATCAAGCAATCACACATTTCATACGTCTTATAGAAAATTGGTGGCATGAGGGTTCCATACATTGTCTTGCCGTACCAATTCAGTAGCCTTCCGATATATGAACACTGGTGCTTCATCGCAGGTGCGCTATTGGCTGTATTAAATGAGACTTCAACTCACCCAATTTAGTATCAAGGGGCCCGCGCAAATATAGAACTGCTGATACCGTCCGGGCAACGGCTACTGCGCAAAACGACTGTTTGTGTAGGCTGCAGAATAAGTTTAGCCAACACGGAATAATTTCTCGTACTGGGACCCCTAACTGTAAGATGTCGGAGGAAATATTTGTTGATAATAATCGTTTATGCTACAACTTTTGCAGCGTCATATTTCACGGAAATTCTGGCCACGTCCTATGTACGTTTCACCAAAAGTACCCAAAGCCCAACCAAGTTATCAGATCACAGCACAAACAACAAAACCTTCGTCGACCTCATCATTTTTCCCGCGAGGTCTCACCGATAAACGGCACAGATGGCTCGTCTGTCAGCTGACAGCACCGCTGGCAGGCGGCCATCGATGACAGTGGTCTATCGGACGGGAGATCCGCGCCCTTCGCGCCAAGATAGCCGCTCGCACCGACCGGCGCGGAAAATTCACATTTAAACAGCAGGCTGCAGGTGGGGAAGAAGAAGAAGAAGAGGAAGAAGAGAAAGAGAGAGAGAGAGAGAGAGAGAGAGAGAGAAAGAGAGAGAGTGTGAGAGAGAGAGAAAGAATCAGCTCAAGGGGCACTAAAACAGCTAATAGGTCACCAGGAAAGCTCAGAGGCATCAGACTAACTCAGAGAGCATTGTTTCGGTTCAGAAGGCACAATTATTTTCTTAGTGGGGCACCAGGTTGACTACGAAGACATTAGATCAGCTCAGAGGGCACATGATCAGCTCCAGGGGCCAAGACCAGCGCTCAGGGGGCACCCGATGAGCTCAAGGGGCACCAGATTAGCTCCGCCCGTAGGATTATCAGCGACGATGAGGCATTATCTGAAAACGGATAACGTGCCTATACTCTTCCCGGGTGCTTGGAAAGGCGACAGAATGCCCTAACTGACCAAAAAGGCACTTAATTGTCAAACAATAGTTTAAATCGCTAAATGTAGTCTAGTTCCATCTAGGCTCAACGGCGTAGGGCACTAAATTTCAAACGGCACGGCCCAAAGAGGGTACACCACCTGACAATCAAAAGGGCACTCCGACACCGATGGGGGGCACGTGCCCCCTGTGCCCCCCTCCCTGGCTGCGCCCCTGATCTATCGGATTGAAACTTATACCACATGATGGGCCCACCAAGTACACAACATGTATTTCGGGATTTTTTTCAGGTCAAGTACGGGCCATGACCTCTCCATTGGAAATTCACGGGAAGAACAGAAATTGGGCTGTATTTGTCTAGATACAGCTGCGAATACCTTCGCATTCTCCAAATCGTAGTGTCCTGGTCCCTTTCCAGGTTCATCTTGCAATTGTTGACCTGTGACCCCTGAGAGGTCGTCTGGGGCTACTTAAGCTGTTTTCAGGCTTGGGTTAATAACTTTGCATGAAATGATGATACAGCTTCTATTTTGATAGAATTGCTTTTGAACTGCTGCTGCAAGTCGATGGATATGCATATTGACTATGCTAGGTTCAAAAGTGACCTTGACCGGTCATCATTGTGTTTTGACCTATTATGGTCATATTATACATCATTCGATTCGCCGTGACGAGAGGAAGTGAATGGTGCGTAAAAATGATCATAACTCATTTCTGTCAGACGCAAGAGCCCAAAAAATCTACTCAAAACCCCACTTTCTTTGACCTGACATGACCCCAATATCGACGTTAGCCAAAAAGTGACATCCATAGTTTCGTCATGAATTTGTATGAGCTATCCACCAGCGTTCGCGTTTTTTTCGCTATGCCGCATAGGGGCCGAGTTCGAGGGGGTGGGGTGTTCCAACACCCCCCCTCCCCACCAGGGCGAAGGTGGCTCGGAGGCCCACCGGGGTGCGGGTTAACAGAATACATGGTTTGCGGCCGAGCAGAGTTATTTATAAGGAGGGAAAACTCACCGTAATACAGGAAAAATTGAAATAAGTTCATTTATGGTGGGCATACAGAAAACATTAGTAAGGTTTACCGTGACCCTTATTCGCTTCTGCAAAAATTAGGATATGGAAGACGCGTTTATTTGTTTTATTTCAGAAGGATGTGATCAGGGCGTTAGAGCTAAAATAATGATCCACATGTGTACCTTTAAGATCGAGCCACAACTAATTTCCTCTGTTTTCTCATTTGTAACCAACTTGTACGAACAGCAATCTTGTAAAAAGGTAACATCATGTGTAAGCCACTCAAAACTTTTTTCCAGGAAACCACTTCAGCCTTAGCCTTCTGATTCCCGAGATATCGGGGATTTCTGACACCGGTGTAGATGCTTTTAGCTCCTACTGACCCTTTGCGTCGTCATAAGTTAAAGAATATGGCTTTGAAATTGTATAAAGTGTGAACATGGCTATATAGGACGGCCTAGGAATGGCAAGTGCGGAATTAGCCCGAGCAATTCGCAGCTAAGATTACCAAAAAAACTTTCGCTTCCATAAAAGCCCGGTACACAGGTGTGAGTGTGCGGTACCTAAGTTCTATGCTCCATTGACAGCGAAGTGAAACAAAGACCGCTGCGGGCATGTGACATGTTTGGCGAGCTGTCACCTGTCCCGCGCCCTCGCACTCTGATGTGTGACATTGACACGTGCGTCACACGCCAGAAACGCACACTGGGGTCAGATGGTGCACTGATGCCGCCAGCTCCTCTCTCACTCTCCCTATTCAGCAACAACCGGGTTGCTAGAACCCGCGCACTTCTGACATCCAGAACGTGTCAAACAATTCGCGACTCCCAAACCCGGACAGATTCCACATTAGCTGGCTTGGCTGGCTGGGGCTGTGTGTGGCTTCGCTCTGATAGCTGCGGCAGCCCTCTGGCTGTGACAGCGTTGGAATCAGGTGGTCGCTGGCACCGGTGGGCGCTCCTCGGCCGCACATCGCTGCGCAGGCCCGATATTTGGGCGGTGGCGCCGATCAGGAGCTGAGAGCACGGCCAGTGGCTATTGTGCCAGCCCACCGTCGGCCGCCAATACTCTGACAACGATTTATAGTCAGCGGTTTTCGCTGGAGACACAACGAGCGAAGCGGTAGTGATGGGAGGACGGTGTGCTGAGTTGGGAAGCTTCCAGACTACACGACGAGGTGACTAGCCACGCGCTGAATGGCGATTTAACGCGACTGAGTGGAGTTTTCTTTACCGAGTGTTGACTCGGGCTTTGCCGCTCTGCAGGCTGGCACAGCCGTAGATATCGCCCCGCGACAGCCGGTGGGATCTCGTCTTTGGTGCCGACACTTGTGCTGGTGCTGGCAGCTGAACACACATCGGCAAGTTGTGCGTGTCACTCACTGCGAAAGGTTAGAGTTGACGACAGGGAGCCGAAAGCGAGAACACAGCGCGGGCCTGAGCGGCGGTGACGACAGGAGGCGAGGATGGCGCAGCGGAACCTGCTGTGGGAGGAGCGATGTCTGGCGCGACTGCGGGCTGACGCCGACTCCTGTCTGGAGGCGCTCCTGCAGGAGTCGGGCCGCGATCAGGAACAGGATCGGGCTTCAGGGGGCTTCAGGGAGAAACAGCGGAGTCTACCGAGTAAAGGTGAGACTCAGAACACCGGCGCAGAAGGTAGGATTTGGAAGCGTTGTCACGTATGTTGTAAAGGCTTGACACTTTTCCGAAGGAACGTATGCATTGCACAGGGCAAGGCATTGGCGGACGCAGGGGGGGCATTCCGGCCATACCCCCCCAAAGCGCTGGAGGGGGCCAAACTATATTTTGGCTCCCCAAACGCCGGAGAAATTTTTGAAAAAAGATGTTTACACTAGGTCTGTAGAGCATAAAAATCTTAGCTCCCACCCCCCCCCCGAGAGCGATCATGTACTTGGAGAGGTAGCTTATATTAGGTCTGTCGAACACTGAAAAGGGTGTTTACACTAGGTCTGTAGAGCAAAAACAATTCGCTCCCACCCCCTCCCCCCAGGAGGAGGGGCAGACATGGGGTTTGCCCCCCCAAACTCGGGTCTGCGTCCGCCCCTGGGGCAAGTTAGTATGTAGGAACTCCTATGGGAAATTCAGAATACTACCCATGCTTGTTTGGAATGCGATATTACATTGTGCTGAAGCGTTGCTAAGAAACGTAAAGCTCAGTACAAGTCAGTGTTCTTAAAATTAACAAAACTCGTTCCTGAAGTCTGCTAGGGTAATTCCATTCAACAAATGCCTCAAGCTGAGCAATTGATGACATTCTTAAGCCGAGAAATGAGAAATGCCTGTAATTTCCTTAGATTTATTAGTCAAGACAGAGGAAGCTAAGTCCACATGAACCACTGAAAAAATGAGCAAATGTGCTAACCAATTATCTTTGGGAAACCAAAACAATTTAAACCACATGAATACTCGCCGTAAGCCGAATTGAATGATATATGATATTAACTTCCTGAACCACAAATACAAGGCAAATCTAATGCAATTAAAATAAATGCTCCATCACTATCCGTTACTGAGTGATTCAGTATTTTTTCCCCATGTATTCCATTGGAGGGATTATGGCTCGAACCTGACCTTAGGTCATGGATATAAAAAACCGGAACATCTTTTAGCGAACTCGATGGGGCCATTATTTGATACGAGTTTCAATCGGATAAGTTCACCCTGTTCCGACTTATGCTATCTTAAACTTTTTTAGGTCAGATCACTTGACCTGTACTGGTGACCTGACCTGTGATGACCTAACCTTAAAATTCTGACCAAAGTTGTAAAAAGGATGAGAGAAAAAAGTATGCCGAGTGCGGTGGCGCTACGCGCCGCCTTTTTATTCCTTCTTCGAAAAACTCGAGGGGAGTGGATACCTGCCTCCCGTCAATGGGAGCGTTAACACGCGCATTGACGGGGGCGGGTACCCGCCCCCTCGGGTTTTTCGGAGATAGTAGAAAAACGGCGGCGCGTAGCGCCGCCGTACTTGGTATACATTTTCCCTCATCATTTTTACAACTTCTGTAAAAATTTTAAGGTTAGGTCATCTCAGGTCAGGTCAGCAGTAAAGGTCAAGTGACCCAACCTCAAAAAAGTTTAAGATAGCATAAGTCGGAGCAGAGTGAACTTATCCGATTGAAACTCATACCACATAATGGCCCCACCGAGTTCTCTAAAATGTGTTCCGGTATTTTTTATCTCGATGACCTAAGGTCAGGTACGAGACATGACCTCCCCATTGGAAATACATAGGAAAATGGTTTTTGCGGAATAACTCAGTAACGGATGGTGAAAGAGAATTTATTTTAGCTGCATTAGTCTCGCCTGGGCTTTGCAGTTCTATTGATATGCATTTTATATAATTTGACCCTGACCTGACCTCAGGTCAGGTCAAATTATATATCATTCGATTCGGCTTGCTAAGAGGATTCATATATTTCAAGTCGTTTTGCTCTATCTTAGCTTGTTCAGATGTAATGGCCGAAAAACTGAATTTACATGTTATCCCTATGACGGGCATGTTTTGACCTCTCGTGACCTTAAATGTGACCTGACAAAAAAAATGGTTCAAATGTTTTCGATGGAGAAGCGGATGGGCAGCCCAACGCCGTTTACCGTTTTTCGCTACCTACCGTGGTTCTCGAGATCTTAGGGTGGGGGGCAAGTACCCGCCCCCCCTCCGTCAATGCGAAGGTGGCTCAGACCCCCGTCAATGCGCGTGTTAATGGACAAAGTTATCTCAATTTCCTCTCAAACAGGGGAGTAGATTTACATCTCAGTGGCGGTGCCCGTGCACCCGCATTAAACAGTGTGGAAAGTAATGTTACAATATCCTTTTTCCGTATTCTGTAGGTATCTTAAAGACTTCAAACTGGTGCTAGGCAGCTCAAGACTTTCTCACAGGCCTGCGGGAACGCAAAGCCATCGCGAGGGCGCCGATGCTCGCATCTTGGAGGGGGCTGGAGGTTAGAAGTGACATTTCAGGCGGGCGCCGTCGCTCTTTCAAGAAGACGCCATGACCATTTCTGGGGACACCGAGGGTTGATCAGGGCGGGGGGAAGTGCCCCTTTGCCCTCTCGATCTGCATATGAATACATCACATTCATCACGAACAACTTCCCGTGACGGGTTCAACGTCCATCCATGCCACAGCCTTTCTTTGTTTCAGGTGGAGTGCACTACACCCGACAGTCCTCTGGTCTGGAGGTACCAACCATTGTCATCACCCCTGCTACGCTGGAGAAACACCCCGCCGGCCGCCCCTCCACCCACACCGCACCGGCTCCAGTAGATGAGCATTGCTCTGCGGCGGTGACCAGCAAGCGCAGCGGACTCAGTCGGATCACCACCTGGAGGAAAAGTCGCCGACACCGCGAGAAACACGGCTGCGCGGATGACCGCAACGAGACCTCTTCCTCGCTCTCTCTCAGCGGCCGGTTTCGCTCGGTTCGTGCGCCCGGATCGCGAGGTGCAGGCGACATCAGTCCCGAAGAGAGTGCTGGTCGGCTGCGCGCCTATACGGAGAGCAAGGCCGGCCCGGGCGGCGGGGTGGGCAGGAGGGACTCGACGGCCACGCTGACGGCGGAGTTCCAGCGGTACGTGGCGGAGCGGCTGACAGAGCTACGACAGCAGCGCCGCAGGGGACTCAGCGACGACCAAGTTCGAGACCAGTTCATGCGCGAGGTGGGCGTTATGCTGCGCCAGATAGCGGACCAGCTGCGAGAGCAACGCCTGCAGCAGGTGAGTGGCCAGGGTTGCAGAACCTGCAGGTCAGTCCCCAGACCGGCAGAACCCACGCCAGGTCAGTCCCGATGACTGTAGAACCCGCAGGTCAGTCCCAGACCGGCAGAACCACGATCCCGCAGGTCAGTCCCCAAGACAGCAGAACCCACGGTAGATCAGTCCCAAGGACGGAAGAACCCGTAGCTCAGTCCCCAGATCGGCAGAGCCCGCAGGTCAGTCCCCAAGGGCGGTAGGAGCCGCAGGTCAGTCCCCAGACGAGCAGAACCCGCAGGTGAGTCCCCAGGACGGTAGAGCCCACGGTAGGTCAGTGCCCAGGACCGCAGAACCCCCTGTAGGTCAGTCCCCACGGACGGTAGAGCCCACGGTAGGTCAGTGCCCAGGACGGTAGAATCCGCAGGTCAATTGTCAGAACGGTAGAGCCCGCGGCAATAAATCTCCAGCGCGGTAGACCCTCACGGTAGGTGAGGCCGCGGGCTTGGCGAGTGAGCTGAGGTTAAGTCCCCTTTTAACACGCGCATTGACGAGGGTCTGAGCCACATTCGCATTGACGGGGGCGGGTACCAGCCTCCCCTAAGATCTCGAGAACCACGGTAGGTAGCCAAAAACGGTAAACGGCGTTGGGCTGCCCATCCACTACTCAATCGAAAACATTTAAACTTTTTTTCAGGTCACAGTTAAGGTCACGAGAGGTCAAAACATGCCGTCATAGGGATAACATGTAAATTCAGTTTTTCGGTCATTACATCTGAACAAGTAAAGGTAGAGCAAAACGACTTGATCTGTATTAATCCTCTCAGCAAGCCGAATCGAATGATATATAATTTGACCTTGCTAGGTCAAATCAAGGATTTGACCTGACCTGAGGTCAGGTCAGGGTCAAATTATATAAAATGTATATCATTAGAACTGCAAAGCCCAGGCGAGTCTAATGCAGCTAAAATAAATGCTCTATCACCATCCGTTACTGAGTTATTCTGTAAAAACCATTTTCCCATGTATTTCCAATGGAGAGGTCATACCTCGTACCTGACCTTAGGTCATCGATATAAAAAATACCGGAACACATTTTAGAGAACTCGGTGGGGCCATTATGTGATATGAATTTCGATCGGATAAGTTCACCCTGCTCCGACTTATGCTATCTTAAACTTTTTTGAGGTCGGGTCACTTGACCTGTACTGGTGACCTGACCTGAGATGACCTAACCTTAAAATTTTCACAGAAGTTGTAAAAATGATGAGGAAAAAGGTATGCCAAGTACGGCGGCGCTACGCGCCGCCGTTTTTTTGCTATCTCCGAAAAACCCGAGGGGGGCGGGTACCCGCCCCCGTCAATGCGCGTGTTAAGGTAGCAGAAGTCAGAACAGGGTGAACTTATCCGATTGAAACTTACGTTCTCACAATGGCTCCACCGAGTTTTCTAAAATATTTTCCGGTATTTTTGATATCGATGACCTAAGGTGGGCACAGCCATGACCTCTCCATCGGAAATACATGGGAAAATGGTTTTAACTCAATAACTCGGTAATTGATAACAATAGAGCGTTTATTTTAACTGTATTAGATTTGCCTTGCCACTGCAGTTCTAATAATATGCATTTTGTAAACTTTGACCTTGAACTGACCTCAGGTCAGGTCAAATCCTTGATTTGACCTAACAATATCATATTATATATCGTTCGATTCGGCTTGCTGCGAGGATTCATATGGTTTAAGTCGTTTTGCTTTATCTCTTCTTGTTCAGATGTAATGGCCGAAAAACTTAATTTAAATGCCATCCCTACGACGGCATGTGTTTGACCTCTAGTGAACTTAAATGTGACCTGACAAAAAATGGTCCAAAAGTTTTCGATGGAGAAGTGGATGGCTGTTTTCTAACGCTGTTTACTTTTCTATTAGCGCGGTTCTTGAGATCTTAGGGGGGGGCGGGTACCCGTCCCCCCGTCAAGGCGAAGGTGGCTCAGACCGCCGTCAATGCGCCTGTTAATTTCTCTGTTATCTATTCTGATGAATATATTCGAAGCATTCTGGCGTGCATCGTACGACCAGCATCTCTCCGCCGAGTCTGACCTGTCTGCGTGTCATCAGGAGGAGCTGGACGGAGCCGACGCCGTCCCTCTGCCGGCACGTGTGGCCTCCTCAGCTGTGCGCCGACTCAGCAGTGGGCTTCAGACGGCCGCTGTGGCCATCCAGCACGCCCTCCGGCTCTTCGCGCGGTCCGGCGCGGGTGGCAGCGGCACGACGGAGCCGGTCTCAGCCGCGCAACATCCCATACCAGACCAAGAACCCGCGGAGGACCACCGTCCGCAGCGCACCACCGACAGAGCAGCCGAGTCCGGGGGCCTCGAACAGCGCTCACAACACAACTACCGCCACTCAGGGGCAGCTCACAGCCGTCCAGGCGCGCGTCAGGTGTCGGCACATCGGACCATTCACCATGGCAACCACAGCCAAGAACACGAGTGGCGCGGAGGCAATTCTTGGTCACATGTTGACAGCGAGTACCATCCTGGGAGTGAGCACTACCACACCAAGTCGCACCTGCGGGACAGCAGGCGCAAGCGTACCAGCCAGCACTACAGCGGCGGGGAGTGTCCCGCTTCTCCTGGAAACCGTTCCAGCCGACGTGCCTTCGGCGCCAACGGTCGCCATCACACGGCCATTGGACGCGATTGCTGACCCGAGTCATGTCGCTTGCGGAGCGGCTTTTTTGGTGCGATTCACGCCGCAACAGTGGATCATTACACCCACTCCAGCTGGTGAGACCTGGTTTGCATATCAGGAACAACACACGGAATAATTGATACTATGATCGACGTCAATAATGCCTGTGCCTTGATGTTCATCACCTTGCGCTCACAGCTACCTACCTAAGCCGGTGCTGAACACGACATCAGTGACTCAGCGGAAAGTGGGGGCGGCGACGTGGGCCGCGGTTGGACGCGGGGCCACCCCTCCGCTTTGATCGGGCTATGGTTCAGAGGTGGGCTGAGGGAAGGCGACAGGACCTTGGACAGGTGCGACCGTCGTCGCCAGCATACGTCGCCACGCCGCGAACAGCCGCCAGCACACGTTGCCGAGGACTGTCTCCACGCCGCATACCGGCGCTGGCGCCGGCCCCTTGTGCTTAATGCCCCCCTCCCCCCATGCTGGCGAGTTCGATGTTCGCAGGAGAAAAATAGAGCCTCGGTTGATGACCGGTGCATGAAAGATCCGTTTGAGTTGGTGCTTTGCTGTCATAACTGTGTTAATGTCACAAGTGGGTTCTTAGAATATCGGACCAGACCGATGAGTCATTGGCAATTATAACGATGTTACGTACCTTACAGTTCGAGTGCCAGATTAAAATGTAAATGTTTTTTTTAAGGTTTCCGGAACTGGTACCAACGAACTCGATATGATCATCGGAGGGCATTAGAAAATATGTTGGAATAACGGACAGCGGGAAAAAGCCGAACCCACTGAGACAGTTGGAGACATTTCCTCCACAACTTTAAGCGATAACTACAGCGCTGGCTGCTTGGTTCCACGGACGATGACAGCCAATGTCAGCGTGTGACAGGCGGGTGACGGATATGACAGTCTGCCTCTAGAGCACCAATCAACGACAGGTGCGTGTCCAAGGAAATGCAGCCGTTTTTTGTTTAAGATATTCGCCACGGTGATACAGCCAATGAAGCCAAGCTGAGAAGTCGGATTGAGACCGCGGTCAGTTATAGCGTCCGTTGGCAGGTTTATCGCACGCACTAGCGCCGTTATCGTTCCCTGCTGGTAGACGACGTCACGAACTGAAGCGGCGGGAGTCACCAGTGAAAAACTTAGCCTCCAACCGTCACCGGAGGAGCTGCGGAGGCTAAACCACACGTGTACAGCTGAAAAGCCACTAAAATCAAGGTGGTCATCTCATACCCTATCACACAGTGAGGTTGAAGAAAAGGGCCAATTCCAAGTTTTTTTTTGCATGACCATTTCAAAGAAAGAGGACTGATGTAAACAATATACACACCTGCTGATAAGCTACGCAATAGCTGTCACTGCCCAAACATTGATTTCGGGTAGAAAGAGTCTGCTGTAGCTTTCCGCCTGGTAAGTGGTCGGTGACATTATTTTGCGCCGAGGAAATCGGCTATGAAACGCAGAACCGAGCAATACTGATCTCTCGAATCTCAATGATTCTAGCAAACACATCAGTATAATATAATTTGTACAGGGACAAAAGCGGCGGGCGGTTTAATTGTAACTATACTGCATTAATTTTTTAATTTGCATAGTTGGGGAATGCTTATCGCTCAAAAATATATTTGTCTGATTTGGTGGTGAGAACACGAGAAATTCGCCTTATAGCAGGAATATCACGCCGTCACTTTTCATCTAGTGCATTTAGCAGCGACACTGCCCATTTCCCGCGGAAGCGATATCACACCATTTCATGAAAATGAAGCCTTGATGAATACATACAGACCTATGATTTCCGATCACTTGGGTCGCCATTTAGATCAGAAGGGGGAGGGGGAGGGAGTTGGCATCCATTAGCACCATTCCTATTTCAACGAGGCCAATCATGCATAAGGCAGAGGATACCACAGCTCTCATCGAACACAATGCTAGTTATACCACCAACCGAAACGCACACACTCCATTCGACTTATATTTATTTAAAGTTTCACAAAAAAACTTACATCAGTTAGCAGTCCTTGGTCGGCAAAATTTTATGTCAAAGGCGGTCATTTCTCCTAACCAGCGGCATTTCCCGCTTTAGAATACACCCCCTCCAAATGTCCAAGTAAATTTTCCCTCTCTAATCCTTTTGGAAAAACACTTGCAATAAGCTACGACCAAATTCCTAGGCAAAGGAGAAACGCACTACCGCAAAACCTAGGCCGAAATATACCATCATTTATACATTTACGTTTACACATGGCTATAAGCAAGAATAGTTTCTGCTTAAAAAATTAAATTTCACATAATCCATGGAGATTTATCCGCGCATCTCATCGTGACCAGAGAAATGAGGCCTACATGGATAAAGAACGCTGGGCGTAGAAGGCATTTCGACTATTCGTAATACTTCCCCGATAGCACAAAGAGCGCAGATGCCGCGAACAATCACCAGACTCAGTCCAAGGAATGGCTTGCATCTTCAACACATTCGATTACCCACATCTGGTTACCGAAACACAGACAGAATCCGATGCCAGTCTGAGCTTGAAACAAGAGTACATGAGATGGTTTCAATTCTTGAAATCGCAAAGGCAGGTATTGTAACTTAGAGTTAAATGTGCCAAATTCTGGCACCATCAAGGTTGCTGTGGCAACCGCATACGAGTCTGTGCCCACCCTGTCAAAGGTTAATGCCGTCCAAAGTGCCGATATCATAGTATATGTGACACAAACCCTGACAAGACAACATTCAAAGCTACCCCGCGACTGTGGGACTTTTTGAAGCAGACGGACGAAGTTCACACACGTCATCTGGCCCGAATAAGTGAATATCACTACATGTATCCCAGTAGAAGGGTATGTAAACAGAGCCAGCAAACTGGAGGGCCGAAGAACTGTGGCCGCCCCCAGATCATATGCCATAATATATAGATCATAAATAAGATAACTTACGGCTACACACGCCGTTCAAGGTCTGGCATCCCTGCCCAGACGAACAACTCTCTTCAATACTTAGTCGCAACTACTAAATCAATACATCACCAACGTAAACAATGTTTTACCCCCAAAAACGGCAACCCGACAGACTGGCCCGCGTGGCGTCTTGACTAGTCACTCACTAGAATACCTGTGTCGACTGACTAGCGGCTAGCAGCAGAAGGACGGCTGACCGGACCCTGCACTCTTCACAGCTGCCAGAATCATGGTCAAGGTGGCGAACGCCACTCCACAAAATAATGCACTTGACCCAAATATGGACAGGAATGCAGTACATCCAATGTGCTATATAAACTTCGATTATCAGATCTAGCTGTTATCACAGTTCAAATGCCCGCTCGGTCATACAAACCAGAACTTGTTCACTTTTCTTTGGTTCAAATACCCGAGCACCCGCTCACGAAAGTGATTCCGGCACCATCTTTACACATCATTCGACAGCACAGATCAAGCGCACACAGAGGTGAACAGAAACAGCCGCAGAACCGCCGTCACTGACCCCGTTCACCCCGGGGCGTCGCCGGAGACAATCTGCAGCACCGTACTGACGCCGGGGCCCGGTCCGACCCGCGCAGCCTCCGTCACATCCGGCAGAGGCAGCGCCTCCGTCCGCTTCTTGTCCCGCGCCGGCAGCGGCGGCGGTGCAGCCTCGTCGTTGGCGGACTGAGCGCGCCCCCGCGCCAGCAGCACGTGCGTGGCCTGGCTGAACTCCTCCAGCTCGTCAGTTACGTCCACGTCCGGTGTGTCCAGCTGGAAATAGCGCCGCGAACGCGCCGGCCACAGCAGGTGCGTCATAATGGCGAACGCCAAGAAGTCGGCCGACCCGGACAGCGCTGCCAGACAGAGGAAAACTTTACCAGTCCGAGCGACGAGGAAATCGGGAATAACAAGGAATTCAGGAAATTGGTACTTTTCATCTCGGGAAAGCGCATAACTGTGCAGTCATACATAATTTCAGTAGAGTTAAAAACTTGCGTTTGAAAACACAATAAAAATAAATAAAAACAGTGCTCGAGTTGAGAGCACGCAAACACACAAAATTCAAGCCGCGAAAAAATGCCCATCCTCACCGAGCAGCAGTTTGTGTCTCCAGAGGGCGCTGATGGTGAGCGCTATGAGCGCCACCACCGGCAGGTAGAGGAACCAGAGCAGCGAGGCGGCACCGAAGTGGAGCAGGAACTGCAGCCGCTCCTCGGGCAGGCGCGGCTGCGCCATGGTGCGGCGCAGCTCCCACAGGAACCAGCACATACAGACGGCGCGCAGGCCCAGCGTCAGCCCGCCCGGCCACGTCTGGTACTCGTCCACGTCCCAGATCACATCCACCGCCGTCTGCCGCGCACACACGGCAGCTGCTCACTGGACCGGAGAGGCACACAGCAGCTGCTCACTGGACAGGAGGAACATACAGCAGCTGCTCACTGGACAGGAGGAGCACACAGCAGCTGCTCACTGGACCGGAGGAACATACAACAGCTGATCACTGGACAAGAGGAACATACAGCAGCTGCTCACTGGACAGGAGGAACATACAACAGCTGCTCACTGGACAGGAGGAGCACACAATAGCTGCTCACTGGACCGGATGGGCACACGGCAGCTGCTCACCGGACCGGAGGGGACACATGACAGCTGTTCACTGGACAGGAGCAGCACATGGCAGCTGTTCACTGGACAGGAGAGGCACACAGCAGCTCCCCACTGGACAGGAGCAGCACACTGCAGCTGCTCACTGGACAGGAGGAGCACACAATAGCTGCTCACTGGACAGGAGCAGCACACAGCAGCTGCTCACTGGACAGGAGCAGCACACGGCGGCTGCTCACTGGACAGGAGGAAAGCATTGCAATTGCTCACTGGAGAGGAGCACACAACATGTGCTCAATGGACACAAACACATAACAGCTGCTCACTAGACAGGACCATACGGCAGCTGCTCACTGGACAGGAGCATACGGAAGCTGATCACTGGATATGAGGAAAACACAGAAGCTGCTCAATGGACAGAAAGAGAACACGACAGCTGCTCACTGGACATGAGGAAAACATAAAAGCTGCTTACTGGACAAGAGTACATGACAGCTGCCCACTGGACAGCATTTACACACGGTAGCTACTGACTGGACAGGAACATACAACAGCCACTTACTGGACAGGAGGAAAACACGGCAGCTGCTCACTGGACAGGAGGAAAACACGGCAGCTGCTCACTGGACAGGAGGATCAGACAGCAGCTGCTCACTGGAAAGGAACACACCACAGCTGCTCACTGGACAGGAGGAACACACGACAGCTGCTCACTGGACAGGACGAACACACGACAGCTGCTCACTGGGCAGGGGGATCAGACAGCAGCTGCTCACTGGACAGGAACACACCACAGCTGCTCACCAGGTTCCACATGTAGAGCAGCAGACTGACGAGGCCGTATACAGCCCAGACGGAGAGCAGGGGGCGGTTCTCCGACACCAGCGGGTCGCGCACCGTCCAGCCCTGAGCCAGCAGCATCAGCACCAGCATCAACAGCAGCTGTAACAACAGCAACAGCGTCAATGGCTTGCGACGGTCCAGTGCAGAGCCAGCAGCATCATTAGCATGGACGACAAATGTTTCTGAAGGCCCAGCCCCAAGACATCAGCAGCGTCAAAGGCCTGTGACGGTCCATTCCTGAGGAGGCAGTCTTAACACCACCACCGAATGCTTCTGACGGTCTAGTCCTGGCACAGCAGCGTCAAAAACAGCACTAACAGCAACTGCGTCAAATAGTTGTGAGGGTCCACCCCTTCGCCAGCAGCATCAGCAACAGCATCAGCTGCAACTACCACAGGGAACAACCCAACGACCATCATCTTCCATCCCTGAATTAGAAAGTGATTGGATTTGTATCACCGTATGCCCAGTCGGATCCGCAGTACACCAACATAAGCTGTAGCGTTGACAGAGACGTTCCACAGAGGCCGATGTCCGGCGTCAGGTGCCCTACCTGAGCCGCCGTGTTGAGGCAGTCGCCGACGATGCCAGCCGGCCGGCAGCCGCGACCGTCCAGCGCCATGGTCACGCCATGGGCGGCGCGCAGCAGCCAGCCGACCAGAGCGGTCAGCTGGGCGGCTGTGAAGAGCCGCGTCAGCCCGTGCCGCTGCTGCACCGCTGCGCACAGCTGGAACGGCGCTAGCAGCATGTACAGGCCCAGGAAGGCCAGGTGCACCTCCACCGTGTCCTGCCGGCACGCGCCGCGTGAGAACGTGTGACGTGCGTCGGACAGGCTCTTCCGCGTTCTCAATGTGTCTCACCAGGATGATAGGGTGTCGGCGGCAGACAAACCGGGCACCGCACACGGCTGGCAACAACAGATACTTAGTCCAAGCTAAGCTGGTACGATGATAAAAGAGCTTGCTGAAACCAAGGTCAACAAAAAATGGAGTGGAAGATGGTGAAAACCTTCGTGAAAAATCGGAAAACCTTTCCTGGTAATTGTAGCGTGTTAAAGATCGATCACAAAACTAATATAAAATGCGTTACAAACATGTCCACGATTAGCGTACAAAAGCACTGTACAACACTAACGCGATGGTGAGCGGTTTATGTGAACCGATCTCAATACAACCCTAAAAATAAACACAAATACAATATGCATGTTTTTGGAGTACAACCACTTTCATGTTTGAAATCCAACAATGACTACAGAACAGAGTGAGAGCCCTCAGATGCGCTTGCTGTATGGCATATCATGTCCGCATTTTTCTGGCTATAGGGCTTGCACCAGGCTTATAAGAAAATACATTTCCTTTTTCAAGAAAGGCTTGGGCCCCACCTTAACCTTGAACGTCATCAACCATCCAGCGCGCCTTCTTATCCCACCCACCTGTTCGTCAAAAGAGAACTGGTACTCGAGCGGGTTCTGGTGGCGGTTGTGCGGGTTGCCGTTGACCAGCCAGATGTCGTACTGCAGACTGCCGGGCTGCGGGTTGTGGCGCCACTCACAGGTGACCGGGTCCCGGTAACAGGCCACCAGGCTCAGGTACCAAAACCTGGCAGTAAAGGCGATGGTGTTACACGCACGATACTCTTAAACATATCACACAGGTCATACACCAACCGTAGGCGAAGGAAAACAACATGCCATCTTACAGACCAGCAAAACAGCAGAAACTCCTCGTTCTACTGAAATGTTAGGTTATGTAAGCAATTTAACCCCACCGCTGCCGGCCAGATGAAGCGAGGAGGCAGAGCTCGTACGCTCCGGGCAGAGCCCAATGCTGCCAAGCACACACATGACCCACAGGCGATCTCTCACTCGCCTGGGCTGGTGCACGTCCTGGATGGCGTAGGTGAACTGGTGGCCGTGCACGACGTTCTCAGGGGCGTCCTCGTCAGGACAGAGCCGGCCGCGCGGGCACGGCACCCGGCGCAGGAAGTCCTCCTCGCCATCGTCGAAGCACCGGCGATCGTAGGCCACCATGCTGAGCTGGTCCATCATCCGTCGGCAGGCCCGGTCCCGCTCCGGCACGCTGCGGTTTCCGTAGAACTGCAGAAAGTAGGTGCGATCCAGAACAGCCAGCAACGCCCGCGGCGGTGCGGCCGAATCCTTGGAGTCGTTGACGCTGGAGGTGACGTTCCCGAAGATGTGTCCTTCTGTGTCGCGCCGGTTGGGGCTGCGGGTGCGCTGGAAGCCAAATTTGGCCAGGAAAAGGAAGAAAGTGTCTGATTCCCATGTGCCAGTGAGTCGGAGAGATGTTGATGAGGCTGGAGACTCTAACAGTAATAGCAGCAGCAGAGAAACTCTTGCGGACTGCATGATTAATAGAGATTATTTATCTAATTGATGAACCCAAATGAAAGGAAACGTTCCTTTGATATATGTCCTAGATGTTGAAAATACATTTCAATCATTGCTCATTATGCAAATGACTAGCAGATTTGATTTCCCATTGGCATTGTCTTGTTACTACTGATGCTGGATCTTGATCTTGAAAGATCTACTTCCCTGTAAATCTTTTTGGCGCGCCAATCGAGAAAGGTTTAAGCAGTGATTCAGATATTTGGCCAATACTCTTGGGCACCTCAGATGATTTTGCTGTGGAAGGGTTAAATAAATTAGACAGTACATTGTGCTTCATCATGATTATCTCAATTTCAGTATAAAAATAATTTTGTGGCTTTACAATGCACACCAACTGCTGAGGTCAAACAGTAGGCATCACCAGCTCTCATCCTGTTGGGAGGGTACTATGGGGATCAGAGACTTATGCAGAACACCCTGGGCTTTGATCCCACCCTGGGAATTGAGCCTGAGTCAACAGCATAGAAGCATAGAAGAACACTCCTCCCCTCTGCCATTGGATTCTTAGCTGTTGATATATTATAAGATGATTATTTTAGTTGAAACTGTGTTAAAAAGGCATACAATCTTATCAAATTGTGGGCTTTTAACCTATAAAGTAGAAGAGAGGAACTCTCTTCACAAAGCTCAAGTTTTTGGGGTGTTTGGCAAAGGAGGAATCAGTTCAATTCATAAAACTGAAACCATATGATCAGCTTAGGAGATTTGCAGCCCTGAAATTATGAAAGGAGAGACATGAAAAGGTGTCAACAAACAACATAATTTACAAAACAGGCAGGAACAGAAAGGGCATGAACCTTGTAGAGCACTCCTAGCCATATAGGGCTTGTTCAAGCTCTTCCTTAGAAAAAAGATGAGAGGAACTTGGAGGACTTCAGAGCAGGTGCAAAAATCAGTGGCTGCTGGAACAATTTCAGAGGAGATATCAGCTAATTGGGTCTGATAAGTGGCAATGTTGCAAGTATAGCAAAGCTAAGATACTATCAAGACATGATTAAGGCCCCTGATGATCTCTTTGTATTTTAAAGGAAGTGGCATACAGAAAAACAACAAAATTAAGCCACTAACCGCTCGCAAACATAGTTTCTCAATCTACAACAATTAGTTTTGGTTAATCAATTGGAATTGGTGTGGCACAATTAAGCCTCTACCAACCTGCTCTGAAGAACCACCTTTCATTTGAGAGGAGGCTGGAGCAGGTTCAACATGAGCTTAGACAAGCTTTGAAGAAGTTTAAGAAAGCACTGGAACAGGCAAGAGGAAATTCAATGCAGATCCAGGAGCAGCTTTTGAAGGGTGCTAATTTAGCACTGCTAAACCAACGTTTTGGGGAGCTAAATCCAGAAAAAATAGCAAAAAGAATTTGCAAAGAAAGACTGCCGAAATTTTGTGCTTTAAAGATATACCATTTTAGACTGGTAGGAGCCACAGACCCCCCCTTGGCGGCCTTTAGTAAACCTCCTTCGGGGTAAATGAACTAGAAGGCTTCTAGTAAAAACCAGTTGTTACACACAAAATACATAAACAAAACCAAAATAATGAAAGAAAAGAAAACCCAGGAAAAGCCTGTGATTGCGCACACCTCATCGTACAGCATTAGAGACACTCACTGTGTGTGTGTGTGTATTTTGTGCCTTGAAAACAATAGGAATATTGCACTTACTGGCGCAGATAATTCAACTATAGCGCAAAACTTTCGTTAGTGTTTCGCATCCCGTAGTAAATGAGGTATTCGTAATAACTTATCAATACATGTATAGTTGAGAGATAATTTAAACCATATTATATCAATTTTTTAGCTTTGATAATTACAGAAATGAGAAATAATTAAGAATTTTAATTTTTAGCATAATTTAGAATCTAAATATTACATAACTGACAACTTGAACATGTTTTGAAGGTTTTCTCGTGAATTTGTCTTGTAAAGTAAAGATATCTTGAAATGTTAGAAAGTAGTAGCAGCCCGGGGAGGGACATGCTACTACACTGCCGACTCCAACTGCCAAAACTCAAAATCTGAACCATTGCAGCAACTGCTTAGCTTTTCAGTATGACAATAGATGACTACCTTTTCTACAAATTTGTATCTTTTGGTGAGGTTTCGTTCATTAAAACTGTTTTATTAGACTTTTTGTTAACCGGAAGTAGGGTCGGTTACTGCCAGAACTAGGTGCCAAAACTCAACTCACGAAGGAATGTAACAATCGCTTAGGAAAGCTTTGTGCCGAGCTAAAAATAGCAATTCTTAAAATTTTTACCTTTTCACGATGTTCCTTTCGAGAACAACTGTAAAATCATCGATTAAAATGTCACTACTTTATTACAGAGGAATATTTTCTGTTGCTCCTGGTGTTCATGCCCGGAACCGAAGGCTGCATACCAGATCAGAAATAACCCAACATTCTTCCCCATATCCCAAGATATCAATAATTCCCCATACCAGGAGCAGGGGCGTACTTAAAACGTTGTCAACACAACAGAAAACGACAGCGCATAGGCGGATTCAGGATTTCCGACGGGGGCACCATCCGGAACAGGGGGCACCACTTTTGATCGGCAAAACCTATCAGGTGAGCACAGAATCTTATTGGTGGGTGCTGATTTTCGCAACCGGAGCGGGGATGGGAAGCTATATTTCAGGGGGGCGACTATAGACCTCGCAGGGGGTGCTGAGGGCTGATCGGGGGAGGGCGCGGGACCTCTGCCCCCTGGATTCGCCTGTGCGACAGAGGCGTGCTTAGACTGCTGGAAAGGGGTGCAGTTGGAAAAGGCGTACAAACGAGACTGCTGGCAACGAGATGTATTCTACAGAGGCGTGCTCGAAGGTTAGGAAAAGGGTACAGTTGGCAAAGGCGTGTCCAGGAGACTGCTAGTAGGAACATGTAATGCAGACAGGCGTGCTCAGAGTGCTAAAAAAGATATAGAGTACAAAAAGCGATCTCAGAGTGTTGGAAAAGAGTGCATTGTACAGAGGTGGTCTCAGACTGTTAGGAAGGGGTTCAAGTGGAAAAGGCGTCTCCAGAAGACTGCTGGTGGGGGATGATTTATTCAGAGGCATGTTCAGAATGCTGGGAAGAGGTGCAATTGGCAAAGGCGTATCCAGATCAGTGCCGTAGCCAGAGGAGTCGTTGGGGACCACGGACCCCCTTGGGCAGATCTTGTGCACTGGAAAACACGAGCATTCAACTCGAGGGCCCCTGAGCTTGGTCGCACGGGACCCCCGACCTTAGTCTCAGAGGGCCCCCGGGCTTGATCTCAGGGGCCCCGGAGCTTAGTGTACCACTGCCCTCCGAGCTCAATCTCGGGGACCCCGAGCTTATTGTCAGGTTGCCCTCCACACTTGATCTCGGGGACCCCGAGCTTGGTCTCAGTGGCCCTTGGTTGGTCTCGGGGGAGTTCCCCGAGCTTGGTCTCAGGGGTACTCCGGTATCGAGGGCTCCCAAGTATCGAACATTGACCTTGGGGCCAACTGAGCTTGGTCTCAGGGGGGCCCCGAGTTGGTCTCAGGTGCCCCCCGAGCTTTGTTTCAGGAAACCCCCGAGCTTGGTCTCAGTAAACCCCCAAAACTTAGTCTCAGAGGACCCCCAAGCTTGGTGTCAGTGGCCTGAGCTTGGTCTCAGTGGGCTCCATGAGCGTGGTCTCAGGGGCACATCAATCATCGGTATCAAGGGCTCCGGATTATTGAACATTGATATCAGGGGCACCTGAGCGTGGTCTCAGGGGCCCTGAGTGGGTCTCAGGAGCCTAAACATGGTCCCAGGAACCCCAATTGGGCCCCTGGGATCTTAGTCTTAAGATGTTAAGAAGGTCCGTGAGACCAATCTTAAGATTGGTCTCACGGTCTTTCGGTCTTGGTCTCAGGGAGCCCCCGAGCTTGGTCTCAGGGCCCCCAAGCTTGGTGTCAGGGGACCCCGAACTTAGTTGCAGGGGACCCCCGAGCTTGGTCTCATGCGATCCCCAAAATTAGTCTCAGAGGACCCCCAAGCTTGGTCTTAGTGGCCTGAGCTTGGTCTCAGTGGGCTCCACGAGCTTGGTTTCAGGGGACCCCCGAGCTTTGTTTCAGCAAACCCCCGAACTTGGTCCCAGGGGACCCCCGAGCTTGGTTTCAGTGGCCCGAACTTGGCCTCAGGGGCTCCCCGAGCTTAGTGTCAGGGGTCCCTCGATCATCGCTATCGAGGGCTCCGGATTATCGAACATTGATCTTGGGGCCCCCTGATCTTGGTCTCAGAAGCCCCCCGAGCTTGGTCTCAGGGGCCCCCAGCCTGGTCTCAGGGGACCCCCGAGCTTGTCCTCCGGTGGTCTGAGCTTGGTCTCAGGGGGCTTCACAAGCTTGGTCTTAGGGGCCCTCGATCATCGATATCAAGGGCTCTGGATTATCGAACATTGATCTCCGGGGCCCTGAGCTTGGTCTCAGCGGGGCCCTGAGGTGATCTCAGGGGCCCCGAGCTTGGTCTCAGGAGCCCCAAACTTGGTCCCACGGGCCTTTTGATCTTGGTCTCACGGTCTTTCGGTCTTGGTATCAGTGGTTCCCCGAGCTTGGTCTCAGGGCCCCCGAGCTTGGTCTCAGAGGACCCCCCAAAACTTAGTCTCAGAGGACCGCCAAGCTTGGTGTCAGTGGCCTGAGCTTGGTCTCAGTGGGCTCCACGAGCGTGGTCTCAGGGGCACCTCGATCATCGGTATCAAGGGCTCCGGATTATCGAGCATTGATCTCGGGGGCCCTAACCTTGGTCTCAGGGGGCCCTGAGTTGTTCTCAGGGGCCCTGGCTTGGTCTCAGGGCCCCAAAAACTTGGTCCCATGGGCCTTTCGATATTGGTCTCAAGGACCTTTCGGTCTTGGTTTCAGGAGGAATTTGAGGCTTGGTCTCAGGGGCCCACGAGCCTGGTCTCTGGGGACCCCGAGCTTGTCCTCAATGGCATGGGCTTGGTCTCAAAGGGCTCCACAAGCTTGGTCTCAGGGGCCCTCGATCATCGATATCAAGGGCTCCGGATTATCAAACATTGATATCGGGGCCCCCTGAGCCTGGTCTCAGGCACCCCGAGTTAGTCTCAGGCACCCGAGCTTGGTCTCAGGGGCCCCGAGTTGGTTTCAGGGGCCCGAGCTTGGTCTCAGGGCCCCAAACTTGGTCCCACGGGCCTTTTGATCTTGGTCCCACGAGCCTTTCGATCTTGGTCTCAGGGGGCCCTGAGCTTGGTCTCAGGGGCCTCAAGTTGATTTCAGGGGCCTGAGCTTGGTCTCAGGGCCCCAAACTTGGTCCCATGGGCCTTTTGATCCTGGTCCCATGGGCCTTTCGATATTGGTCTCACGGGCCCTTTTGTCTTGGTCTCATGGGCTCCCGAGCCTGGTCTCAGGGGGGCCCAGAGCTTGGTCTCAGGGTCCCCCTCGAGCTTGGTCTCAGGGATTCCGAGCTGGTCTCAGGGGCCGAGCTTGACCTCGGGGCCCCAAACCTGGTCCCACGGGCCTTTTGATCCTGGTCCCATGGGCCTTTCGATATTGGTCTCACGGGCCCTTTTGTCTTGGTCTCATGGGCTCCCGAGCTTGGTCTCAGGGGGGCCCTGAGCTTGGTCTCAGGGGCCCTCCGAGATTCATCTCAGGGGTTCCCCGAACTTGGTGTCAGGGATCCTCCGAACTTTTCAGTCCTCCGAACTTTCCTCCGGTTTCAGGGCCCTTCCCTCCGGGCTTTGTCTCAGGGGCCCCGAGCTTGGTCCCCCGAGCATCGGTAGCGATGGCACTGGAGTGCCGAACATTGATCTCAAGGGGGGGCAATATTGATATCGGAGTACCCCCAACTATCGATATCGATGGCCTCACGAGTGAGGAACGCGCATTGGCCTCACGGAATGTTGTGTTTGGTCTCAGAAGCCCCAGGCTTCAGGGGCCCCCAAGCATCGGTATCGAGGGGCTCCAGAGTACAGAGCATCAGTCTCGAGGGGCTCCGAATATTTATCTGGGGAGCCCCCGAACATGGGTGTCGAGTTACTCCTGAGGTAAGCGCGAGCACGACCCTAAAGGTGTCCCCGAGCCTGATCTAAGTGGGACCCTGAGCTTGGTCTTAGGAGCCCCCGCGCATTACTATCAAGGGCCTCAGTAGTATTGGTCTCGGTGGGGGGGGGCAAGCAATGATTTCAGGGGCATTCAAATGTTGATCCCGGAGGGCCCTCGAATGTATGGATGCAGTGACATAGCCAAGGGGGTCCTAGGAGTCTGCGGACCCCCTTGGGCTAATTTGAGCCACTGCAAATGATTCTCTGATCACTGTGCCCCTGAGTCAGTCTCAGGGGACCCTGAAGATTAGTTCTCAGGGCGTCTTGAGTCGGCTTTAGGGCCCCCGCCCTGAGAGTCGGTCTCAAGGCCCCCGAAAGTAGATTTCAGGGGGCCCCTGAGAGTTGGTCTCAGGGGGCCCGAGTGTCGGTCTCAGTGGGCCCTGAGAGTCGGTATCAGTGGGGGCCGAGCTAGTCCCAGAGGCCCCAGAGAATGGTTCTCAGGGCCCGCGAAAGTCTATTTCAGCGAGTCCCCTGAGAGTCAGTCTCTAAGAACTTCAAAAGTCGGTCAAGGGGACCCCGAGAGTCAGTTTTAGGGGACTTCTGAGATTTGGTCTCAGGGGTCCCTCCCCACGAGTGTCGGTCTCAAGGGGGCCCATAGTCTCACGGGCGTCTCTCTCAGGAGTAAATATTTACTTTCAGGTGGCCCCGAGATTAATCTGAGGGCCCAAGAGATAGTCTCACTTGATGCGCAGAGTGCTGGTCTCAGGGGGCCCCCAGGGACAATACTGGAAGCCCTTGAGACTTATCCTCAGGCTGTGCCCCCATTTTTGTATAAGGGGCCCCTGAGAGCAAATCTCAGGGAGCACCAAAAGTTAGTCTCAGATTGCCTCCGAGAGTCAGTCTCAGCGACATCCGGAAGTTAGTCTTGGGGTTCAGAAACCTCTGAGACCAGGTCCGTGGAGCCCCCTGAGACCAAACTCGGGGGCTCTGAGACCAAGCTCGGGGAACCCCTGATACCAAGACCGAAAGGCCGTGAGACCAATAAAAGGCCGTGGGACCAAGATCAAAAGTTCCCGGGGCACCAAGTTTGAAGGCCCTGAGACCAAGCTCGGGGCCCCTGAGACCAAGCTCAGGGGCTCCCGAAATCAATGTTCGATAATCTGGAGACCTTGATACCGATAATTGAGGTGCCCCTGAGATCATGCTCGTGGAGCACACTGAGGCCAAGCTCAGGCCACTGAGACCAAGCTTGGAGGTCCTCTGAGACCAAGCTCGCGGGTCCCCTGAGACCAAACTCAGGGGCCCTGAGACCAAGCTCGGGGAACCCCTGATACCAAGACCGAAAGACCGTAAGACCAAGATCGAAAAGCCTGTGGGACCAAGATCAAAAGTGCCCGGGGCACCACGTTTGAAGCCCCTGAGACCAAGCTCGAAGGGGGCCCTGAGACCAGGCTCTGGACCCCCTTGAGATCAAGCTCAGGGATCCCATGAGACCAAGACCAAAAGGCCCGTGAGACCAAGATCGAAAGGCCCATGGGACCAGTGGCGTAGCCAAGGGGGTCCTTGGGGTCCACGGACCCCCCCTTGGGCTGATCTTATGCACTGGAAAACACGAGCATTGGTCTCAGGTGCCCCCCTTGAGCTTGGCCTCAGGGGCCCTCCGAGCTCGATATCAGGCCCCCGAGGTTGGTCTCAAGGGACCTCCGAGCTTGGTCTCAGGGGCCCCCAAGCTTGGTCTTATGGGCCCCCTGGTCTTGGTCTCAGGGGGCCCCCCGAGCTTGGTCTCACGGGCTTTCCGAGCTTGGTCTCAGGGGCCCCCGATCATCGGTATTGAGGACATCAGAGTATCGAACATTGATCTCGGGGGGCCCTGAGCTTGGTCTCAGGGGGCCCCGAGCTTTGTCTCAAGGGCCCCCGAGCTTGGTCTCAAGGGACCTCCGAAATTGGTCTCAGGGGCCCCTGATCATCGGTATCGAGACTCTAGGTAATCAGACATTGATCTCGGGGGCCCCTGAGCTTGGTCTCAGGGGGCCCCGAGCTCGGTCTCAGGGGCCCCGAGCTTGGTCTCAGGGCCCCTGAGCTTGGTCTCAAGGGACCTCCGAACTTGGTCTCAGGGGCCCCTGATCATCGGTATCGAGACTCTAGGTAACCAGACATTTATCTCAGGGGCCCCCTGAGCTTGGTCTCAGGGGGCCCCGAGCTCGGTCTCAGGGGGCCCCGAGCTTGGTCTCAGGGCCCCTGAGCTTGGTCTCAAGGGACCTCCGAACTTGGTCTCAGGGGCTTTCCGAGCCTGGTCTCAGGGGCCCCCGATCATCGGTATCGAGGACTCCAGAGTATCGAACATTGATCTCGGGGGGCCCTGAGCTTGGTCTCAGGGGGCCCCGAGATTTGTCTCAGGGGCCCCCCGAGCTTGGTCTCAAGGGACCTCCGAAATTGGTCTCAGGGGCCCCTGATCATCGGTATCGAGACTCTAGGTAACCAGACATTGATCTCGGGGGCCCCCTGAGCTCGGTCTCAAGGGCCCCCGAGCTTGGTCTCAGGCCCCCCAAGCTTTAGTCTCACGGGCCTTTCGATCTTGGTCTCAGGGGGCCCTGAGCTTGGTGTCACGAGGCCCTCCGAGTTTGGTACCAGGGGACCCCGAGCTTGGTCTCAGGCCCCCGAGTTTGGTCTCAGGGGGCTCCTCGAGCTTGGTCTCAGGTCCCCCAAGCCTGGTCTCAGGGCCCCCAAGGTTTTGCATCAGGGGGCCCGAGCTTGGTCTCACGGGCCTTCCGAGCTTGGTCTCAGGGGGCCCTGAGCTTGGTCTCACGGGTCTTTCGATCTTGGTCTTAGGGGGCCCCAGAGCTGGTCTCAGGGATCCCCCGAGCATTGGTATCGATGGCTCCGGAGCAGCGAACATTGATCTCGGGAAGTGGGGGGGGGACAATATTGATCTCGGGGTGTCCCCCGGCTATCGATATCGAGGGGACTTATGAGCGAGGCCCGAGAATTGGCCCGATGGGACCCAGAGTTTGGTCTCAGGGGCCGAGGCTTGGGCTCAGGGTCCCCGAGCATTGGTATCGAGGGGCTCCAGAGTACCGAGCATTAGTCTCGGGGGCCTTCGAATGTTGATCTGCTCCCCCAAACAACGGTGTCGAGTTACTCCTGAGAAAAGCGCAAGCATAGGCCTAAGGGTGCCCCCGAACCTGATCTAAGTGGAACCCCGAGCTTGGTCTTAGGAGCCCCGTGCATCAGTATCCAGGGGCTCCGGAGTTTTGGTATCGGGGGGAAGTAATGATTTCAGGGGCCTCCAAGTGCTGATCTCGGCGGGCCCCCGAATGTGTGGATGCAGTGGCGTAGCCAAGGGGTTCTAGGAGTCCGAGGACCCCCCTTTGGTCCACTCTAAACCACTGCAAAGCATTCTCTGATAACGGGGCCCCAGAATCAGTCTCAGAAGCACCTGAAGATTCGTTCTCAGGGCGTCCCGAGTCGGCCTCAGGGCCCCGCCCCGAGGGTCAGTCTCAAGACCCCCAAAAAGTGGATTTCAGGGGGTCCCTGAGAGTTAGTCTCAGGGGATCCCGAAAGTCGGTCTCAGGGGCCCCGAGAGTCGGTCTCAGGGGGCCGAGCTCGTCCCAGGGTCCCCAGAGAGTGGTTCTCAGGGCCCCGCGACAGACTATTTCAGGGGGCTCCATGAGAGTCAGTCTCAGAGAACCCCAAGGGTCGGTCAAGGGGACCCTGATATTCAGTCTTAGAGGACCCCCGATATTCGGTCCCATAGTCTTACGGGCGTCTCTCTCAGGAGTCAATATTTACTTTCAGGTGGCTCCGAGAATTAATCTAGGGGTCCGAGAGCTAGTCTCATTTGATCCGCAGAGTGCTGATCTCAGGGTGCCCCTGAGGGGTAATCTTGGGAAGCCTCGAGATTTAGCCTGAGGCTGTGCCCCCCTAGTTGTTGCATAAGAGGCCCCGAGAGTCAATCTCAGGGAGCACCTAAAAGATAGTCTCAGAGTGCTCCCGGGAGCTAGTCTCCGGTTCGTCCAAGAGCTGATTTTGGGGCTTTGAGAGTAATTCCCAGAGGTGCTCCCGAATTTTGGTCTCACGGCTCCGAGTTAGCCTTAGACCTCTGAGGGCTAATCTGGGCTTCCGAGAGTCAGTCTCGGGAGTGCCGTGCCAAATACTCAGTTTCAGGGGTGGTTCCACGCCTCCCTCATCGAGTGTTAGTCTCGGGGCGACCCAGGGTTAGTCTCAGAGGGCTGTCGGAAGTCATTCCCAGCCCCCGCCTCACCCCAGAGACAGCCTCAGGGGATCCCCAAGAGCTAATCTGGATGGCCCCGAGAGTCAGTCTCAGCTCCCCTCCCTAGAGCAAATCTGGGGGCCCGATAAATAGGCCCAGAGGTGCTGCCGATAACCAATCTATCGAGCCCCGAGAGATTCTCAGGAGTTCACAATTTTGACCAAGAGGCGCCGTGAATCAGTATCTGAGACTCCCTGAGATCTAATTGGGAGAGGGGCCGGAAATTAACGTTGTGAGTAGCGCCAAGTGTTGGTCTTAGGTGGCCCCAGAGCTAGTCTCAGGTCCCCCAAGAACTGATCTCAGAAGCCCGAGTTATTTTCAGAGGACCTTTCAGTTCTAGTGTAAGGAGGGCCGGAGAGCTAATCTCAGAGATCCGACAATTAGTCTCACGCGGTCTCCAGGAGTTAGTCTCAGGGGTTCCCAGAAGCTGCCCTCAAGTGTCCCCAAAAGCTAGTCTCAGCGAGCATTCCTCTCCTTCCTCCCCCTCCCCTCAAAGTTATCCTCAGGGCCTCACGAGAGTAAGTTCCAGGGAGTCCCAGTAGGTAGTCTCATGGTACCCCCAAATGCTGGTTTTGGGGGACGTAAGTACTGATTTGCGGGAAAAGTGTTGTTTTCAGGGGTCCCAGATACTGGTTTCTGCTCCGTGTCAAGTGCTAGGCCCCTGGAGATCTCTGCTCGACCCAGGAGTCAGGGGGGGCGGGGGGCGGTGGGTGATGGTCCTGGATGGCTTAACACTGGCATAGCAATACAAGCCCTGTACAAAGCCTATCAGAGACCTAAAGTCCAAGGAAGTACTCACCTCCCCAAGCCCCCGGGATCTCCAACCAATGGCTAGGGAGGAGTAAGTGAGCAGTTTCATCAGTAGGACTGTCCATGGAATAGGTTTTATATAGCATCTGGGGCACACTCATATATCCTTTTTATTGAGCGTCCTTTTTCCTTTCCGTTTCTTTTAGATTTTAGAATACAATCCAGAGATATCGCTAGAGATCCTAGGCTCAAAGAAGATTTCGAAAATCATATGCCTCTGAAAAATTTATATATTCCCATTGCGTACCAAAAAAGGCAAATTGAAACATATTGATCAGGCACCATTCCCGAAGGAAAGGCAAAAATTAATCTAATTTTAGCATCCATAATAGCAAATCGAACAGGGAATTTGGAACTTAAGCTGGTTTTTCAATCTATTAGCTTAGTCCCAATAACTACCGTCCTAAATATTCTGAAATAAACAACTTTCAAATATTTTCGTAGGAAACCAGAAAAACAAGGGGAATGACACACATTGATGAGCATAATCCCAAAAAGAAAAATAGGTATACAAGGTTTAAAATAACAATGACAGAGTAATCCAAGGCGATAATTATCTCAGGGGCCTATTGTTTTGGTAATTTGCTCATTTACAACATAGCGAGGGTAAGAAAGTAGCTCTGGTGAATTCATCAAGATCTTTCCGCGGAATAGACGGTATATGACGTCCGGAATACACCACCATCCACCATATCCCTTGTATTTTTATTCATTTTTTCCATTTCTTTGGAAACTTTCTGATTAAAGAGTTCATTAATTCGACACCCGGAAAAAGATTGGTAATCATTTTCCGTAGAAGACCATTTATTCGTACTCAAAACGACTGACCTTCAATGACTTCGTAGCTGATTACCAGAGTGAATTGAGGTAAAGTCAGGTTTAACATCATGCACGCAGCAGCATTTGATTTCCGAAATGTGCCACCAAACTGTTATTATAGCCACGCTGTCATATAGGTTTGGGCCAGCCTTAACACGCGCATTGACGGGGGGCGGGTACCCGCCCCCCTCGGGTTTTTCGGAGATAGCAGAAAAACGGCGGCGCGTAGCGCCGCCGTACTTGGTATACCTTTTCCCTCATCATTTTTACAACTTCTGTGAAAATTTTAAGGTTAGGTCATCTCAGGTCAGGTCACCATTACAGGTCAAGTGACCCGACCTCAAAAAAAGTTTAAGATAGCATAAGTCGGAGCAGGGTGAACTTATCCGATTGAAACTCATATCACATAATGGCCCCACCGAGTTCTCTAAAATATGTTCCGGTATTTTTGATATCGATGACCTAAGGTCAGGTACGAGGCATGACCTCTCGATTGGAAATACATTGGAAAAATGGTTTTTACGGAATAACTCAATAACAGATGATGATAGAGCATTTATTTTAGCTGCATTAGACTCGCCTGGGCTTTGCGGTTCTAATGATATGCATTTTATATAATTTGACCCTGACCTGACCTCAGGTCAGGTCAAATCCTTGATTTGACCTAGCAAGGTCAAATTATATATCATTCGATTCGGCTTGCTAAGAGGATTCATACAGTTCAAGTCGTTTTGCTCTATCTTTACTTGTTCAGATTTAATGGCCGAAAAACTGAATTTACATGTTATCCCTATGACGGGCATGTTTTGACCTCTCGTGACCTTAAATGTGACCTGACAAAAAAATGGTTCAAATGTTTTCGATGGAGAAGTGCATGGGCAGCCCAACGCCGTTTACCGTTTTTCGCTACCTACCGTGGTTCTCGAGATCTTAGGGGGCGGGTACCCGCCCCCCGTCAATGCGAAGGTGGCTCAGACCCCCGTCAATGCGCGTGTTAATATTTGGTGACCTAAACTTACCAACACTTGGTCGGATCGAGAAAAATCAAACTATAAACAGAATAATAACAAACACTTAAAAATGGATAGAAAAATTTCCGTCGTGTAAATGTTATAATGCCAAAATATTATACGACACATATAGGAGATGGGCCCCGACTACTAAGGGGCCCCCGGCCTGGGGGCCCCCCGACGGTAGTCGGACCCCCCTTGGCCGAATCCTGGCTACGCCACTGCATGGGACCAAGATCAAAAGGCCCGTGGGACCAATCTTGAGGCCCCTGGGACCAAGTTCAGGCCCCTGAGACCAACTCAGGGCCCCTGAGACCAAGGTCAGGGCCCTCGAGATCAATGTTCGATAATCCGGAGCCCTTGATATCGATGATCAAGGGCCCCTGAGACCATGCTCGTGGAGCACACTGAGACCAAGCTTGGGGATCCTCTGAGACCAAGCTCAGGGCCCCCTGAGACCAGGATCCAAAGGCCCGTGAGACCAAGATCGAAAGGATCGTGGGACCAAGTTTGGGGCCCTGAGACCAAGCTCAGGCCGCTTAGACCAACTCGGGGCCCCTGAGACCAAGCTCGGGAGCCCATGAGACCCAGATCAAAAGGCCCGTGAGACCAAGATCGAAAGGCCCGTGGGACCAATCTTGGGGCCCCTGGGACCAAGTTCGGGCCCCTGAGATCAAATCAGGGCCCCTGAGACCAAGCTCAGGGGCCCCCGATATCAATGTTCAATAATCCGGAGCCCTTGATACCGATGATCGAGGTGCCCCTGAGACCGCGCTCGTGGAGCCCACTGAGACCAAGCTTGGTGTCCTCTGAGACTAAAGTTTGGGCGTCCTCTGAGACCAAGCTCGGGGGCCCTTGAGACCAAGCTCGGAGGCTGCCTGAAACCAAAACCGAAAAGCCCGTGAGACCACGATCGAAAATCCCGTGGGAACAAGATCAAAAGGCCCGTGGCACCGAGTTTGAAGCCCCTGAGACCAAGTTCGGGGGTCCCCTGAAACCAAGCTTAGGCTGCCCTGATACCAAGTTCAGGAAGTCCCCTGAGACCAAGCTCAGGCCACCCTGAGATCAGGTTCAGGGGGTCCCAGGATCAATGTTCAATACTTCGGAGGCCCCCGATACCGACGATCATGGGGCCCCTGAGACCAAGCCCATGGCGCCCCCTGACACTAGGCTCAGGCCACTGAGACCAAGCTCGGGGGATACCAAGACCGAAAGGCCGTGAGACCAAGATCAAAAGGCCCGTGTGGCCCTGAGACCAGGCTCGGGTTCCTGAGACTAACTCGGGGCGCCTGAGACCAAGCTCAGGGGCCCCCGATATCAATGTTTGATAATCCTGAGCCCTTGATACCGATGATCGAGGGCCCCTGAGACCAAGCTTCTGGGAGCCCCCTGAGACCAAGCTCAGGCCACTGAGGACAAGCTTGTGGAGCCCCCTGAGACCAAGCTCAGGCCACTGAGGACAAGCTCGGGGGTCCCCTGAGACCAAACTCGTGGAGCCCACTGAGATCAAGCTCAGGCCACTAAGACCAAGCTTGGGGGTCCTCTGAGACTAAGTTTGGGGGTCCTCTGAGACCAAGCTCGGGGATCCCCTGCAACTAAGTTCGGGGTCCCCTGACACCGAGCTTTGGGGGCCCTGAGACCAAGCTTGGGGGCTCCCTGAGACCAACTCGGGAGCTCCCTGAGACCAAGACCGAAAGACAATGAGACCAAGATCAAAACGCCCGTGGAACCAATCTTAAGATCGGTCCCACGGGCCTTCTTATAGATCTCAATACTAAGATCCCAGGGGCCCCAATTTGGGCCCCTGGGCCAAGTTCAGAACCCTGAGACCAACTCAGGGCCCATAAGACCAAGCTCAGGTGCCCCCGATATCAATGTTCGCTAATCCGGAGCCCTCGATAGCGATGATCGAGGGACCCCTGACACCAAGCTCGGGGAGCCCCTGAGGCCAAGTTCGGGCCACTGAAACCAAGCTCGGTGGTCCCCTGGGAACAAGTTCGGGGGTTTCCTGAAACAAAGCTCGGGGGGGCACCTGAGACCAAGCTTGGGGTCCCAGAGACCAAGCTCGAGGGACCCCTGACCCCACGCTCGGGGCCCCTGAGACCAAGATCGAAAGGCCCGTGAGATCAAGACCGAAAGGCTGGTGGGACAAAGAAGAAAAGGTCCGTGGGACCAAGCTTGGGCCCCCAGAGACCAAGCTCGGGGTCCCTGAGACCAACTCGGGGCCCCCTGAGACTAAGCTCAGTTGGCCCCAAGATCAATGTTTGATACTTCGGAGCCCTCGATACCGGAGTACCCCTGAGACCAGGCTCGGGGAACTCCCCGAGACCAACCAAGGGCCACTGAGACCAAGCTCGGGGACCCCGAGATCAAGTTTGGAGGGCAATCTGACATTAACCCGCGCCCCACCGGGGGTCCGGCGCCACCTTCGCCCCACCGGGGGGGCCATCGATGGCCCCCCCCTCTAACTCCGAAAATATGGGCGTTAGCGCAAATCTGCAAAGGGCAATAGAAAGCTCGCGTGAATTCAGTAAGAAATTACTTCGCATGTTTTAGTGCTCAGGTCAATGGTTTGACCTCCAGAGGTCAAATTAGGTCAAGATCGGCTATTTTCACTCAAATATGCAATGATTAAGCAAACTGGGCATAACTCGTATGTCATTAGAGCTATTGAGGCCTGGTAAATTACATTTGATAGCAAATTGTCAGTAATTTTTCCGCTATGTGGAACGTAAAGACCTCCCGCCAGTGGTTTGACCGCCAGAGGTCACCTCGTGACCTAATATGACCTGAGGTCACGAAAGGTCAAAAAGTGACCTTGCCGTATATCAAATGAAAGCCAGTAACAAGACAAACACGATGGTGTTTGTTTCACCGCTCTAGCTCAATTAGGTCAAAATTTATTGTCAAAATACTGTTTTTGACCTCTGGTGACCTTGGATGACCTTGGAAAAGTCAAAGAGCAAATATGACCCCTGGGATCCGTGAAAGGGTGTCCAAAAACGTTGTTCTGAGCAGTCTGAGTATTTGCAATCATTTTTGTGGCTTTTATATCATGAAATAGCTTTTCCCCATGCTTTTCCAATGGGAGAGGTCGCCTCGTGACCTGACCTCAGGGCACGAAATCGAAAAATCCCGGATATACACCTTGTAGACCCTGAAGGGGTCATGAAGTGTAGGAAGTTTCAAATCGATCGACTTTGAAATGTAGCTCTTACAGAGCTCTAAAGGTGAAGTGAGGTGACCTTGGTTGACCTCGTCTGGTGACCTGACCTTGGGTGACCCGGGGTAAAAAATTTCAGGGATGATGGGAAAATGATGCAGTGAGAGGTAGAGCCCTCAACCGCGGTGCTGCGCCTCGTCGTTTTTCTGCTATCCCGGAAAAACCTTAGAGGGGGCCATCGATGGCCCCCCGGTGGGGCGAGGGTTAAGCTCGGGGGTCCCCGAGATTAAGCTGGGAGGGCAGTCGTACACTAAGCTCCGGGGCCCCTGAGATCAAGCCCAGGGGCCCTCTGAAACTAAGTTCGGGGGTCCCGTGCGACCAAGCTCAGGGGCCGTCCAGTTCAATGCTCGTGTTTTCCAGTGCACAAGATCTGCCCAAGGGGGTCCGTGGTCCCCAACGACTTCTCTGGCTACGCCACTGATCTGGACACGTCTTTGCCAATTGCACCTCTTCCCAGCTTTCTGAACACGCCGCTGAATAAATCATCCCCACCAGCAGTCTTTTGGAGACGCCTTTTCCACTTGCAACCCCTTCCGAACAGTCTGAGACTACTCTGTACAATGTACTCTTTTCCAACACTCTGAGATCGCTTTTGTACTATATATCTTTTTTTAGCACTCTGAGCACACCTGTCTGCATTACATGCTCCTACTAGCAGTCTCCTGGACACGCCTTTGCCAACTGTACCCTTTTCCTAACCTTCTGAGCACGCCTCTGTAGAATACATCTCGTTGCCAGCAGTCTCGTTTGAACGCCTTTTCCAACTGCACCCCTTTCCAGACACGCCTCTGTCGCATAGGCGAATCCAGAGGGCAGAGGTCCCGCGCCCTCCCCCGATCAGCCCTCGGCGCCCCCTGCAAGGTCTATGTCGCCCCCCTGAAATGTAGCTTCCCATCCCCGCACCGGTTGCGAAAATCAGCACCCACCAATAAGATTTTGTGCTCATCTGATAGGTTTTGCCGGTCAAAAGTGGTGTCCCCTGTTCTGGATGGCGCCCCCCTTGCCCGAAGTCCTGAATCCGCCTATGCGCTGTCGTTGTTTCTTGTGTTCACAACGTTTTAAGTGCGCCCCTGGTCCTGGTATGGGGAATTATTGATATCTTGGGATATGGGGAAGAATGCTGGGTTATTTCTGATCTGGTATACAATTTTCGGTTCCGGGCATGAACACCAAGAGCAACAGAAAGTATTCCGCTGTAATAAAATTAGTGAGGTTTTTACCTATGATTTTACAGTTGTCCTGGAAAGGAACATCGTGAAAAGCTACAAGTTTAAAAAATGTCTATTTTTAGCTCGGTATATAGCTTTTCTAAGCGATTGTTGTATCTATTCACGAGTTGAGTTTTGGCACCCAGCTCTGGAAGTCATAGATCCTACTTCCGGTTGACAAAAAGTCTAATAAAACAGTTTCTAGCCAACGAAACTTCACCAAAAGATACAAATCTGTAGAAAAGGCAGACATATATTTCAAGACGAAAAAGCGAAGTAGTTGTTGCAATGGTTCGGATTTTGAGTTTTGGCAGTAGCATGAACACTAACGGCACCAAAAATTATTCCGCCGTAATAAAAGTAGTGTAATTTTAACCTACAATTTTACAGTTGCCGTGGAAAGAAACATCGTGAAAAGGTACAAATTTTAAGCATTACTATTTCTAGGTCGGCATTAGGATTTTCTAAGCGATTGTTACATTCTTTCGTGAGTTGAGTTTTGGCACCTAGTTCTGGCAGTAACCGACCCTACTTCCGGTTAATAAAAAGTCTAATAAAACAGTTTCTAGTGAACGAAACCTCACCAAAAGATACAAATTTGTAACAAAGGTAGTAATCTATTAGCATGCTGAAAAGCTGAGCAGTTACTGCAACGGTTCAGATTTTGAGTTTTGGCAGTTGGAGTCGGCAGTGTAGTAGCATGTCCCGCCCGGGGAAGTCCTTTTGTTGTTGTAATCATTAGTCTTCTCTCCAGGATCTCTATTGTAGAGGGTATTCTGTATCTATCTGTATGCCTTAATTACACCCTGATTCCCCATATTCTCTCGGTCGCTGTCATCTTCAAGTGGTGGTAAATGGCAAAGCCCTAAGCAAACGGTAAACGGTGGCCAACGGTGGTCTTCAACGCCCGTGATTAATTTCGATTATCGCATTGCCTGCCGCCGTATTATCATTCATCATTTATCAGCCTTTTCAGTTTTCTTCTCGACGGGCGGGAGGTGAGTTTTGTCTCTCATTGGATATTTACCAAAATAACTGAGTTAATGTGCTTGACTTGTTATAGTACATGTATATTGATATGCCAAGCATAGGTTGTAATTAAAGGGAATGTGGCACCTTCATTACATGATGGTAACTGAGATAGCGAAGTTGTAAAGTAACTTGTGGAAAATGTCATACTTTGTGCGCTGGGTCACAATGAGTAAGACACCCTTTTTCTATTCAGTGCAAACCTGTAGTGTAACTCCCACTTAAACCCTGCTTTTCAGCACTTACTTAAACTCAATGTTGTAATTGTGCACTGTCAATCACATTACATAAACAAAACATTGGAAATGCAAAATACAGATGTCAACTGATCATCAATCAGCTGATAGAAACCATTGATACCTTTGTACAAAAGGTTTAGCACTATTGGGAAAGTATAGCAAATTTGCATAAGCTTTGTTCACGTGCTGTCACAATTCACAAACAAAGCACACAGATACGAGTCCTGAGGAGGTCCAGTCATTGGCGGCAAAGCTGGCAAAGCTGAGGGGTAACGAGGTAGCTGGCTTCACACATGTTGCCAGATAGAATCACAGCAAGCTAAATCCACATCATAAGTACCACAGTTCAAAAGCTCCTATGAATCAAAACTTCCTTTCAAACAAAAGCACCACAGGTTGATCCAGAAAGCTCCTATGAATCAAAACTTCCTTCCAAACAAAAGCGCCACAGGTTGATCCAGATCCTAAGTGCCACTGTTCAAAGCTTCCTCCAGTGAAATATTCCAAGTGGTCTAGCTGTTTTTGGCGTTGCTGAAACATCCTTCTTTGAAAAGTTCCTAGCGCCAAAACTGCTTTTTTGCATTGCTGAGTGGCACTTTTTCAAAAACCTTTGGTAATTCTTTTTTTAATATTTATACATGTAGCACAATGTAACCAAACCTGACCTAATCTTTTCTCGACTCAGCAAGCTGGCCTGTGGCGCACCTAACCTCCTGGTGGCACTTTTGCCTTCATCAGCTGCTGTGGATACGCTGTGTGCCCATAAGCGGATCCAGGGGGGCAAGGGGGGCACGTGCCCCCTCGATCGACCCTCGGCGCCCCTGAAAGGTCGATGGCGCCCCTGAAATGTCGCTTCCTACCCCCCAGGATGCGAAAGTCGGCGCCCACCGATAGGATTTGGCGCCCACCTGATAGCTTTTGCCGGTCATAAGTGGCGCCCCCTGGTCTGGATGGCGCCCCCGGGAAGGTGCCCCCATTGGCAATCCTCGATCCGCCTATGTGTGTGCCTACTTAACCTAACTGAGCCTAACCTAGCCCAACCTAACCTAACCTAACCTAACCTAACCTAACCTAACCTAACCTAACCTAACCTAACCTAACCTAACCTGACCTAATCTAACCTAACCTAACCTAACCAATTGTGGTCAGCGCCAGTTGTGGTACTTGGAATGTTGCACTGGATGAAGTTTTGAACACTGGCACTTATGATATATATTAACCTGTAGCAATTCTAATTAATGGAAGTTTTGATCCCTTGGAACTTTTGAGCTGTGGCACTTATCATACAGATCAACCTGTAGTTATCTGGCAACATGTGTGAAGCCAGCTACCTCATTACCAGCTGAGGCTGACGAAGGCCATTGTCTGTGCCACAGGCTAGGTTGACTTGGTTGCCAATGGCAGGCATATATGTAGCAAAAATCATTGAAAATGGGTAAGAATCTTTCATTTTACAGTCTTCAAAGTAGGTATGTAAGCAGGCCAGATGAGACCCACAGGTTAGCTAGAATTATCACACTAATTTGCTCTTTCAGCCATCTAAAATATGCACTAACCCACAAGTCTGTGAGAAAAAAACACTCATACCTACCTAGGATGCAGTGCTTCTTCTTTCATCCCTCTCCTGTGGCCTCATAACCATTCATCTCCTTATGTGCTGCACATGGTTGCCTTTCTACTGCCTGTTATGAGGTTCAGGTTCAGTTTCAATCAACAACTGGCTAACTCTGAACATTGTATCTGTGCTTGATGCGCCATATCTTTGTCTTGAAAGGGACATTTTTTATGATGGGTTGCAAACTGAGAGCAGTTTTGTAGATCGTGTTGAGAAACCACTGTGCATAAAATTCTGCCAGCTTTAAAGTTAAAATTAAAGGGTCTTATATTTCAAACCGTGAAGGAACACCTTCTATATAGTTGCAGTAAGCTGATTGGTTGTAAGCCCTAGGCCTCGCCCATTCACATAAAATACCATGCTAGCGAGTGAACCAGCATGCAGCAAGCCTGTCAACTGAAAACTTCAGGTGAGTAGTTGTCAATTGCAGAGCGTCATTGGGCTGAAATGTGCCCAATGGCCTTAACACACATCACATCCTCATTCCCCCATATTTGCCAAAACAAGTATCAATTTTGTTTCTCAAAATCCAACTCTGAAATTGTTTCTTGACATTAAGCATTTTCACTATCTTTCCACTACAGAATAATCTCGGCACCTGTTGTTCAACACCTGTTGTTCAGTTTTTGCACCAGTGCTTAACAAGACCTAACAGGCGGACCACTGGCGGATACAGGGGGGGGGGGAGGGGCTCAAGCCCCCCAAAAAAATTATGAGTGTCTATAGTTAGTACATAGGTGGAGGTTGATTTGAGGGAGAGGGGAGGTTGAACCCCTAGCCCCCTCAAATGAAATCCTGGATCCGCCACTGGGCCGGACCGAGAGTATGATGGCCATGACAAATGAACACATATGATACTGATGATGATGCTGACGTCCTCAGCGGAAAATTGGTTGATTATTTCACCATGTATTTGAATAGCCCCTCCACGCGATTTTTCCCATACAGAAACACTGATGGGCGTTCACAGCGAGTCCATGCTCAAGTTTTGGGATTTCACCAATTATTAAAATTGTTATTTGAAACTGTACACATATATATATACAGCCGATGATGCATGTACACAAAAATCATTTCGAACACTGAAAAATAGACCTAACCGTAAATCCTACAAACACTCGTCTCCCTGCCTCTATATCCCCAATACGACGATGCATAGTCATAACATGGTAGTTAAGAATCGAATTGGAGCAGGGTTCGGGAACGGAGGGTGCTGAATAACGGAAACGGAGATACAGGACGGGGTGTGTCTCACATTAATTTCATAATTTCCCTTTCTGCTGGTGTCACGAATTTAATGGTGCCGCCGACGCGGGCGAGTATGGCCTCCAAAGAAGTATGATTTTGATGATTATTTTGATGACATCTCCTAGATATTGTTAGAAAAGAAGGTATATTTTTGTTTTTAGCATATGAAAGTGGAATTTTTTTCCTGATTGTCATACCTGTCCTCTTCTTAGATTATTCTTTTTAGAATTTCAACATAGTCTTAGATTATTATTCTAAAATTTCGACAACGTTGATCTATTCCCTTTAATGGGTACTGGTATGTTTCACACCATTACCTTCACGTCTGACACTCCTTTGACGACGATTGCCATTTCATTTCTGTTTTTTTATGTGTATTAACATGATTTGTGCAGTGAATGGAAGTGCGTATGGCTTTTGATGCTAGACTAAACGAGTGTTGTTATGAATCTTTTCGCCTGTGTATATTTGGAAAAACCTGAGTGTGAAAGGGGGCAAGTTGGTATAAGTTAGTTGGTTGCATATTTCCAATGGATATCACACTGCTTTGGCTTCTCGGCATAAATCTTTGGGGAGATCTGAAATGTGATTACATACTATTCAGTGTGATCTAAAATCATGGAAACAGGATACAAATTGGCACCTTTTAACAAGGAACAATTTAAGGAGCCAGAATCTTTGAGTTTCAAACAGCATTGAAGTGTTCTGTAAGGGAGTCGGAAGAGGCAAGAAAGAGTATATTATATGTTTTGGATGAGTGAAAGAACATGTAACAGGGGATAATAGGCTCGGGCAGGGAAACATCCCCAAGAGATCTTCATGTGCTACCATGAGAGACACTGAAGTGTCAATTGGGATTTCGGCTTCATCGGTCTCGGTAGCCTGGTACCATCCAAGACTGAAGACTCTGCATCGGTTTCAGGCGCTGCACCAGAGGAGCCTGAGGGGACGCCGCTGCGCTTCCGTTCACATCCGCATCGCTGCTGCTGGTACCAGCTTCCCCACGTGAAATGCTTCAGCTGCTGACGATGACGTCCCTGTCCCCGTGAAGGCTCTGGAGCAGTGGCAAAGTTTTCTACAGGGAGCAGCAGGGAGCACCTGGGTCTGAATTCGCACGCAATCCAGCATATTTTCTTTTGTGGAAATGATGGAACTGTGAACATGGAGAACCAGGGCTTGGACGTTCTGGGTAGAACTGCCAGCGTTCGGTTATGGCAGCCGGACGTGCCATGCTGTGCAGTGTTGTTTGGAGGAGGTCGTCACGCTCATGTGCTGCCGGTGCGGGCGCTGCTGCCTCTAGTGCGGCTGCCCGCTCCGGAGGTGCTCGCCGGAGGCTGTGTGCTGCTGCCAGACGTACCAGCTGGCGCTGCTCGGTTGCTACTGTCAGTGCTGTCTGGGACTGAGACCCGTGATGACCGCACCTCCCGCGGGGACCGCACTGCGGCCGCCCACCTATGTCGCCAGCTGGGCGGCGATGATCTACTTGGGAAGCTGCTACCGTGTGGTGCAAAACAACCCAAACGGGAGCGAACCGAAGACACCGGCTCGTGCTCTCAGCGTGAGACGAGGGCGACAGCCGTGGGCACAGGGCTGCGCGTGGTGCGGCGCGTCCGGCAGACAGGTCTACCGGCGTCGGCGGCGGCGCTGCTGCAGGCGATGGTGGGCGTCAGCGTCACACTGGTGACTGCCGATGGTGGACGGGTCAGCGCGCACAGACTGGCGCTCTGCCTGTACTCCCCTCGAATCCGGCGTGTGTACGAGACCCTGGCGCAGCTGGACGTCGCCACTAGGCGGGTCGACGCTGAGTCATCGGATCAAGACACTTCACACGTAGCTGATGGTGGTGAAAGGCGTTTGCCTTCGTCACTGAGCGAAGCAGAAGCGACAGCGGCAGGTGGCGGCTCAGCTGCGGGGCTGCTCCCCTCGCGGCTCCACAGTCCTGATGTTCTGGTGGTACCGGCGCTGAGTGCCGCTGACGCCCAGGCTATCGTGGACTATATTTATAAGGGTGAGACCACTGCTGCTAGTCCAGAGCAGTTCAGACGGCGGATGGAGGACTGGATTGATTTCGATCAGCTAGCGTTTGTTGAAGGCTCTGTGGATGGTGTCGATGGTAATGGGGCCGAAGAAGGTAACACGACAACCGATGAAGGGAAACACAAACTCTCTCTTAGTGTTAGACGAGCGGTACCGCCACGTCGTCAGAGGTGTCCCAGGAAACCAAAGGAGAGGACGTCGGCCGCTGCTGCAGCGGCGGCGTCCTCCGGCGCAGAGGAGCTGACCAAACTGACGTCACCGGAGCCCGAGCTCATGCCTTTGAAAACGGAGCAGAATGCAGTAGAATATGTAGTAGATGACACCAGCGTCCCGGGAGACTTTAAAGTGGAGTGGAATGACACCGATGACCCAGACTCTTTTGGGGATACTGAGGAAATTATCCCTGAAGTGAAGCCGAAACAGACATCGTGTACACGTTCTGGCGTCCGGAGCCGTGTCGTTAAGTGTAGGGTGTGTGGAAAGGAAGTATCAGTCGCTGTTCTCAAGGATCATCTGCGGATTCATACCGGCGAGCGGCCTTATTCGTGCGAGTTTTGTGATGCAACGTTCTCCTCGATGTCTGGAAGGCGGAACCACATGAAACAACATGATGACACCAAGGACTCTGTGTGTGACGTTTGCGGGAAGAAATTCACTCGGCACAATTTGTGGACACATATGAAGACGCACACTCGGCCTTACGAGTGTACGACCTGCGGAGTGAAGTTCTCTTCTCAACTACATCTTCAGAACCACGTCGTATCAAAACACGACAGGACGTTGTCGAAGAACCGTTGCGACATCTGCGGACGACTGTTCTCGCAGAAAACCCACCTACGGGCTCACGTGCGGCTGCATGCTGACAACGGCAAACCCTTCTGCACAGACTGTCGCCGTGCCTTTCCATCGGAACAGCATCTGGCAAACCACAGGATGCTGAAGCACAGCAGTGTCGCCGGCAAGGTGCAGTGTAAGAAGTGTGGCAAGGTCTTCAGCAAGCTCTCCTCACTCGCCTACCACGAGAGATCTCACACAGGAGTGAAGCCCCATCAGTGCAGCTTCTGTGACAAGAAGTTCGCGCGACCAGATGGTCTTCAGATCCACCTGCGTAGGCACACAGGTGAAAAGCCCTACTACTGCCCCGACTGTCCCAAGCAGACGGTGTCGAAGGCGGCGCTGAATAAGCACATGCAAGTGCACACGGCGGAGAGTAGGCAGATCCTGCTGGCCGCCGAGGAGGATGTGGTGACAGTGAAGGATGATGTGGTATCAGACTCTGATCCGCTCCAGGATGTTCAAGAGCCGGTTTCGGGGACGGCGTCGGTGCAGTTGCCGAAGGTGGAGGTGACACAGGCTGAGCTGGTGCAGCTGGGAGCGACCAGTGCGTCGCCGCCGTCTGACCAGCTGTCGCAGCCCGGGCAGGCGGCTCTGGCGCCGACTGAGACGTCCGTAGAACTGGTGTACCCGACCGTGAGAGCGGCCGAGGTGGCCGCCGGAGCCGACACAGAGTTCGTGCTGGCCGAGGAGGTGCACATCCAGACACCGACGGGTGTGGTGTCGGTGGAGCTGCCCTCCTGCCTGCTCGGCAACTCGGCCGACGGCAACGAAAACTCGGTGGAGCTACACCCCTCCCAGTACATCACCTACATCTGAGGCCGTATGATTGATTGGTATGTCACCAGCGAGACCTGGCGGTATCCGTTCAAACGAGATCGGCAGTGCAGGCGAATGCGACTTTCCTCTGTTTTCCAGTCGGATCTCTGTGCTGTTCTTTGCCGCTTCTGTTGTTTTGATCCTTGTGTTGCCTGCAGCCTAGCTTGTCGTATTGCTTATGAGATTTGTGTTTAGCGTGTTTGTTTCCCCCTCATTTGGACGGATCATTGGTATGAACTATATTTATACGGTGAAAAGGTCCTTCGACGGACTATAAATGAATCCAAATGGTCATGTTCTTCAGGTTTTCTTACCACGTGAAGCCCTTTGTGGCATGTGATAAAATCATGCCACGTTTGATGGCTGATGGTAATGTCTACCCGATGTTAGCGCGTATCTTCAATAACTGGATTACTACCCTGTTTTAAGTTTTTGAATGATGGAATCCATTGTGTATTGTACAGTGTAATTGCCGAAGAGCTGGGGTTCAAAGTGTGTTATTAGTTTGATGCAGAATGACCACGTACAGCTCCTTGCAATTGAATATGTGCAGACTGAGGCCCGCAGTTTTTTTCGATATAGCAAAGAGTTTCCCCGAAAACGTTTTTCTCGGTTCGATCGTGGCAGTTACGTTAAATCATTTTCAAAACATGGGAGTACCAATATGGGTATGTACGTAATCGATAGCTGGGAGCAAAATCCACATTGGAGGTCAAATCATGATCAAGGGGCTTCTTTAATCACGGGGGCCTATCTTTAATTCACGAGCAATGGGACAAAAAATACCGGGCCTCTTGTAAATTAGCTCGATTGTAGAGGGTGCATGCACAGTTCCATGAAATTGAATCTGTACACACTTGACTCATCAGTTGTCGGGTAATTTCTGTTCTATTATTGCTCCCTCAGCCATGATTAGGAACGCAACACGTGTGTTTTGCCCTTACCTTTAGATTGCTGACCCAAGGCTAGTTGTCGATCTCATATTTTGAAAGCGAGGTAGGGAAGACATTTTTATAGCTCTTTTGTGATAATTACGGTTTTTGCTATTACTGTTTAATATATGAGGCGGACCGGTAGTGGTGGGTATGCAATGGATAGTCACCAGCAAAACACACAAACTGTATATTAAATCGCGCCCCTGTGAGCAACAGTTCGCCAATAACAGAACAAAAGCTGTCGACCCAAGTGCATACAAATTCAATTGCAGGGGTCTGTACAGAACCTCTCCGCGTGCCCTAAGACGTGATGATGACTGTACACGTTCTCTTGAGTACCAGGAGATGCGGGGCTCACTGTGGGCGTCGGACTGCTGCTGTGTCCTTTTACCGATACATCACTGTAGGAGCGCAGAACTTTGCATTTGGTAACACTCTTGGCAGTGGCATAATGACTGCAATTATGAATGTTATCCCACATGCTTGCTTTGGAAATATCACAAGCGATCAACCGGGTTCGGGGGTGAGCATGTGAAAGTAAAATGTACCTTCCAAATGGCGGAATTTAAATGACGTGACGTGGCCTCCTAGGTGTAGTCGTGTTCTAATCCTGGTTCCACTCTCAACGCCTATGAGACTGTCCAGCGTTATCGTTAAGGTACGCCAGCAGAGCTCTGAACGGGTCCATTGCAAGTCAATGTCGTACATGCAGTGGTGAAGATGGTCCAAACCGGGGCAGTGAGGGACATTTATGGGTATCGGCTGCTGAGCTACATCCGCCATTTAGACGCAAATAAATAGCCATGGAGTGATTTTTAATCTTCGATGATTTAATTCGTACATTCCCTGTTTACTGTAGTTCAGCTTAAATAACACGTAATTTTTGTCATATTTTCAGGTCAAATTACAATTTTCCTTCATGGCCATATGTTTAAGGCATGTTAACTTTTAGAGGATTGTAGCAAAAATAAATGATTCATAGCAAAAATAATCAATCCCTCCCCTATGGTTCTCAGAGCATGAATCTTCCTCACTAGTGTTTTGTTATAAGAACGTAAAAATCGACCTGAACAATATTATATAAACCATGCGTAATTTCTGACGGTAGTAATAGAACATGATCTGTGTAGAACTTCCGAAATATCCTCATTCAATGGTCTCCTCAGCAGGGGCATAGCCAGGGTTTCACTCAGGGGGGGGCGGTAGTGGCCCCTGCGATTTTGCCAAAAGAGCCCCTCTAGAACCCGAACAGTATTATCGAGCAAATAAAAGACGAAGAAAACGTTGAGCAACGGAGGCAGTGACTGTCAGGATACTGAAACTGAGACTTTCAGGAGGTAAGAAAATATGCTTTTCACATCAGCTAATCCAAAAAAATCGCTTTAAACCTGAGCGTCCGTGAAATATATCGAGCGCATCGTGACAAAACATTTTGTGTGTACCTAACCACTTTACTTTGAAAGGAAATTGTGCTCGAAAAACAAATGTATTTAATAGTTATTTCTTTCTTCCAGAGACTTTTTCACGTTCCAATGAGTTCATTCCAAACGAAAATAAGCTTAAAGCTGTTTCCTGGCAGTCCTCTACAATTAGTTACAGATGACCATACTGGACGCAGAAGACCACCAGGACGCTCCGAATCTGCTTGGAAGTATCCAACTGACAAGAAAGAGTCATTCTATTGATTTTTTTCAATTTATTTACACAATGCATTGTTTAACTATCAACACACAATTCAAAATAAAACGCATTCAAAGAGGCAGCACATCACGATGCCGCAGCACATCGAGTGCATTCATAGTGCAACAAGATTCGTTCAGAATAACGGACGGGATACTCGCGATACACCCACCTCTCCTTCCCCCCCCGCAGCTCAGGACCAGACACGTCCCGTAATCCATGAGAGTGGTACCTCTCAACTGGAACGAGATCACCCCACAATGATTCCCTTTTCTACATGTTGTTGTACTATTCTTAAAGTCTGCTATACTTCCTTCCAGACAACACAAGTTGGCTATATTATATTTAAGCTGTTGATAGTCGGGATCGAAGGGACATGGGTCCTTCTAATGCTAGTGGGTTTTACAGTCAATTGTGGGTCCAACTGGTTCCCAAGAGTCCTATAGTTACAGATACTTTTCTGATAGTCATGGTAGTGCCTGCTGGTCATGGTACGACCACTTTGGCCCTGCCAACCAAAGTGGCCCTGCCAACCAAAGTGGTCTTATCCTTTGAAAACAGAACCCAGCTGACTAGAGGGCACTGCTGATGTTAGAGAGCCCTGCGGAGAACGGTCAGTCTTGTTGGTTCAGAGGCTCCTCTAGTTAAAGAAGATCGTGATATAGTGGGCCCAGCAGGCTAAAACGGTTCGTGTTGGCCGCAATGACATTTTCACTCCAGAGTACCCAGCTGGTCAGACTGGGACCTGGCGGCTTTTGCTGGTCCTGCGAGTCGCAGTGGGCACTGTTGCCCGCTGCAACTTAAGCTTGCCCTGGTCATCGTGGCTTTATCGGTTAAAGCGGGCCTAAATGACCGAAGAGGCTCCTACTGTCAACAGAGAGCCCTGTGGACGCCAGTGGTTCAAAGGGCATTTGTTTTATACGGGAAAAGGCTTTGCGTGCCACCGAATGGATTATTGGAGAGGTCCCTGCCTAGCGTGAAGGTCCACGACTAGTCACAGAGCTGAGTGTGCGGGCCGCGCTTCGCACAGCCTGTATCCTCCGGGGGCGGCGGTCTTGGTCTTACGATTCTGGTAACGAATCAGTTCAACGGCGTCTAGGGGCAGTTCACAGTGCTGCTCCCCGCGTGGCTACGGGGGTGCTAAGGACGATTCCGTGCTTGAACTTGTGCGTGGAACGGCATGGGTGGCGGCGCAGCGGGACGGCGCCTGCCCGGACCACGGTACACATGCGACCTGGCCCAATCCCCGTCACATTCAACATACAGCGTCGTTTTCTCGTACAATTTGTTGCGGCTCTCTCTGAAGAGCAAAAACTCACACTGAGCCTCCGAGTGCAGCACCTTTCGGTCGAACATGATATCCAGCTGTGGGTAACCAGCTGCACCGAGGTGTCGGACGTTCGCTTTTGGTCCCTTCTCTGTGCGGCACATACCCTTTCAACAGGGTAAGAGTTGGCCACGTCACAAATGCCTCAGTCACTGGTGCGTCGTGGAGGCTTTCGATAGTGTTTCTGGGTTCCCCTAAACAAGTTCCTCGAAAAACTGGCTGACTCGCACGGAGGACCAAGAGTGGTATTCTCCTGGAAATCCAGGACTTGACCCTCTCACACACCGCGCAATATGTAGATTTTGCTGTATTTTATACAGCTCGATCAGACACTGAGTTCGGAGTTGAATGCTTCCTGGTCACAGACTCACTGGCGAGAAATGCCTGGCTCCCTTTTTTACATAATTGGCGGCATCCAGGCTTGAATTGGCTCTAATTCAAATGATTTGCCCTTTTTGCGTTGCCCTTACCTCGCCTTGTCAAGCATGGTAGATATGGACCGTTGCTGACTGCCGATTTCAGGAGCAACGAATCAGCGGATGCGGTGGCCAGGCGTGTCCCTGCACGCGTATGCAGCCGTTTCTTTCTAGGGTCCCGCTCCTGCCACACATATTTGCTCTTTTTCGCAGCATTTGGCAGCAACAATGGAGCGAACTCCCAAATAACAAGGTGATGGTAACTAAGCCAGAGATCGGTGATTGGTCGTTACGCCGGAGCTGCCGTGAGGAAATGGGATTATGTGCTCGGCGGGCTGACCACGCGCTGGCCGCCCCCCGAGTTCTGTATTGTGGGGCCTCTAAACCGCTGTCGGCGACGCGCAGCGTACCAGTAAGTTCGACATGTGCTGGTATCGTGTTAGGGATATGCTGGTCGTCATAGGCGTAGAAATGTCCAGAATATTGGGGGAGGGGCAGCGGGCATTTTGAAGTCATTTCTTTCCAGTCAACGCCATAGGGTTAGTGGTTAAGAATCATGAATATTGGGGGGGCATGCCCCCTGGCCCACCCCGTTCCTACGCCTATGCTAGTCATAGGAGTTGTACTTCGTCGAGCGCGGACCAGAGCCTGCATTCCCAGAATTGTTTGGCTGTTGCTCGGACGTCTCTGAGCCATTGACCTCGCGATCGTGTTTGACTCATGTTGAACTCAGAATGTGAGTGATTCGCTTACGAACTGGGGCACCCCGCCTTTATAAGATGTTGTGATCTGATATTACAGTTTTGTTGACAATGCCGAGAAACCACTATTGACGTATCCAGAGCTCTCCATCTGTTTTTTTTGCACAATTCAGTGTTCAATATAAAGATTCTTAGGCCTTATTTCAAACACCAGGAAATTCCTTTCCATTTGACTGCAGCGCTCTGATTGGTCTACGTCCTACCTAAGCCCCTCCCACTGCGGTGCTGGTTACCTGATGAATGCTAGCAATAATAACGCTGTTGCAACATGTACGTAGTGCGAGCGGCCCCTAGCGGCCAGCCTCGTAATTGTGTTGGGACTAAATTTTCAATGGTCACATCAAATGTATCTCCCTCTTTTGTCTTCATATTGATGCCCATTATACGGCGTACATCAAGACGGCTGCAGAGAAAATGCAGCTAAAGGTAGAACCTGCTTTGTAATATTGTGCTTGAACCCGGGCGGTGATTTCAAATCATATCTCATTGTTCTGTGCGTTTGTGCTTTCAGTGCTCTCTCGACACCTTGTATTTCGTCACCATCAAAGATTCTGAAAATGTCTTAGTGTTTTTAATATTAATTTTCCAGTAACAGAGTTCCTTTAAAAATATATAACGGAGATTGAAATTCAACATTTAATTGTATTTTCTTAGAGATATAAATTAATTCATGTTAAATGTCAGTCCCCAACCCTATTACATGCAATGTTTAGGTGAACCCCCAAGCCAGGCAAATTATGTTTTGATGGCATCATCAATTGTAAGAAAAAGGTGATATTGTTGTTCTGAGCTGTTGAAGTTGGAAACAAAATGCGTTTTCTAGATTTCCAGACTTATGTAGTATACGTTATATCTGGAATTCGGACAAGCAGGTCCATTTCTCTCTAATGGAAGGTATGTTTTGCAACTGACAAGGCTCGTTAGAGCGTACTATGCTTATCTCGCCGGGTCGAGTTTCCCAAACGTTTTGGGTGACAGGGAATGAAATTGCTTCTGTATGACCCGAGAGGTTTGCGCGCTCTTAAGCCCAAACAATTTATTGGCGGGAAGGCGTCAGCGTTCGCCTGCCCGAAATTGTTGTCCAGATATGCCAAGCAGATATGATATATTTTCGGTATCGTTCAATTGACCTGAAATTAAAAGCAGCTTCCATCCCAAAGCAGCTCACCAATTTAGGATGGCTTTACCTATTGGGAATTGTTTAAATGGCAGGTGCTCATTGTGGTTGTCGCGTTAAGTTCTGATGTGTTCTCGAGAGATCTCTGGGGGCTGGACACTGTAGGCGCGGAGGTGTTAGTCTTAAATTGGGGTGAAACTTTTTAAGTGCTGCCTTTTTAGATCATTGATCCCTCATCACTCTGGCCAGAAGAAAGTTATATTATAGTGTTTTGCTCAAGGTGAAATATCTGCGGGACATAGGACGATTGGATCTAATTCTGTCAAACTAATTCCAAAGATTTCTCTCGAGGTTCAGCGAGATTGAAAATTGGTACCCACGCACGCACGCACGCACGCACGCACGCACGCACGCACTCATTCACTCATCCTCAACATCATATCAATGTATCAGATGGCCATGACGGACGTGTTCCGCTCGGATGACATTTAAGGATCCGTTTAAGCATCCCTCTAGGTTTGCGTTGCACTGCCTGAGGAAATATATTAAAGGCATGGATAGTGAGACAAATAAAACGTTCTCTTTCTGACTCGCTTCTGATGCGGGAAAGAAAGGAATTTCTATCGTTCCTTGCCCTTCGCTCGGGTTGTTCACTGCAAGCTGCCTCTGTCGGGCTGTGACAGCTGGTTCATCTACATCGGAGACACGCCTCAGTGGGCCCAATGATTGGTAAACAGCCATCTCGCGAGCGGGGAGCCATTCCAGCGAAGAAATAGCACCGCTGACGTGATATCGCCTTCGACGGCCGGTGCCGACACGCGCACAGAAGTTGTCAGCTTTTGGATCCTGTGTATGCACTGAACGCTACAGCTTCCATATATTCTTAGACAGTAACAGATTGAAGACAGAATCAGACTGTTCTTAGACCCATCAGACTGATGGGTTTGATGGTCTGCTGAACAAGTTTATCCTAAGCGTGGTGGAGTCCTAAACATATTTATGTGCACCTACTAAAAATACACATATATGGAGTTCAAAGAAAATGTTTACATCCAAAAAACGCCCAATTTAAAGAGGAGATGGCCAAGACATGCCCCCTGATATACCCCAATGGAGCTAAAACGTCACTGTGAGCAATTTTGGCCCGGGTGATCTCTCTGTGAATTTGGTTACCGCCATCAGTTCGGTCAGACCCCAGTGATACATGTTAAAAGGGTTCAGAGAGGTAGCTTTCAAACCATTCTGTCTCCATTCCGTAATGTTCTAGCTTTTTTTAATAAGTTTGGACGATGTATAGAGTCAAATGATCTACTAAGACCCAAAAGAACCAGAAGTGAAATTTGGCCGTTATCCGTGCCGTTTTTCGAATGGTGCCAGTAACTTAGATCTGTGTGGATTCTGTGGAGTGATTTCGAAGAGATCCGCTGGGTATCCGAAAATAGATGGTAGATTGATAAGTATGCGTAAAACTGCCCATGAACGATTCTTTCAACCATTTTTGCCTAGCACGGGACGAGCAAAATTGGCCGAAAGCTGGAAGGGTATATAAAGGCACCGGAGCCATATTGGTGGCTTGAATAAGCATTGGATTTGAGGGGGGTTGCAAAGTAACAACTCAGGCGCACCGTATGATTAGCTTTGCAATCAAGATATGTTGCTTTTGCAATTCAATCTACAATGTAATAAGGCTGCTGTATAGTGCTGCCTGTGCGTGGGTCGCTACGTAAATGTCAGGCTATGCTTATACTAATACTAACTACGGGCTGTGTACGGTGTAATGTGGGTATTCCCTTTCGTATTCAGTATGGATGTGGGTATTTCCGCGTGACATCACTGGAGACGGGCAGCTATGTGGCACCAAATCAGTAGGGGATGGTATAAGTCCGGACTTCTAAAACTGCCGCTGCATGTAGTCATGTTTTGTTGCGCTGGATAAATCCTGGGAATAGTATACTGTTTGTCCGAGAACTCAATATATTTGAGGTCGAATAACGTGCCCGGAGCGGAACCCAGCCATGGCCGGGCCCCGACCATCGCCAAGCGGTCGCCGTCAGCCGTCAGACACATCAGGGCCGAGCCTTAGTATCCCCGCGCTTTGTAGTATGCTCATGAAGTCCCGTTCCTCCGTAAAAGTATGGGTTCAGAAATAAACGAACCTTGAAACCAGAAGTTTTTTGTATGCTCTGACCCAAATGCTAGCTCAGTTTAAATCCCAGGTGCCATAGTCCCTTGACGGATGGGGTCATTGACGTTCTCCTTTGTGAAGGGTTATTAGGCGTGAGGGCTGGAAAGCACTGCCCTAAAGATGTGGTTGCTGTCGACACGCATGCGGAAATTTGACTGAATTTGAACTCGCTCCCGGTTTTCCAATATTTTTTGGACCTAACCTTCTCAGTCCACCCTTAAGGTCTCCAGGTTTCCGTGTGGTAGGCATCTTTCTCAGATTGCTTAGAAATATTTCTCAAAGTGAAGACATTTGTTTGTCGAGTAGCATGCATAGCAATTCGTCGTTAAACTAAAGGCGATGTGGTAGAAGCAATAGTTAAGCAACAAATTGGTCTGATTTCTCGACGATGTACACCCTCCAGTAAACCAAGGTCTTTGTTTACAGGTGACTGTGGCAATTTCTTCCAAACTCCCGGAAAACCACCTGGGGATCGGAGAGATCAGTGACTGACTGAGCGCGCCGTCAACTTTGTAGCGCACAGTGTAAGCGAAGATGTAAAGGAGCCGAAACCATTTAACGTATTGTCTGAATCCGTCACCCGCTGCTGTGGAAGGATATTTTGCAAGCCGGAACACAACGTTGTCATCAATGTCTCAATAGCCTTGGGGCTGCCATTGTTAGCGTTATTTTCGGTCCGGAATCGTGCGCATAGCTCAGCCCGGAGTGGACTGGGTCGCTCTTGCTCGCTCAGCGGTCAGAAAATGCCTACCACAAACCCGTTTCTGGAGGATCTGCGGCAGCAGAATTTGCTGCTGTTCAACAAGGAGCGCGAGTCGCGACGCGAGGAGGCGCGCCACCTGCTGCTGGAGTGTGACCAGGTGCAGCTGCCCTGGGCCGAGCTGCCGCACGGCATCCAGGAGCGCGTCTGCCGCTCGCTGGACACCACCGACGAGTCCCGCGGCTACGCCGTGCTGGCCGCCCTCCTCTCCGTTCACCCCACCGACGCTGCCTTCTACCAGAGGCAGTCGCGCGAGCTGCAGGGTCCCACGGCGCTGCTGCTGCAGGATCAGCAGGAGCGATGGCGGGGAGTGCAGCGGCTGCTTCCGGCCAGGCTGCCGCTGCAGGTGCTGCTGCAGGCCGGACTGCTGAGATGCTTGACGGACGTGCGCTGCGCCGTTCAGGAGGCGGTAGCGCGCCGCCGACAGATGGTGCTGCTGCGGGGCTCTAGCGATGGCGCTGACAGCCAGAACTCCGTACACAGCATTGAGAGCGGCTACCAGGGCAGTCTGGAGGCTGACAAGAGCGCAGTCGAGTTTGTGGGAGCGGTAGAAGGCCCGCCTGACGCTACTCTCGTCCAGGCGGTGCCGGTGAGAAGCGAGGCACCGAGTTCGCCGTCCACCCCACCGCCACCGCACAAATCAGCACCATCCACCACATCTGATTCAGAAGAAAAGCGCACATGCGGAGCGACCAAAGTGCTGCTGACCTACGCGGCGGACGGTCGCGATACAGCGCTGGCTGTGGCCGACCAGCTGAAGGAGCGCCAGTTTCGTGTGCTGCTGCTGGAGGAGCAGCGGCGCCTGCTGCAGCGGGAGCCCTACACCGCCGTACAGAAGTGCTTCAAACAGGTGCACTACGTAGTGCCGCTGCTGACAGCTCAGTACCTGGCGGCCACCCAGAACCGCGCCGAAGCCGGCACAGAGCAGGCGCGCCGACTGGCCGCCGACGCGCGCTTTGTCTACACGCTGATGTGTGATGAGATGGTGCAGAACGACCACGTCAACTGGCGTGTGCGCTCGTTGGTGCCTGATGATGCTGGAGAGGATGTGCGCCAGCATCCGATCTTTGGCTCGCCCCTGTTCCGCTGGCCTTATCGGGTGAGCGAGCTGGAAGAATTCGCTGAGTGCTTGTCGCTGGAGTGAGCACACAGGCGGGTGTGAACACTTTAGGGGGGAGCCGGCAAGGAGGCCACATTCCACCAGCCGTTTCTGCATTGTTGGCCATTTGGCCCCCTGCTCCATACTGACACGCGGAACTGTTCGCTTGGTAATGGGTGTCCCGCCTCTCGGAGCTGCACTCAGATGGTTATTTTATTGTAATACCTTGTTGTTCTTACAGGTGAGCCAGCTGTATTTCAACTAAAGATGTGACAGCCTGCTTTTTGTGTCGAGTGAGTAGTGATCATTACTGGGTAGCGATGATACTAACCAAGGATATTGACGTGATTTAAGGGAGTAAGTAAGAAGCCTGTGACGATTAGATTGTGGAACTGTCAAAGTCTGCATGTATAGTGATGTTTAGTTAAGTGACGGCGGCTCGTGTGTTTTTGTGGAACTGTCAAAGTCTGCATGTATAGTGATGTTTAGTTAAGTGACGGCGGCTCGTGTGCTTTACGTGAAGCTGCCGCATGAAATTCTCCGGACATGCTAAGTGGTTAATAGTCATTTTGATGGTGTTTCCGTGTCAGTGACCAATTTCAACGGATGACAGTAGTGCTTATAGGATTATGTATCAAATGGCTGCATTTGAAGGGATTGCGGTTACGTGACGAGTTTGTGGTACTTACCACAAGCCGTTGCTGAAGAACCTTTGTGCTGTCCATGTGACTTTAACGCCAGAATGAGGTGTTATTTGTAGTTGGAAGAGATTTCAAGGGAATATGACACTTTGTTGGGATTTGAAAAGAGTTACTGGTCGATTTGAGCATACGGCAAACATCTGGTTTCATATTTCGTTTCTCTAAGAACTCAGCTTTTGCGAGCGACAACGCCTCTTGAGCTCATTGCTTTGAGCGTGCGTATACCCCCTCTGGACCTGAAAGCTGGCGGCGGCGTCCCCTCGTTGGAGGGACGCCACACCAGAGCTGACGGGGTCGATGATGGGGTCGACCCCGCTCTAGAGGTTCGCCGTGTCTCCGCAAAATAGTGAGGTCTGGAAGAACTGAAATATCAAACAGGCAGGTTCTCGACTCGCTCTGTCACGGGACTATCTCAGTCCAGGTCCCAATTAAAAAGGTGTCACATTCTCTTCAAGCGCCAACCTGGTCCGTGCTCAATGTGGCTCGAATGAACTCCAGGTACTGGGCTTGATAGGGTGACAACATGGGGATGTTAAGCATTGTAGCTCGTGCATTGCTGTGTAATATTTTGATGTCAGGTAGGCTTTGGCGAGCGAAACCCGGCTGTTTGATCGACAAACATGAGTTTACTTTCTTTTTCGGGAGCGATAATAGCTGTAGCTAAAATAGACGGGAATACGTTTTGGCCCAGCTTGTGACGTTGTTTTCGCGTAGCTGTTGAAGTGATCGGAACAATAATGGGCAACACCAACTCTGGAGAAGGAAACAACGTTGTCTGAGGAAGTGCGCATCGTATAAAGTTAATATAAGTGAGCTTCGTGGCACGAAGTTCGGACTGTCAAATGCCAGCACAGCTTGTTTTGCATGCTACCCCGGCAGTGTCCGAAATCGTCACAGCATTGGGTGTCAAGAGGTCATTATCACATCCCATTCGAGAGGCAGAAATTATCAGTGCTGGACCTGGGCCCATGGGTTGGGGGATCAACTGGGCCCAGAATCGTAAATGCAGTGTTTTGAAGACACTTGGCGAAAATCGGAGTTGAACGGACGCAAATGTTTTTTTGCGATCTCCTTATTCGCCTTTGCAAACCGTTGATTTTGCGAGAAAAAATCCCAAGGTTGGCTTGCTTTCAATAAACACACATAGGCGGACTAAGGATTGCCAACCGGACCATGGAGTGCCACTTTTGAGCGGCAAGACCTATCGGTTGGGCGCCAAATCCTATCGCGGCAGCGCCGATACTCGCGTTCTGGGGAAGAGGGAAGCAGCATTTCAGGGACGCCGAGGGTGGATCAGGGGAAATAGGCAAGACCCGCCACCTTCCCCTTCAGAAAATTATACATTTTTAAAGAAAACTCGGACATTCGGGGACATGGGTTGGGGGGGCAGGTTCCAGGTTTGCCCCCTCCCCTGAATCCGCGCCTGGTTGCTTTTGACCTCCCCCTCCAGATCCAGGTAATAACATCCCAAAATGCGATTTGGTGCCGCCCCTTTTATAGGCCAGAAATGATGTTTTGGGAAATACAAACTTATCCGTGCCCTTTTTGGCATGCAAAATCTCTGGAAGACTGGTATCACTTTTCATCTAAAATTTGAAATTTTCGGACACTGCCCCAGGTTTCCGAACTATGCAATAACCATACCATTCAACCCTAAACTTTTTAATTGCTTAATGACTACGGAGCCACACTATGTCAAAATAGATTATTTTTGTAGAGCATGATATCGGAAAGAAAGGACTGGTCAATAGTATTTTCCATTATTCACAAAACACATACTTCATAGCCTTTTGTTTGATTTGGTTTTGTCTGAAGTTACAAAACACATACTTCATAGCCTTTCGTTTGATTTGGTTTTGTCTGAAGCTATTGATACAAAATCCTCGGCAGTATGCCTGATTATTTTAGGAGCGAGTATTGAGTCTGCGTCTTAAGTGCACGTATGGGACGGCGGGAATTTGGGGTGGGCGCCTTTACAGTTGTTTTTTCGCCAGGCACATACACTGAATATGAGCCTCGGGCTCCAAAAGCTCGTTGACAGTGTGGTAAACATGGCTGCAGCATATCGGATGGGATGAAATTTCCCTGAAATGTTTTGGAGCTCTTGTGAAAACAAGCACTGATGTATGTACCACCCACCATCTCAAAGCAAGTACTGTGATGATTGGCTGTCAGGTTTCATATTTGTATTTGTATTTGCGTAAACACCAACAGGATGTATTCCAATTACAGGTGCAGTCAAGTGGTTAAAAAGGAAATAGTAACTGGGTCATTCCACCATAAATCGACCAAGGCATAAAACCCTTCTATTTTTGATTTCCTCCAAAATTGGTATATGGGGACTTACAAGGGCGTAGAATCCACTCATGGCACCCAAAAATTATTTAAAAATTGGTTTGAGAGAAATAGCCTCCGGCGATTTCTGAAGGTCATCCTATACTTCAAAAGTTTTCAAATGATTTCTGATTTTTAAAAATATTTTTAGGATGTAAATTCTACGGGCAACATTTTGGCTATCTTCAATTTTGCAATTTAAACAAAAAATGTTTGGTGACCTCATGACCTAGTTTTATAACGGTGACCTTGACCCGTAGTACAGTAAAATTAAAAATTCTTTTGAAAGCGTTTTGACATATGAGAGTAGTCTTTCATATCAAATAAAGAAAAACTGGCTTTCGAAATGCATATACTACTTTTAGTTTCATATATATAATATTAGGTGTCACTGTGGAGCTATACTGTCGTAACACATGTTCTGATTGACTTGCAACTTTAAAATAAAAACATTTGAAGAATCAAAATCAAGCAGTCAACTTAGAGTTAAAGCATTTTAACACTAGCACAGGAATAGGGGGTTACCCTCCTCTATTTTGAATTCACATTATTGTTCTTTTCGGAATGAACTTAGCTGTTGTAAAGGTCATGTATGGTTGTTTGGATCACTGTACATCATTTGAAAATAAATGTGTTCCCATCACATTGAATCACCGAACTATGTCATTTCCAGAAGCATTTAACCCGCGCCTCACCGGGGTCCCGCGCCACCTTCGCCCCACTGGGGGCTATCAATGCCCCCTAACTCCAAAAGTGTGTGTTAGTGCTTTAGGGCGCTTCGGCTGCCAGGGCCATATAGCGCGCCTATCAGGTCAGTTTAGTCTAGTCTTTGATTAAGCTTTGTTGTTGGTGTCAAGCTTCCTACGGGCAGCTAGAAATGGCCCAGACTCGGGCTCTGTCACCCACTCAAGCCCTGTATTAATTTGTGTATCCATGAATGTGTGTATCCATGTAACCATGAAGACGAAATTGATCACATTCAACGGTGTTATGTTTGTTCATACACCAGCACAATGGTATCAGATTCCTGCCGAATAAATACGAAACCTTGGCTTGGTCCATGACCGGACGGAATTTTTACGGAATTGGCGTTGCGTCGATCGTATAGAACTATTTTTCCAATGAGCCTGCCTCACGTCTTATGTCACTCTGTGTGTACTTACTTACCTGGTAAAGATCAGTGAGCTACTCATTCCTTTTTTCAATGAATTTTCCAAGTCCAAATGCCGTATCCAGCTATAAGCAGGTTTACCCGCGTTTCTACACTAATTCGCAACTCCATGTTTACACCATCCAGGACGAAAGTGCGTGTGCTTGCTGTAAGACTCTATTCCCTGATGCTGTTTGAAGTGAACTTTGCAAATGAGGACGGGTTAATTTGTGTATCTCGGTTCTCACCCCATCGTGAGATCGGACAATGGCCTGTGCAAATACTAGCTGCGATTCTACGAATGGTTACTGGGGATGCTAGTGTACTGAGACATCAATTGAAAGCTCGGTTTTCCTATACTGTAACCCTTGCACTTTTTCACAACTATTGAGTGGAGACATCAACGACAGCAGGTTAAAAGTCTAGTCGACAAGCAGTGTCAACAAGTGCTCATTCAACTCATTGTAACCAATGCGCTGTATTTTCGCGGTGCCCCAGCCCACCTCCCTCCAAGCCTTCAGGCATATCTCGCCGACGGCCGCCGCCCCGACCGGCAGCGCGAGCGACAGGCCCTTGTATAATATGTCGCCACCACCACTGCCGCAGCGTGACGCAGCTGACACTTGCAGGGCAGGTAGACGAAACTTCTTGCCATAGTTTAAAAGTGATCTCAGGGTGGGGCAGGCGACGCAAGTTTTTGTATGCTGATCGTTAATGGACATAGTCTCAAAATGTATGTGAAACGTATATGGTACATATTTTGCTATCCAAATTTAATAGTATCGATGACTGGAGAAAACTGTTTACAGAATCGCATTCCTCATGCCTTAACACGCGCATTGACGGGGCGGGTACCCGCCCCCTCGGGTTTTTCGGAGATAGGAAACGGCGGCGCTGCGCGCCGCCGTACTTGGTATACCTTTTCCTCATCATTTTTCAACTTCTGTGAAAATTTAGGTTAGGTCATCTCAGGTCAGGTCACCAGTACAGGTCAAGTGACCCGACTTAAAAAAAGTTTAAGATAGCATAAGTCGGAGCAGGGTGAATTTATCCGATTGAAACTCATATCACATAATGGCCCCACCGAGTTCTCTAAAATATGTTCCGGTATTTTTGATATCGATGACCTAAGGTCAGGTACGAGGCATGACCTCTCCATAGGAAATACATGGGAAAAATGGTTTTTACGGAATAACTCAGTAACGGATGGTGATAGACCATTTATTTTAGCTGCATTAGACTCGCCTGGGCTTTGCGTTCTAATGATATGCATTTTTTTAATTTGCCCTGACCTGACCTCAGGTCAGGTCAAATCCTTGATTTGACCTAGCAAGGCCAAATTATATATCATTCGATTTGGCTTGCTGAGAGGATTCATACAGTTTAAGTCGTTTTGCTCTATCTTTACTTGTTCAGATGTAATAGCCGAAAAACTGAATTTACATGTTATCCTATGACGGGCATGTTTTGACCTCTCGTGACCTTAAATGTGACCTGACAAAAAATGGTTCAAATGTTTTCGATGGAGAAGTGGATGGGCAGCCCAACGCTGTTTACCGTTTTTGCTACCTACCTGGTTCTCGAGATCTTAGGGGGGTACCCGCCCCCGTCAATGCGAAGGTGGCTCGACCCGTAATGCTTGTTAAGCTCTCTAATGCACCCTGGTTTGTTTCATCTAGCACGTTTCCTTAGCATACAAAAAAAACACCGAACATGAGTTTTGCTCTTGGCCTTTGCCGTGCTGTGTGGCGAGAGATGCAAAGGCAGCAGTTTGATGCCTTGTTGTGTCGACTTCAAAGGCCTCACATTTTTTTGCTTGACATTTTCTGACACTCTGATAATTTTTCTACGAGTTGCAAACATACAAATCAGTTTTAAAAATAGTGAGAAATTCGAATAATGTCCCGATTCTGGCCTCCCTTAGAACACTGTGCACAGCCGCGAGAAGTTAGCTCTTAGCGACGTTTACGTCTGGAAGTAGTTTTGTGTGTTTGCTCCGCACATTTGTCGACATATGCCTGCTGGGGATTGTGGTCTGCCTGTGAACATGAATGGACTGCCGGCTTTATGGCTTTGTTCGTCACGATTCCGTGCACATGTCTGAGGTGTTGTTTACCCCGCACCCCACCGGGGGTCCGGCGCCACCTTTGCCCCACTGGGGGCCATCGATGCCCCGCTCTAACTCCAAAAATATGGGGGTTAGGGCAAATCTGCAAAGTGCATTAGAAAGCTCGCGTGAATTCAGTAAGAAATTAGTTGACATTTTTAAGCGCTCAGGTCAATAGTTTGACCTCCAGGGGTCAAGTTAGGTCAAGATCGGTTATTTTCACTCAAATACGTAATGCTTAAGCAAACTGGGCATAACTCTTCTACCATTAGAGCTATTGAGATCTGGTAAGGTACATTTGATAGGAAAATGTCAGACCTTTTTCCGCTATGTGGAACGTTAAGACCTCCCGCCAGTGGTTTGACCTCCAGAGGTCACCCTCGTGACCTAACATGACCTGATGTCACGAAGGTCAGAAAGTAACCTTGCGGTATATCAAATGAAAGCCAGCAACGAGACATACACGATGGTGTTTGATTCAGTGCTCTAGCTTAATTAGGTCAAAAGTTATTGTCAAAATACTGTTTTTGGCCCCTGTTGACCTTGGATGACCTTGGAGAGGTCAAAGGGCAAATATGGCCCCTGAAATCCGTAAAAGGGTGTCCAAGAACGTTTTTTTCTGAGCGAGCCGAGAATTTTCAATCGTTTTTGTGACTTTTATATCATAAGACAGCTTTTCCCCATGCTTTTCCAATAGGAGAGGTCACTTCGTGACCTGACTTCAGGTCACGAAATATAAAAATCCCGGATATACACCGTGTAGACCCCGGAGGGGTCATGAAGTGTAGGAAGTTTCAGATCGATCGACTTCGAAATGTAGCTCTTATAGAGCTCAAAAATTGAAGTGAGGCGACCTTGGTTGACCTCTCCTGGTGACCTGACCTCGGGGGACCCAGAGTAAAAAATTTTAGGGATGGTGGGAAAATGATGGGGGAGACATACAGCCCTCAAACACGGTGCTGCGCTTTGTCGTTTTTCTGCTATTCCGGAAAAACCTTACGGGGGGCATTGATGGCCCCGGTGGGGCGAGGGTTAAATTAGGATTGCGAATATGTAAGGTGATATTCTACCCCGCTGTTGTTGCGTTCTACTGGTGCCAAGCAGTGCTGGTCGCTTGGCGTGCCATCTGGTACATGCATGGTGCATGTGTCCAGAGGTCGAACAATTTGCCAACTTGCCGACAATGCTGGTGACAAAACGAGATGAAGTGAGTGACAAAAAAGGCTAAGTTGTGCTCACCGCATAGGCGGATCCAGGAGGGCAAGGGGGCACGTGCCCCCCGATCGACCCTCGGCGCCCGCCTGAAATGTCACTTCCCATCCCCCCAGGATGCGAAAGTCGGCGCCCACCGACAGGATTTGGCGCCCACCTGATAGGTTTTGCCGGTCATGAGTGGCGCCCCCTGGTCCGGATGACGCCCCCCCGGAAGGTGCCCCCCCGATCGGCAATCCTAGATCCGCCTATGGCTCATCGGCGCGAACATTTGACGCTCAGTCGGTCAACACGTTCTTTAAGATTTAGAAACACTCAGAGGGTCCAGAAAATAATCCCCTTTTGGTGCTAAATTTCAACATTTCTGGTCACATTATGTTTGGCTTGAAATTTCGATGGTGATACTTAAGCACGTTTTCCGACCTCTGCATATGTGCGTGGCTTGCGACACAGTACGTATGCATGTTTACGTATATGTTTGACGGTTCTATCCTATTGAAGTGGCTCTATTTGTGGTAATCCTGTGCGACTGTGGACCGTCATTTGTTCTGTCAACTCCGCTGTTGCCAACTAGAACCAGCACAATCTCCAGCTCGGTGCATGGTAGCGGTGGGTAGTTCAAATATCTGCAGAGGCTCATAATGCGCCTTTGTTTCTCAGTGACTGCCATACTCTCTGAAGATCACCAACAGCATAGGATCGAAGGCAGAGTCCTTTATTACACAACTTGGCATAATATAGGTTAGCAAATGAGAACAAGGAGTCGAATCCGCGTTGCTTTTGAGGTGTTTTCACGTGTGATGGTCCAATACTCAAGCTAGGAGCAATGTGACGCGTGTGACGCTATAGGGTCCAAAGGTCCTGATAGCGCACGGGGCCTAATTACGCACGATCGTAGGAAAAACGTCTATGTGACACCGTATTCAAAATGAAGTCAGCTGATAGTGTTTATCCTAATCGGTAATCACTGAAAAAATATATTACCACCTTTTAGGCCGTAATTAGTTTAGAGGGACTTGAAACTATTCTCTCTCCTCAAAAGTACCTCTCTACAACATTTTGACACGCGCAGTGGAGATGGGTCTGGCGTCAGCGCACAGTGGAGGGGTCCTAAAGTGCAACCCTGAGATCTCGGAAACCAAGAGGGTTAGAAAAACACCCAACCCGAAAACCAAGAGGGCTAGAAAAACGCCCGTTGGGGGTGTGCAGGGGTGATGGCGATCTACCTTGTATGATGCAAAGTTTCATTGGCCTAAGTCAATATATTCAAGGTCAAACAATGTCGTGAAGGTCGAATTTGGACCGTGCTGGCGACCTATTGGTAAAAGCCGTGATTTTGCGGAAAAGGCTGGGAACACACCAAAGGGCTAGAAAATGTCTAAGGTCATAGAGGGGAAGGGCCCACACAATGCTCTCTAAAATTTGAGGTCAAGGCCATTCAAGGGTATTTACCCATGACGTAACAACATGACATATTCCAATAGTGTACAATATAACTGGCACCATAGCGTCTTTAGAGGGAAATGAGGGTTTCACCTTGAAAAAGGCATTTGACCTGGGACGTTGATAATGACCTTGAGTAGCCTTAGCTATGAAGTCATCGCATAACATCCGTCATACTAAATAATGCCAGCTGACCCATATACCGAGGTCAATGACTTTGAGCTCTGACCTTTGACCTTGCTCTTGAGGGGATGAGTTGGCTTAGTGGATAGCACCCTTGTCTTCCAGGCCACCGGTCCCGGTTTCAAGTCCCGGCGGAGCCTCTGAATAAGTCGATCTGATCCCCCAAATCCCTTCCAACAGGGTGACAGTTGGGGACGCTGTATGACCCTGGCAGTTGGTGCGTCATTAAACCCCAACAATTATTTGACATTGCTCTTGAAATTCATGTGGGTTGATCTTGACATATAACCGGATTATAAGACGTTATGAGGTCACCGCTCGGTCTACAGTGCAGGCGAACTGGTGCGACTGCACCATTGCGACGGTCTCAAAATATAGGTCTAACTTTGAAAACCTATAAGTCAATAAATTATTGACCGCTTTTCTAAATTTCTTCACCAATCGACGCGCTCGTAAATTCGCTCAAATTTAACAAAGTAGCGTTTTTCAGCGGTTAGTGGTGTTTCGGCCACCTAAAAATATATGGGGATATTTTAGGACCCCCTCCACAGCGCTTAACATGTTTGACCTGACCCAAGATCAAGTCAAAGCTGCAAAGTTCGCCAATATAGGCAACGGGCAACTCAAATCCTTCCATATAAAATTGAGGATTTGACCCAGAATGACCTGGAATGGCCCAGGCCGGGTCCCTGGGTGACAAAATATCCTATTTCGCTTTGGACCGATCCAAAATAGCAAATGAATAAGAAACAGGCTCAAAAAGACCACTTCTGGATGAAAATGGGTGTTCACGTAGTTTCCCATTGTTTTTTAATGGGACCTTCACGCCTTATAGCTGACTCCATATCAATAATATAACAAATCCAGTTACCATACTGAAGCTTGAGAGAAGGGGATACAATTTTTTGATTCAGTGTATAAAATTACCATTAATGTCAATTCATAGCGATAGTATAGACTCAATGTGAGTTCATGCGAAGTGACCTAACATGGCCTAGTGCTTTGGGTCAAAATGATGAAGTCAGAGATAATTGAGCACTAGCACGTGATTCAGAATACAAACCATCAAAAACCATGTTGGAACAATATTCAAGCCCAAAGTGAGGATTTGACCCAACATAACCTGGCATGACCCAGGATAGTTCCTTAGCTGATAAAACGTCATGCTTGACATTTTGCTTTACTCTGAATACTAAACAGAGAAGAAATGACCTCACAACTATCACTTTGGGGCAAAATGAAGAGTGTATTTCTGTAGCTTCGGATTAGTTTCAATGTGGAGGTCACGCTAAATAGCTGATCCCACTTCAATGATATAACCAACATCCTGTTACCCTATCTTGCAGTTCTTGGCGGACCTTCATGATATGACTTCTAAATCGATGTTTCCAAATTTGTAGAAAAGACATGTCTTGAAAGTTTTTTAGGAAGGATTGTTTAACCCTATTTCCGTCAGGCTCCCGGCTACCCCTATTTCCGGCAGGGGGGGCAATATCGGCCCCCTAAGATCTCGTAATCTAACCGGCCGATTTTGAAAATTCAAAGTGCCATAGATTCCTCTGCTGCTAAACTTTATTTTGAAAAAAGAAATTTTCAAAATTTTTATTTTTTTAGGAGAAGGTCGTGCAAAATATACAATTTTTGTGTATTTTTTAGATTTTCCATAACCCTTGTCTCTGTTGTACGATTTTCACAAAACTAGTTCAGATTTACAAATAATTGACCCAAAATTTTCATATACTCGAGTTACGCAAAAATTCGAAATTCAATGGCAGTTCCAGGACCAGGACTATGAGGGGAAATATATACAACCTAAAAAGTTTTTGTTACGCGGATTAGAAGCCGTCATATACTGCTTGGCATCTTTGACACATAAATAAATGAGAAAAAAGTGAAAAACTCATCAGGCAGAGGTGCAGAAACTTGCCAACTCGGCTACTGGAGTTTGTGACACATTTATGATAGTTGAGGTGCATAAGTGTGACAAAATAGCGATCGTGACAGTATGGTTCAAAATCAAACCACACATTTTCGAAATACAGAATGAAGCGTGTAGCGAATATTCTAATTTAGCAACTCTGTCCTTCAATTGCACAGCGTACCATCAGTGATACAATATTGGTACTGTGTTCAGTTTCTACTAAAACGAGAGACCCCCGCTGCAGAAAACCCGGAAACCGCTGTCACAGTTGCCAGATTTTAACATGCAGCCCAATGGCGCCGATTGTTAGTAGTTGCCAGAAAGTTGCCGCCTAGATGCCGGAAATGTGACAGTCAATTTTTTCGAGAAATACATGATTGTGGGCATATTTAAGGCATTAAGGCAACGCAGATACGTTATCAAGTACTTTTCCGTCCATTTTGTCAGGTTAAATAATATTTAAAGTTTGAGTATCTTCGATTTAGCGGTCCCTATTTCTTTGAATTTAGTATCAAGTACGCCTAAAAGCTACTAGGAAAAGTACTAAATGAGTGAAAGAAATAAACGTAGCTGGGCAGCAATTCTACCTAAACTACGCAACAGCGACAAGACAAGTTCGCAATGTTTGTGTGATGTAGAGCCTGCCAAAAAAATTTGAACAAGTGGGAAGCTACTTCTGTTGAGGGCATATTTATTAGGTATATCTGAGATAGGTGCAGGCTAAAACTAGCTGGAATAAATAGTGCTGCCCATGGCTAATCTAAGATGAATGTAGGCTACTTTGATTCTGATGCACTTTCACACATCAAACTTGGTTTTTCATTCCTTAGTTTGCTTGTGCCTTACCTTATTTGTGCCCTAGATCAAGATTGGTTAGGTAGATTTGGAGCTGGAGGAAGTTGGGAGAGTTGGCGCCAGCAGCAGACTGGCAACAACAGTAATTCAGGTGAGGTTTCATGATCAAATTATCATGTCAATATTGTACAGATAGCAAATGTGTGCCAATGCAGTCCTCCACAAAGTGTTAAAACACACACTGGAGAGGGGCCTGGCACTAACGTGCACTAGAGGGGGCCTAGTAGACCCCCTTCTCATCTCAGAAAATCACAGAAAATTTCAGAAAGAAAGAGACTTTGAAAAACGCTGGTTGGGGGTGTGTTGCTTACTACCAGTGGTAGTAAGCAACACACAGGACCTGAACTGCCTGGAGTTAAAGCAGGATTTTGACTTATACACTGGATCTTTCTTTGGTATGAGACTTCCAATACCTCTGTACCTATTAGGCCAATAGACATAATTTTACATCTATGCAGGGTAGCTGCCTCGGAGTTTTTACTGCAAGAAGGAACGACCAGGCAGGTGATAATCAGGCGTTGGGGGAAATTTTAAGCATTTGATCTGGCTTTAAAAATGCTACCTAAGGTCCACTTTACCAACACATTTTAGGTAGATCCAAATCCTATGGTGACATTGACATTTTTGTCCCTTTTGTTGATATGTGAGATGGAAGTTCAGTGGGGGTGGGGGGGGAAGCTGTGATCGGTATTATCGCAGTAGGTGGATCACATCTCGCGGTTCAAAAGGATCACATCAGAAGGTCCACAGTTCATATGTTCTACCGCTCAAAATGTCTAACTTAAAAAAGTCAAACATTCAAAAGGTCCAAAGAGGCGTGCTCAGATGCATGAGAGTGGGGTGCATGATAACGCAGATGTGTGCTAAGGCACCTGATAATAGGAGGCTATGAGGGTTAGGTTAGGTTAGGTTGGGTCAGGTCAGGTCAGGTCAGGTTTAGGTCAGGTCAGGTCAGTTCAATTGTGTATGCCCTTGGTCCCTATTTCCTAGTCTGGGGATATCACCCCTCTTTCCTGAATCTGAGTGCACCTCTGGTCTGGGTACCACTTAACACTACTCAAACTTCCCCTCCTTCCGTCTGTTTCATCTCTAGGGATTTTCTTGCAGAATTTTGGGATATTTCTATGACATTTCGAAAAGTGGTACCCAGACGAGAGGCGCACTCAGATACTGGAAAGAGGGTTGATATCCCCAGACTAGGAAATAGGGACTTAGGGCATACACACCTGACCTGACCTAACCTAACCTAACCTAACCTAACCTAACCTAAGCTAAGCTAAGCTAAGCTAACCTAACCTAACCTAACCTAACCTAACCTAACCTAACCTAACCTAACCTAACCTAACCTAACCTAACCTAACCTAACCTAACCTAACCTAACCTAACCTAACCTAACCTAACCTAACCTAACCTAACCTAACCCAACCTAACCTAACCCTCATAGCCTCCTATTATCAGGTGCCTTAGCACACCTCTGCATTATCATGCACCCCACTATCATGCATCTGAGCACGCCTCTTTGGACCTTTTGAATGTTCGACTTTTTTAAGTTAGACATTTTGAGCGGTAGAACATATGAACTGTGGACCTTCTGATGTGATCTCTTGAACCGCGAGATGTGATCCACCTACTGCGATAATACCGCTGTGATCAGGGTTCCCAATTGTGTGTAGGTGTACGCTCCCATTTATAGATTAGTTTCCAATAATAATTTTCATGATAATTGCCACATTTAATCATGGGGAAATGTACCATAATTGGAAACACTCCTTCCAAAAATGGAAACTTCTTCAAAAAGGGAAATGCATGTCATTGGGGGGAAACTGCAGTCAGAGTTGCCAATAATAGTTATGATCCCAGCACTGAAAACAATGATCCATAATTGGAAATTTTCCTTCCAAAACATAAACATGATCTAAAAATGAAAACACAGTTTAATACTTTCATGCGGTAATGGCTTGGTGCTTGAACCTTGTCAGTTGCAAAAAGTAAGAGACAGGTAGATGACATTCAGCATATTGGAAATAGTATTCAAGTATAAAATTATCATTTCCAGCTTTGTGTGACAGAGGAGGCATATGTCGCATTGAGTTTGTGACAGCCAGTATACTTTCTGCACCTCTGTCATCAGGGGCGGATGCAGTAAGGTAAAACAGTGGGGTAAAATACATACCAACAATATGCGAATGGTATGCATGAGTATATTAGTCCCTCGACTAGTTGAAATTTAATTTCTGATAATTTTTACCCTCCCATGGCAGCTCTGGGAAAGGGGGTGACATAGGCGGATCAAGGACTTGTCGTGGGGGGTGGGGGTGATTGGAAACACATTTTCAATATACAACGATATTGAGTCGCGGCGGTGATACTGGCTGGGAATATACATTTTGAAAATGTGTAGTGACTGGACACGCCTCTGGTAATCTAGAATTGGGTTATAACTATTTTGAATTTTCATATACCCAATTGTATTCGCCCTGACACGGCTGTAAGCAGTCTTCTCACTTACTAACGTTTAGTCCTTCTTGATAACATTCCCCCATTTTGAACTGCTGTAACCGCCCCTGATGAATACAAATAGTGACAATTGTGAATGCACTATCATCTCACATAAAAAATGATATAATAAAACCAAATAACTGGTATCAGGATCAGCAGAGACGGCTTCCTTTTACAAAAAACCCATCGCATACGATAATACTTGGTTTGTGGATAGAACCTCCCCAAAAACCCAGCCATAGCTCCGCCCCTGGTAAATATATAATCTTGAAAATTTCAGAAAACCTGCCTGTACTAGTTTTAGGAAAAGTCAGGAAGTTTCAAAGTTCTATCGCAAGCCGTTTCGGAGATATTCTCGAAAAACCTGAAGGGGGGTAATATTAGCCCCTGCCGGAAATAGGGTTAAATTGAGCTGGTGACCTGAGATACCACGACCGCAGTTCAAAATTTTCTAAAAGAATGCTGCAAGGTTTCAATGATAAGGTAGATGAAGTTTCGCGCTGCTCCACCCTGTCGTTCTTTAACCATCTCGGAAAAACCACAGGGGGTTTAAATGAACCTCTGACACTAGGCGAGGGTTAAACAGAGAAAGGGAGAGAGAGAGAGAGAGAGAGAGAGAGAGAGAGAGAGAGAGAGAGAGAGAGAGAGAGAGAGAGAGAGAGAGAGAGAGAGAGAGAGGAGAGAGAGAGAGAAAGAGAGGGCTCCTTCGTCTGTTGCTATTTCTAAGGTGAGGTCACCGTGGCGTGTCAGCACGCTGTTCGCCGACCAATCAGAGCCGTCAGCTACCCGCGGGGGCGTGTCACCTGATATGGCCCCAGGGCACGCGAGGCCGCATGACTTCTAAATAGTAACCACCGGGAGAAAATGTTTATTGTTGGACTATGACTCATATCCAACAGCTTTCTTGTTCTCATTTTCGATGTATTTGGATACTGAAAAATTGGAGCATGGATCCGTCTTGTTCCTTGCATGGGTAGGGAAAGTCCATGCAATAGTACGCACTTAACTTTCTAAAGGCTTTCCCCTTTTCTCCTATAAGTCTAACAGCTAATATCTTTATGTAGTTGTTTAGCCTGAAGAATTGTCTATGTATGGTCTATGTTTCAACTCGATGTCTCTGAAAGGAACTCGCCACGAGCCCATAAAAATAAAAAGTCACGTGCGTACTCTTGCCGGAGTGGGTCGGTAAGAGTACGCAAGAGAGTAGGCTGGAGTACGCATTGATGCCCCGCTGTGCTTTAGGTGCAAGGGCCACGTCGCGAAGTTTTTGTCGTCAAACTAGGCGATTTAATGATTTTATATCGTTTTGAATATACAAGAACTATGTTGCAACGTTAGTTTTCCAAATATGAACTACGGGCTCTGTTCCGAGCAAAAATTTTATTTTCCTATCTCTTAAGCATGCGCTCTCTTGCCCAACGGTCTACTGCGTACTCTTGCCGGACATGCTCCCTTGAGAAGAAAGTCTTCATAAACATGTTGGCAGGCACTTTAGTGTCAGCTCCGGTCCTGGAGCACACTCCTAGCTCAGCTGTCTTATTGAAGGCAGGCCGTAATACAATACTTTTGATAATAGAAGCATGGTCTACAAGCTTACCCAGTTAAGAAATATTACTTCAAGGGTGCCCAGAAACTTATTTTGTTCTGTACTCCCGCAGAAAGAACAGGAGCAGGTTGAATTTTGGTGTGCAGCCTGGGCACTGACCTTGCTCTTTTCTATACCAGGGTATCCACCATCTCAGTGGTTGCTAAGTAACCAAAACAGCTGCTGCGTACTCTTATCTCCTGCGTACTCTTACCTGCCCTTACCCTATTGTGTGTGGAGCTGAGACCATTCATTTTTGTTGTTTTTTTTTTAAATCGCTGCCAATGCACTTTACAAACACTACGATTATGGACATTTGTGAAGGTCTAGGTAATAGAAAGTATAGATTCCTAGGCCGAGCCCGAATTTGGGAGGGGGAAGGTTTTCTCTGGTTTCCCATTTCGGGGACGCGTTCCCCTGTCCCATTTGCTTTCTAAGCGCCTTCCTCGCAGTAACCACTCACTGACCAGTGCACATTCGAAGATCCCGGATGGGTCGTATTGCTCGTTGCTGAGGATTTATATATCGAAATATGCCGAAAGGTGATACTGATAGGTGATATCCCGCCATCTGCCTTCTAATTGACAGGTGGTATCCTGACAGGTTCTTGATATCTCTGCTCACCGTCATCATCGGTTGCCATGGTGATATGAATGCTTTGCGGATGGGCGGCGCTCCCGGATGGTATCTGATACTGTCGGTGTTTTTCTTCTAAATAATACATGAGTGGCAAGTAAATTCGAGCTATAAAAAAGCTAAAACTGCATTGAACTCGGATGTCTCACTGAAAGCTGGGGCGTAAATGGCCTTCGGCTTCAGTTTTTTTCGTCCCATCGTTCCTCATCAAATCTAGTATCGACAGCTAAGACTCCCTCACATATCTATAGCCTAGCTGGCGTCCCCTAAAACTTCAGTAGCGGGAGGTCAACGCCCCTGAACAATGACATAGGGTGAACCCTAACACCTATTTTCAGGGCTTCGGATGGCTGCAAGCTGACTCTGGTTGAGGACCTGTCGAAAATGATTCAGTAATTTATGTGTGAATTTGAAATTTACATAAGAACACTATCTCGCATTGAAAAGTGAAATCCAGTAAGGTCTTGAGTTTGAGAAGGTTATGAGCAGATACATTGGTTAGAGTCGACGTCGGCATCAGCACAGCGTCGTATCCAACTCGGGGCTTCGTTTTAGTTACTTATGGCATCACAGAACTTAGTTGGGACTTTAACACGCGCATTGACGGGGGGCGGATACTCGCCCCCTCGGGTTTTTTGAAATAGCAGAAAACGGCGGCGCTACGCGCCGCCGTACTTAGCATGCCTTTGTTATCATCATTTTTAAAACTTTTGTGAAAATTTTAAGGTCAGGTCATCTCAGGTCAGGTCACCAGCACAGGTCAAGTGACCTTACCTAAAAAAGTTTAAGATAAAATAAGTCGGAGCAGGGTGAACTGATCCGATTGAAACTCATATCACATAACGGGCCCACCGAGTTCTTTAAAACATTTCTGGTATTTTTGATATCAATGACTTAAGGTCAGGTATGAGCCATGACCTCTCCAGTGGAAATACATGGGAAAATGGTTTTAAGTGAATAACTTAGTAACGGATGGTGATAGAGCGTTGCTTTTAACTGCATTATATTTGCCTTGTTTTTGCAGTTCTAATAATAGGCATTTTATATAATTTGATCTTGATCTTACCTCAGGTCAGGTCAAATATTTTATTTCATATAGTTAAAATCGTTTTGCTCTATCTTTTCTTGTTCAGATGTGATGACTGAAAACCTTAATTTACATGTTTTCTCTATTATGGAATGTTTTGACCTCTAGTGACTTTAAATGTGATATGACAAAAAATGGTCCGACTATTTTCGATGGAGAAGATGGGCTTCCCAACGCCGCTTACCGTTTTTCGCTACCTAGCGTGGTTTCTCGAGATCTTAGGGGGGCTGGGCACCCGCCTCCCAGTCAAAGCGAAGGTGGCTCAGACCCCCGTCAATGCGCGTGTTAATCCTCGCCCCGGTGGGGGGTGTTTGAAAACACCCTCGGGTTTTTCCGGCGGTACAAAAAATGGAGGCGCGAGGCGCCACCGTACTGGGCACACCTTATCCTTGATCAATTTCGCAACTTTGCCCAAAATGCTAAGGGTACGTCATCTCAGGTCAGGTCACCAGTGTAGGCCAAGTGACCTCACCTCCAAAAATATTTAAGGTGGTATAAGTAATAAACGGATAAATCTATCGGATTGAAACTCCTAACACATAATGGCCCCATTGCGTGCCACAAAAGGTATTCCGGGATTTTTCATACAGATGACCTAAGGTCAATTACGGACCATGACCGCGCCATTGGAAATACATGAGAAAACAGAAATTGGGCTATACTTGTGTAGATACACCTGAAACTACCTAAATATTCTCCAAATCGTAGTATCCTGGAGCCTTTTCAGGTTAATGTAACAATTTTTCACCCATAAACTCTGAGAGGTAATCTGGGGCTATTTAAGCAGTTTTCAGACTTACGTCAATAACTTTGAATGAAATAATGATACAGCTTTTATTTTCGTATCATTGCGTTTGGATTGCTATTGGAAGTCGATTGAATTGGATATCAGCTCCAGGGGCCAATACCAGCGCTCAGGGGGCACCGGATGAGCTCAAAGGGCACCAGATTAGCTGCGCCGGTACGAGTATTGGCGACGATGAGGCATTAGCTGGAAACGGACTACGTGCCTATACTCTTCTCGAGTGCTTGGAAAGGCGACATAATTCCTTATCTGACCAAAAAAGTCACTTAATTGTCAGAAAATATCGTTAATCGCTAAATGCAGTCTAGTTCCATCTAGGTTCAACAGCGTAGGGTACTAAATTTCGAGCGGCACAGCCCAAACGGAGTACCCCGGTACCGATGGGGGGGGTCACGTGCTTCCTGTGCCCCCTGGCTGCGCCCCTGGGCACTACACTGAATGTCGAGCGGGTCCGTGCCGTGGCCGGGGCGGTGCAGCACTCAGTGTGCCTGTGCTTGGTGCGCGCTGCGGTGCAGTGACTGGCGAGGATGGGGTCAACGCTTAACCAGTTGCCTTGGGAGCGACCGCTTACATATATCGATGTGACGGCAATGGTATTTATGTGTTTGTTTGACTTAAATCATTGTTTTCTTTTTTTGCTTTTAGTGGTTAATTTTCCAAGAAAGGTGTTTAGGTATAATGTTTATAGGTATATAGTTATATATCCCAATATAACCTTGCATAGAATGATGATATAGCTTTTATTTTGATATCATTGCGTTTAGATTGATATTGCGAGTCTATTGATAAGCATATTGACTATGCTAGGGTAAAAAATGACCCTGACTTGACCTGATGTTAGGTCAGTTTTGTGTTTTGACCTAGTATGGTCATAATATACATCATTAGCTGTGACGAGGAAAGTGAATGGTGCCTCAAAAATTATTCTAACTCATCTCTGTCAGACGCTAGAGCTCAAAAACTCTGCTAAAAATGCCCCTTTTTTGACCTGTCACGACCTCAACATTGACTTGAGCTTAAAAGCGACTGTTATAGTTTATTCATGAATTTGTATGAGCAATCCGCCAGCCTTCGTTTTTCTGGCTATTCCGTATAGGGACCGAGTTCGAGGGGGGTGTTCAAACACCCCCACCAGGGGAAAGGAGGCTCGGAGATCCACGGGGGCGCGGGTTAATTAGAATATCTGAGTGCGCATATGGAATCTTATTATCATATGATGATATAGGGTTGAGTGTATGGTATAGTCACTTTTGTTCCTCTCGGCCGCGGGACCTCCCGTCAACAAATTATATGGAAGTGTAAATGAACTATCACCTGTGTCATGCGTGTGTCAGATGTCGATAACCCCTGCATCTTATTTTCATATTCTTTTGCATGCATCTTTCAGATGAATAAGTCTGCCTGAGTTTTCAATCCAAGCATTTCAAGCTAGATAAATATAAGAAGATGGAGCATCCCATAAACTGGGAGATCTTTGTCTATTGTTTAACGAAGATGTGGGCGACGACGCAGTGCGGACACTCGAGTGACATCAGTATCAACGGACTACTAAGATGGCTTCTCTGGGTTGCTCAGCATCGGCTCTGAAGTCGAAATGAGGAAACTTCTTCTCGAAGCCGTTAGGTGATGTTGAGATAAGTCCGGAAAGCTATATTTCCCAAATATTGTAGGCCAGAGGCAGGTTGGCGGGTCTGGCTGGGTACGACTCATAGTCCACGCCCAGATTTCTTACTGGACACGGCATTTATGGAGCTGGATGTGAGCGATTGGCCTAATTCGTCTGAGCACCAGTCATCGATTACAAATGTTTCTGTCATGGATATCATCTATGATCCTGCCAAAATTGAAGAGGAATAAAATGGAATCTGATCTCCTGTAAGTAGTGAAGTATAGGGGATATTTTCAGCGCATCCTTCGGGTGGTCGGAAAAATGTCACCTAAGATCAAACCAAGCCGTCGCCTAAGGAAACTCAAACAGGATCTGGCTCTAGTTCGAGTGCTACTTGAAGACCGGCGACGCCGGGTAGGGATGCACCGGCATTGAATTGTGTGCGTGCTTACGGTGGCGAGCAATGCCCCAACTGTCACGTGGCATTGCAACACGCAATTGACCTGTAGCATCCTCCAGCTTATGCCCTTATTTTATGGAAGAGGCGGATCTAGCCGGTGGTTGGGGAGGCGAAGTCGATAAGAAACAAACGTACGGAGTGTTCCACATTAGTGGAGATGGTTTTGTGTAGCCAAATTGATTGAAAATAAAGTTTGGTGAAAATCTAGTCTTGTTTTGTATCCAGGTACAATGTTTGCACCAGTTGACTGTTCAGTTTAGTTAATTAGGCATAAAACCTTGCTTATAAACTAAAATGGTTTGGAAAGGGGACAGGTGTGGGGGGGGGGTGGGTACAAACATAGTTTTTCCCCGAGCTTTTCCGCTTGGGGGTGGCAAATGCCTTTTCCCCTGGATTGGCCACTGATTGAAAGGACTGCGCAAAACAGCAGCACGCAAATATGTAAACCCTTGCAGTACTTAAGACTCATCCGTTTAAACGAAAAGCACACATACCGTCAACAAGGCTGCGACTCCCGTCAACATATCATCAAATATCATAAAAGATCAAACCAAATCCTTTCAAAACGAGGGTTCCGGAATTCACGAGAGTGTCAATCTGTCTCCGGGCATGAACATATCGGAATTATTTCACGACAGCTAACTTTGGCTCTCAAAATAGTGGTCTAAGATTGGCAGCCTTGAAGCCAGGATGATTTTTAGCTGGGGCAGCTTTGTGGTGGATGTTATGCCTGTACTCGATGTCGTTAGTTGCACTGAGTCAATTCCAAATCCGGCCTTTTATTTAACCTTCGCCGGTGGGGGTTTTCCTCCCTCGGGTTTTTAGTGATAAAACGGTGGGCGCGGGCAATGTTGTGTTCCTTCATATTTTTAATTTTCCGAAATGTTAGCTAGGTCTATCGGTCGGTCACCGGCAATGTGAATGACCTCACCTAAAATGCTTAGGACCGCATAACTAAAGAGGGTTTCGACGTTGAACTCTCCACAATTGCCTACAGGCGCATTTTTTCGGGATTTTTGATATTGGTGACCTAGGTTGTGCAGGTATGACCTCCATTGTCATACATGGGAAAATCACGAATGGCTTTTCTGTAGTATGGATGAAATCAACTTAACATCGGTTCGACTTGCTCTAGCCCATTTTAGTTGATGCAATTACTTGTGACCTTTAAGGTCCTTGGTAATAGATTTTTGGTGTTTTACTCTATAAATTTATAAACTAGATGAACTTGTTTTGTATGACTGTTTGTTGTCGCAGTAATGATATACATTGACTATGGTAGTTGGGTGCGTTTACTGGTCGGGTATTTTTAAATTTGACCTGGGATATTATATCATTGTTCGTATTGACGGGATTGTTGGTGCATACTATGGCTGTATCTTGTTTGGTTTGGGTTATTGAAAAGGAAAGCGCTTATGCTGGGTGGCTTGGACATTAGAATATCCACATCCAGTGACCTGTGCTCCTAGGCTTTGCCTGACGAAAATGAATGCCACAGTGATGAGAGAAACTCAGAGCTCTCGATGGTGCTGAAATGTTTCTACTATCATGTTTCTGGATTTGGGGTTTTGTGTCTTATTAGGGATTTTGACCTTTTGACCCCTGGTGACCTTGATATTGACCTGACAGAAAATGACTGTATTTTGATATATTTTTGAAGAGTTTTGATTGCCGTTTGTGTTTTTTGTTCTTGTTTTGAGATCGTGGGGTTTTTCCCCCGGGGTCCCACGTTAACACGCGCATTGATGGGGGTCTGAGCCACCTTCGCCTTGACGGGGGGGCGGTTACCCGACCCCCTAAGATCTCGAGAACTGCGCTAGGTAGCGAAAAACGGTAAACGGTGTTGGATAGCCCATCCACTTCTCCGTCGAAAATATTTGTACCATTTTTCTGTCAGGTCAAATTTAAGTTCACTAGAGGGCAAAACATACCGTATCAGGAATAACATGTAAATTAAGTTTTTTTCGGAAATTACATCTGAACAAGTAAAGATAAAGCAAAACGATTTGAACTATATGAATCCTCGCAGCAAGCCAAATCGAATAATATATAACATGACCTTGCTAGGTCAAAATAAGGATTTGACCTGACCTGAGGTCAGGTAAAGGTCAAATCGGGCAAAATGCATATCATTAGAACTACAATGACGAGGAAAATCGAACGCCGTTAGAATAAACTTTCTATCTCTATTAATTACTAAGTCATTCAGTTAAAACCATTTTCCCATGTATTTCCAAGGGAGAGGTCATTGCTCGTACCTGACCTTAGGTCATTGATACCAAAAATACCGGAACATATTTTAGAGAACTCGGTGGGGCCATTATGTGATATGAGTTTCAATCGGATAAGTTTACCCTGTTCCGACTTATGCTATCTTAAACTTTTTTTGAGGTCAGGTCACTTGACCTGTACTGGTGACCTGACCTGAGATGACCTAACCTTAAAATTAAAAAAAGTTGTAAAAATGATGAGGAAATAGGTATGACAAGTACGGCGGCGCGTACGCGCCGCTGTTCTTGTGCTCTCTCCGAAAAACACGAGGGTACCCGCCCCCCGTCAATGCGCGTGTTAAGTGCACAACAGAACATACCTAAGGCCTTATCTATTTTCCCTGGTTAGTGAACGGTCAAGAAGACCGGTATATGGAATTATAGCGCCATTTCTCCCATTCGTTGGTTCAAATTCCACTTGCTCGCAGATCTGGTGTGCTATGTATCGGCTCAGCGGACAAGGCTGTCCTGAAAATGCAAATATTCATTAGCCGTAGGGAAAATGGAAGAGAAATGTGCCGAAGAACGGGACGTCTGTTCTACTTGTACAGTTTGATTTTTCCCCAACGCATGAATACTTAACATGAAGTCCAAAATAAAAGCTAAAAAGGTGGTGCCCGCATGAGAGTGATAGAGATGACCATAAAAACATATGATGATATGCATATTGTGCATTTTTGTTATTAATATTTAGGTAGCCTGATGCCATATTCCTCTAGTTTAGCTGTTATTGTCATGGACAATAACCAACGATTCTCAAATGATCACCCTATTTCTGCCCAATAGGGGCTTTCTGAAGAACCGTCCTTCTTACTCCCCAAATTGAAAATGTTTATTCTTGTATGACGGTAAATCTTACCTGAACTCAATGCCCGATTCTACCTCCTCCAAGCTTTTTTATAAATTCTGTCCAAGTTGTTTCAAGCTCGGTTTTTAGAGTCGGAACCTCACTAAAGTCATGTAGGGACTTGTCACGGAGAACCCGACCCCGCCACCCGAACGAGGAACTCCCACAATGAAGGGTTAATTTAGAAGCCAAAGCTTAACGTACCGAAAAGCACAGTGACGGCTGCCCAGCTCAGACCACCCTCTTCCCAGTCAGCTGCCAGACGACCTAGGTCGGGTAAATATTGAGCGGTGGGGTGTCTCAGAGGAATCGATCCCAAGCCTATACATGCACTGCCACTGCATTTTCCTGAGCAGCGGGCCGGAGCCGAAAACGACCAACTGAACTAACAAGAAGGCGAAGTTGGTTATATATTTGCGATCTTGACTGTTCGTTTCATTTGAAGCATGCGACAACCCGTGAACGGGGATGGGGTCACACCATTAATCCAGTAGTGTCCGAAAGACGAAGCTGACTATTATAGCATTTTATCAAGCTCAGTTGTCTTACTCGTAGTAGACCATTGTCCATGCCATAGCAACAAATACAAATTATCATTTATCAATATGTTCTTGGGAAAACCGTCTAGATTATCTTCATGATATCCAAACTTTCGGTAAGTCATTTGATATCACTCGGCTGCAGCTTGCACAAGGAAAAAATTGAGACAAACCACGAAGTCAAAACAGGCCACACACACATCACTGAGATCATATACCGTTTTAAGCCATTCTGATAAGCAAGAGCTTAAGCTCAATTTCCATAAGCTTCACCTTACCCTCCATTGTGACCCAGACAATCACTACAGTTCGAGAAACATTGAGTTTATAGGCGCGAGAGACGAGGTCACAACTCAAGAGTTTGTGTAGTCCGTCGTTTTAACGACCCGGTAAAATCGACGACACTTCCTTCAGAATGGGCGACTCCGCTCTGCGCTCAGAAAGCCGCCTCCAGTGCCACTCCTTTGTAAACATCGCCATTCTCCAGCACAACGCACAGGCCTCGCGACCTGTCCTCGGCTGGCACGTGGCCGCCCTCACGGAAGCTCCCACCACCCCGTGCCATTGCGTGCCTTCTTGTCAAAATTTTACCCCGCACGAGACTATTCGCCCGGATGAGGTCTTCTCTCCTCTGGATATTATGATCATGGATCAAGCCTCCATTTGGAACAAAACCCCCAGTCCGGCTCACAGGCGAGACCACTGGCGAGGGCAGATCTCTGCTGCTCGACTCGCCACTCTCGCTGGCACCTCCCGAGGGCGTCAAGTCTCGCACGGTCGCCTGCAGCCTCACCGCCGTCCTCCAGTTCCCTGCCGCCGCCGGCTCCGACACCAGCGGCGACCACGTGCTGGGGTAGTTGCCCTCGCTCTTGGATATCCCCTGGTGTCGGTGACAGCGCACCGGACAGCGGGGCGTGCAGAGGTCTGTCTGAGACCTTGCACGGCACGGCGGCTCCGAGCGTTGTCGAGGTGAGAGCTGGTCGCAGTGCACGCAGCACAGTTTGACCGGAGGATGTGGACGTTCGGCCTCTGGCTCTTCGGCGCCGCCAGTGGCCGGCGGACCTCGGTCGGAGCTGACGCTGGGTCGGAAGACTACCAGCAGCTTCTTGGAGGTGCGCCGCGCAGGCCGCCGACGCCGGCAGCACAGGTTCTCCCGGAACGCCATCCTGAACCGCTTCGACATGACGTTGTAGAGCACAGGGTTGATGGCCGAGTGGAAGTAGTAAAGAACGCCTGCCGAGGACAGGGTAATTTCAGCTCAGAGGGAGGGAAAGCTACAACGTATGAGATTTACATCGCTGATTGGGTATGTGTGACAATGAAAGTCAGCTGCCCCGAATCCTTAATTTGGGGTATGGTATGGTAATGATGGATGATTATCAGTTGCCGGTTGAAAAAGAAAACAAGGCAATGTAAGCACTGAGTTAAATATTCACAGAATTATGCGGACGAACCAATAAGGCTGCAGTTTCACAAGTGATGAGAGTAAAACAGCCGAAAATGGGCCACACCGTACTCTGTTCTTCCACCTTCCTTGCAATTCTCTGATACGGGAGGACTATTGAACTACTCAAGCCATCAACATAACATATTTGCCTTAAATCCTATGGTTATGCATATAAAATTATAGTTGTAATCTACAATTTTCACTGTCGAAATTGTACAATGTGAGAAAGCATACTATTTAAACATTTTATTACAGTGTTTCCTTTGAAACTTCGCTGTTGTATTAGGTTCCAGGTATAAGTATCCTTATTACATTTCCTTTTCCATATTTTACCTTTTACTCATCTGCATAAAACAGCCATTACAGTCATCCATGTATGCATGTACATACATACTTTATCTAAGAGGCTCAATCATAATGGAAGGATGTGTTTTACATGCTTTATATACGGAGTCGACTTGAGCTGGAACTGCCCGCCCAGAGCCTGTTGCTCATCTAGCTGAATAAATGAAAAGAAATGATGCCCACATATTTTCTCTACCTCCAATCAATAGAAATATTTGGGGAAAATCTAATGTGCCCCATTGTAAGTTTATGGAGCTTTCCGTGTCCTCTCGTGACTTCAATACTGGCCTAGTACAAAAAGTTATTATGGTTTCTCGTCTTGTCTTTGAGAGCTTTCGAAAGCCCTCCTTCATTCTGCTCTGGCTTTTCCAGGAAATTAGATACGGAGGGGAGCGAAATACTCCCCCTCATCGGGGCACATCATGCCAGGTACCTCGGGGAGCGCGACTTAAAAACAGCTCGACAAAATCTCACGCATCATCAGATCATAGGGACATTATAAAGATGAAGTATTTTTTAGCTATATGAGAGGCTTAACTGTTAGATAGAGGGACGGAGAGGCAAGTGCGCTAAATATAAACGTCAACCGACCGGTTCCGCTTCTGATGATCTTACTGCACTCCCCGGTTCCGATGATCTTACTACGCCCCCTGGTTCCGATGATCTTACTGCATCCCCTAGCTCCGATGATCTTATTGGATCCCCTAGCTCCGATGATCTTATTGCACTCCCCGGTTCCGGTGATTTTACTGCACTCCCCGGTTCCGATGATCTTACTGCATTCCCCGGGTCCGACTATCTTCCCGCACTCCCCGGCTCATTTTTCTATATTTGGCTCATTTTTCTATTTTGTATTTCCTAGCACATTTTGATCCCGTGAATGGATTTAAGGGATCATGTAATGATAGTTTCTCCAATGGAACGCTGTCAGAAGGCGGTTTCAAATGGGTATTTTGCTCCAAACAACCGAACCAACGTACAAAAAACGTTATAAACGTAATTGCACTACACCACGAGTATTATAGGATCCTGCGTGTGCACCGAGGTAGGTACCTATTGTTTTCCAACGCACGCATCTTTGGTTACACACAATAGAACCGCTGAGGCAGACGACACACCATCAGTGATTTCCGCTGTGCTTTTTCGCAAGATAACATTGACTGTCTCATCTTCGTGGGGTGACAAAGGTATCGGCAACACAGCTTACGGGATATGTAAGGATGACATCCATGTCTCATTATGTTGTCTGGCTCTCGACTAATCAGAACTGGCACACATAAAAAACATCCGGTAGATGTAGAAGCTGCACCAACAAGCTTATCCCATTAGGGACCATCCATAAATTACGTAACGCTTGGAAGGTGGGGAGGGAGTAAGCTTTTGCGTTACGCAGCGTAACAAGGAGAAGAGGGATTCGTCCTGATCGTTACGTAACGCCGGAAGCTTTGGGAATTTGGAAGGCAAATCGGAAAAATGGCGGGTTATAATAGCAGAGCTGAGAGGCCGTCTCCCCCTTTTTCTACGATGAATGTATTATTTCAGCTGCGTTGTGTAAAATGTCAGATATTTTTACGAGATCACATTTTTAGTGCGGGATAGCGCGGGAATTTGGGAGCTAGCCAGTCTTACGGGGACCACCCGACCAGTGGCAGATACAGGGGTGGAGCTAAGGGGCTTAAGCCCCCCGAAATGTTTGAGTGCTTATATCTAATGCTTAGGCAGAGGGTGATCCGAGACAATGGTGGGTGGGGCTCGAGCCCCTAGCCCCCCCCAATGAAGTCTTGGATCTGCTACTGCATCCGAGCAATGATTCTTTAAAGCTTCCCCCAAATGGCTGATTTTGCTCAAGTGTTTCTAAAAAATGTTATTATCCATATGTTTTTCTTGCCAAAGGCAATTGTGTGGGATTTCCCTTAGACAAAACCAACTCAAATAGGGCGGAATAGTTAAGAACAGAAAACATTGTGTGCTGACCTCTAGCCCTGATTTATGTTTTTAGTCAGTCCAGCGCGCGTCCGCAGCGGCTTTACCAGGAATGCATATTGTCCGATGCAACGCGGTGTCCACATAAGTGCCAATTGCTTTCGGCTGGATATGATGTGAAACAAAGGCGGATACTAGGTGACCAAAATTAAGATCTTCATCTCCAGAAAATTAGAGAAGTGGAAGCGCCAGCAAACCGTATCCAAAATCATCTATGAAAATGTATCCAGGAGCCAGGTAGGTACATACCTATGGTATGCCAACCCTCTTCCCTGATGACCAGCCCAGCACGCACTAGGTACTGGTGCGTCCGTAGGCACCGGTAGGTACCACCCCCCCTTGAAACCACCCTGGCGCACCCTGAAACGTTGCTCTTGACACACCCTCTCCCGAGGGTACAAACATTGGTGCCTCCACGAGCCATGATTAGATTTGGCGCCACTGTGATAGGTTACCTTCACCGAAAAATATGTGGCTTAACACGCGCATTGACAGGGGTATGTACTCGCCCCCTCGGGTTTTTCGGAGATAGCATGAAAACGGCAGCGCGTAGCGCCGCCGTACTTGGCATACCTTTTTCCTCATCATTTTACAACTTTTGACAACATTTTAAGGTTAGGCCATCTCAGGTTAGGTCACCAGTACAGGTCAAGTGACCTGACCTTAAAAAGTTTAAGATAGCATAAGTCGAAACAGGGCAAACTTATCCGATTGAAACTCATATCACATAATGGCCCCACCGAGTTCGCTAAAATATGTTGCGGTATTTTTTATATCCATGACCTAAGGTCAGGTACGAGCCAGGACCTCTCCTTGGGAATACATGGGAAAAATAGTTTGAACTGAATAACTTAGTAATGAATAAAGATAGAACGTTTATTTTAACTGCAATTAGATTTGCCTTGTCTTTGCAGTTCTGATGATATGCTTTTTGCCCAATTTGACCTTGACCTGACCTCAGGTCTGGTCAAATCCTTGATTTGACCTAGCAAGGTCATATTATATATTATTCGATTTGGCTTGCTGCGAGGATTGATGTAGTTTTAATCGTTGTTTTGCTCTATCTTTACTTGTTCAGATGTAATGGCCAGAAAAACTTAATTTACATGCTATCCCTATGACGACATGTTTTGATCTCTAGTGACCTGAATTGTGACTTGACAAAAAAATGGTTCGAATATTTTCGATGGAGAAGTGGATGGGCTACCCAATAACGTCTATCGTTTTTCACTACCTAGCGTGGTTCTCGAGTTCTTAGGGGGCGGGTACCCACCCCCTCCGTCAAGGCGAAGGTGGCTCAGACCCCCGTCAACGCGCGTGTTAAATGACGCCACGGCTCAAATGATGGTTTCTAACCAAACAGCCTCGGATTTGGGTTCTTTGTTCCTTAGTTCCATCTTCCGAATAGCGAGAGTAAGAACTTGCTAATAAATATACATCCCAACCTATCCTTAAGACTCCTCTAACCTCTAAGATCCTCCGACCTCCTTCCGTGCGTTTTAGAACCTCCTGAAACCTGCCTAAAGCTCATCCAAGATCATTTTAAACCCCCAATCTCCTTTTAATCGAGAGGTCGCTTTTCCGGAAAGCTTAGAGGAATACATTTCTGGCACACACATTTCAATAAATAAGACACAAATCGTTTGACGATGGGAAATGGTCAATTATGAGTGGTTAGTGACTGTGGTTTCACTGTTCCTTTTTCCGTGTGTTATTTCCTCTATAATAAATTGACATTCCCACTGGAGAGGGGACTGACACCAACGCGCACTGAGAGGTGGCCTGGTAGGCCCCCGCTGAAATATAAAAAACCAAGAAGCTTGGAAAATGTTCGTTTCGGCGTGTGCGGGAGCTATGGGATCTACGTTATAGCTAATTTACATTAACCTAGGTAACCCTATTTCCGGCAGGGGGGGCTAATATTGCCCCCCTTCAGGTTTTTCGAGAATATCTCCGAAACGGCTTGCGATAGAACTTTGAAACTTCCTGATTTTTCCTAAAACTAGTACAGGCAGGTTTTCTGAAATTTTCAAGATTATATATTTACCAGGGGCGGAGCTATGGCTGGGTTTTTGGGGAGGTTCTATCCACAAACCAAGTATTATCGTATGCGATGGGTTTTTTGTAAAAGGAAGCCGTCTCTGCTGATCCTGATACCAGTTATATAGTTTTATTATATCATTTTTTATGTGAGATGATAGTGCATTCACAATTGTCACTATTTGTATTCATCAGGGGCGGTTACAGCAGTTCAAAATGGGGGGAATGTTATCAAGAAGGACTAAACGTTAGTAAGTGAGAAGACTGCTTACAGCCGTGTCAGGGCGAATACAATTGGGTATATGAAAATTCAAAATAGTTATAACCCAATTCTAGATTACCAGAGGCGTGTCCAGTCACTACACATTTTCAAAATGTATATTCCCAGCCAGTATCACCGCCGCGACTCAATATCGTTGTATATTGAAAATGTGTTTCCAATCACCCCCACCCCCCCCACGACGAGTCCTTGATCCGCCTATGTCACCCCCTTTCCCAGAGCTGCCATGGGAGGGTAAAAATTATCAGAAATTAAATTTCAACTAGTCGAGGGACTAATATACTCATGCATACCATTCGCATATTGTTGGTATGTATTTTACCCCACTGTTTTACCTTACTGCATCCGCCCCTGATGAGTTTTTCACTTTTTTCTCATTTATTTATGTATCAAAGATGCCAAGCAGTATATTACGGCTTCTAATCCGCGTAACAAAGACTTTTTAGGTTGTATATATTTCCCCTCATAGTCCTGGTCCTGGAACTGCCATTGAATTTCGAATTTTTGCGTAACTCGAGTATATGAAAATTTTGGGTCAATTATTTGTAAATCTGAACTAGTTTTGTGAAAATCGTACAACAGAGACAAGGGTTATGGAAAATCTAAAAAATACACAAAAATTGTATATTTTGCACGACCTTCTCCTAAAAAATAAAAATTTTGAAATTTTCTTTTTTTCAAAATAAAGTTTAGCAGCAGAGGAATCTATGGCACTTTGAATTTTCAAAATCGGCCGGTTAGATTACGAGATCTTAGGGGGGCCGATATTGCCCCCCTGCCGGAAATAGGGGTAGCCGGGAGCCTGACGGAAATAGGGGTAAGGTAAGGAAAGCTTTCATCTTTAAGGTCAAACGAGGTCATAAAGGCCGCATCTCGGTCGTGCTGGAAGCCCATTGGGAAATGCCGTACATATGCAGGGGAAAAAGTAACGAACATACTGAAAACAGACCAAGGCTATTAGATGGGGTCCAACAAATCCTGAAAGTTTGGGAGTCAATGTCATTCAAGGTAACTGACCCATGACGTCACAGAATGATACATTTCCAATAATGCTCACTATTACTGGCACTAAAGCAACTGCAGGGCGAAAAAATGAGGGTTTGGCTTTGTGCAAAGACCTTGACCTATACTGAGCCTTAACATGGAGGAACTTTAACTATGACGTCATAGCATAGCATGTTTCATACTTAGTAACGTCATCTGACCGAGATCACCGGGATCAATAATCCTGAAAATACTGATATGATCTTGGTCTGTGACCCTTGACATTCATCTTCATGTGAGGTGACTTTGGTATATCATCCGGATTATATGACGTTAATTACGTCACCACTGCAAGCAAAATTAAAGTGAAGTAAAAGAAAATCGATATGCCTACTGTTCTGGAGTTGAAACTTCCAGTGCTGTTTTTTTCGTGTCTATCTTAAATCATCACAGTCGTGCATAATGCACGTCCCAATAGTGGTGCAGTGGTTAGCGCGTTCACTTTCCGCGCGACCAACTCGGGCTCAATTCCCGGCAGATTCCATGAACAAGGAACAATCTGGCTCCCGAGAAACCGTTCCAACAGGGTAAGAATTGGCGACGGCATAAAACCCTGAAGGTTAGCGCGGCGATGAGCCCCAAATGTTATTCCATTCAGCTCTATATACAGAGACACAGCTATAGCCGTATGCAGTTCTTTGGTTATCGTGAAAAAACAAGTGAACCACACCTTAGCAGCCTCTTTCAGTACTTGCGTTGCTCGCGTTACAGCCAAAACATAAGCATAAAGAACTACCCGTAACCATCACGTCCTTTGTTAGTAAGCAGGGTACGTGTGAGCCGCATTGCTCTTTATAACCGGGTCTGGCATTTCTCAGACCGCTGCAGTCGACACTGGCGCGGCGCACAACTGAAAACAATAGCGACCAGAGAACGCTTCCAACGGTTCATAACCGTGAGCACAAAACCAACCTCAATTACCACACGTCCTGCAGGCGCAACTGGCTTCTGTTGGAGCAGTCAGTGAAAGAAACGCCAAAAAACGTACAGATCTAGGGACATTTCAAACTTAACACGCGCAGTGGAGAGGTCCTAAAGTGCCTCCATCTATTTTCCAACGTGACCGGAGAACCGTTCGCCGCCAGAAAACGCTACTCGGCCACATTGGAGAGAATCTGTGAGCGCATCGATTGGTGAAGACATTTTGAAAATCGGTTGACTATTTTTTCTCATAAGCCTTCAAAGTCAGACCTATCTTTTGAGACCGTCGCAATCGCACGGTCGCACCAGTTCACCTGCATTGTAGACCGAGTGGTGACGTCATAACATCACATAACCAGGTTATACGTCAATGTCAACCCACATGAAAGTCAAGGTCAAAGGTCACCGGTCAATTTTATGGAACCCAGTATTCTGGTCTGATGATATTATTCAGTATGACTTATGTTATGATATGAATTCATAGTTAAGGCTACTCAAGGTTACGGTCAAAGTCACAGGTCAAGGTCAATGGTCTATTTCAAATTCAAACCCTCATTTTCCGCCTAAAGGCTGCCACAGTGTCAGTTATATTGCACATTATTGGGAATATGTCATACTTTACGTCATAGGTCATTGACATTGAATGATCGTAACCGCAAAATCTCAGAGAACATTGGGTGGGACGCTCCATTTATGCCCTTAGTCCACTTTTGGTGTATTCCCTCCACCCTCCCCATCCAGATTGCCAGTAGAAGTGGTATCTGGGTGTGATCGTTCACCCTGTCATAAAATGCACTGCAGCACCCCGTTCTGGTTCAATGCCGCTCGACGTCCATGTATGAACCAGTGTCGAAATTCACCAATTCTGCGTTTCCAGCAGTGTTTTCGAAGTTGTGACTTTATTACCTATTGGAGCTGAAAATTTTGATTCAGTTTTTATTTGCTTCATTACCAAATCAGTACTAAAACACACATATTCTAATCAATTCACCATTTCTAGTTCAAAGTCCATAAAAGACGTAGATTTTGAAATAATTGCGTCAGAGTGAGGTCGTCAAACATGTCGAGTACCCAATTCTAGGCCCACGTACCTAATTCTACCGGTTTATGCAGTCCTTGGATATCTTATTTTATGAAATTTAAAACGTTGGAATCACATTTGTAATAGATATCACTGAATGTTCCTTTACTTCTTAAATCCTACTCATATGACGTCATTGAAATTAATTTAGAAACAAAACAGATGAAAGCAATTGTACGACCACCGGCTCCCGTTCCAGTCGTTTAAAAAGGAATCCTGCTTAAAGTAATCGAACAGGGTAGAATAAATCAGGGATATGTCAGTTTCCACACATCTATGTCACAAATGATTTCGATTTATCCAACATTACGTTTTAGGAGTTTCTTTGGATAGGGTTATCGATTGCACGTTAAATGAGTAAAATCGGTTCCTTAGTTCTCGAGTTAGGAGCGGGGGTTCTGAACCCCTCTGTGCACAATGCGCACAGGTCAGACCTGTGCACAATACCTTACAGGTCAGGCGCATCGGACGTGTTAACAACCGAACACGTCTCTTAGGTGCTCTAAGACATCATACGCCTATATTTCGAACGCAACGGTTTGGTAATAGCCAACAAATGAAGGAGTCAGCATAAGGTACCTGTTTTGTAATCATTTCAGTTTGTGCTTCATGCCCTGTTCTCTAACCCGCGACGGCTAAAAACAGCTGAACAGTTTTCGCACTCCATAAAATCCGGTCCTGAGCCCGCCGCTGGCAGTGGACAGTAAAGCGGAGAAGAAGCGACTCAGCTATCCCTAATTGAGCGAGGTGGCGCTACAGCTGGCTTTAAGTGTCCGCCTGAAACAGGCTGGCGTCCAGGACAGAGTGCGGCGGCTGGCAATTAGTGCTGCCGTTATTCCCGAGTTCCCAAGCGTAATGCTGCTGGCGGGGTTTCAGCCCAGATGCAGCAGAGGTGCCTTAAGAGGAAAATACGCTCCCGTCCCGGTGTAAATCAGGCTTAAGTAGCATTTTTAAGAAACAATGAAAGGTGGAGGCATGTTTATAGGAAAAACACAATACAAAAATCCATGGGTATAAGTTTCGGCTCTTGATGGAGCAATTGTTTTACAGGAACTCAGCATGCAGGAGTATATAATACCGGACGGGGCCGGTAAAATGTTTTTGCAGGGACCGAGGTCACTTTTGAATTTTCCGCCCGAGACGCACAGCGTCGAGGGTGGAAAATTCAAAAATGACCGAGGTTCTGCAAAAATTCCGCACCAAGTGCGGTATGATGGTAGGATATTTACTATCTTATATGCTGTATACCATATACAATATACCATATATATGCTGTTTTGTCTTCAATTCAGACGGATTAATTTTCCGTTTTCCTTCGGATTTCGTACCAGAGAGATCCATGGATAGTGAAATACCTTCTTTTCCGAGATATTTAGGCCTTGAACTAGACGAAGAAAAATACCAGATACCAGATACCAGATGGTCGTCGGCATAGTAGGCTACTAAAAGCCTGTAGAAGCCGGTCTCAACGAGCTCGGTTGCGTGTAGACAGTGGGTTCTCAGTCAGTGTCGGGAGTGGTGTACTTGTGTTCGAGCCAGTGATTGTCGAGCCTTGCTTTGAAGGTGCTGATGGAGGGCGAACAGACGACGTCTGTTGGAAGACTATTCCAGTCGTTTATTACGCGGACTCCAAAAGCGTTCCTGCGTACACGAGACACCGCCGCTGGTTTGACCAGTTTGAAGGGATGGCCCCTCGTGCGTGTGTTGCGATCGCGTTCGAAGAGGAGTGATGGCTCGAGATCTACCAGACCGTTTAGTATTTGATATACGCGGATCATATCACCTCGCTTACGCCTGTAATAAAGCGAGGGTAAGTCCAGCTCTGCAAGTCGTTCACTGTAGGGTCTATGGCGTATTTGACGGATCATTCGTGTTGCGCGTCTCTGGACCCGTTCGAGACTCTTTTGATCGGAGCGATTGAAAGGTCCCCATGTAATGTTCGCATACTCGAGGTGGGGTCGAACCAGCGTCTTGTAAAGGATGGGGAGGCTCGACTTGTCAATCTTCTGGAATGACCTCCGTATCACTGCAAGCAGCTGGTTCCCCTTGGCGACCGCCACAGCAGCGTGCTCCCGAAATTTGAGGACACTGTCGATAGACACCCCTAAGTCTTTTTCACGACTGGACCCCTGTAGCGCTACCGCTCTCATGTGATACCCATGGTGGATATTAGAGGAGCCCACATGTAGGACTGAGCACTTATCTTTGTTGAAGGGCAGCTGCCATTTGTCGGCCCATTCGGTGGCCTTGTCGATGTCGGACTGGAGTGTAACTGCAGAGCTGTGCTGCATTATTGGGGCGTATATCTTTGTGTCATCTGCAAATATTTTTGTCGTGGACTGGATCACGTCTGGCAGGTCATTGATGTACACTAAAAACAACATCGGACCGAGCACAGAGCCCTGTGGTACACCGCTTATCACTGGGGCCCAGCCTGATGCGCATCCATTCAGCACAACTCTTTGCTCTCGCTTAGAAAGGAAGCTCTCAATCCATTTGAGCAGTTTTCCTGTGACTCCGTAGCCTTTGAGTTTTTGGAGGAGTCTGTTGTGCGGCACTGCATCGAAGGCTTTACGAAAATCAAGATAGGTGCTATCAAGGGGGTTTCCGGCCTCCAAACATTTGGTCCAGTCGTCTACAGTTTCCAACAGTTGGGAGTCGCAAGAGCGCCGCGGACGAAAGCCGTGTTGAGCCAGCGACAGAAGGTTGTAGTGCATCATGTGCTCCATGAGCTGATCCCTTATTATGGCTTCTAACACTCTGCAGGCAATGGACGTCAAACTGATGGGGCGATAGTTGCTTGGTTTCTGCCTGCTACCTTTTTTGTGAATGGGCACAACTGAGGCTTTCTTCCATATATTTGGGAGAACACCGGAGTCCATGGATCTGCGGAACAGGATAGCAAGAGGACCAGAGATAACAGCTGCAGTCTCTTGGAGAACTCGAGGATGCAATTTATCGGGTCCAGGAGCCCCACACGGTTTTAGTTGGAGGAGACGGGCGCTAACCAATTCAGGTGATATGATAATATCTGATAGGGTCTGGTTCGCAGCTCAGTCTGGAAAAGCAGGAATGAAATCCATGTTCTCTCTGGTGAAGACTGAGCAGAAAAATTGATTTAGAATTTCAGCCTTCTCTAAGTCACTGCTATGTAATGTGCTGTCTTTGCCCTCAAGGTCCTCGACCCTGGACTTTGTTTTGAGTCGGGAGTTCACATGCCTCCAAAAGGGTTTCACAGATTGTTTCAAGGTTCGGATGACCTTCTCTTCATGATTATACAGGAGCTTTCTAGTCATGGTGCGGAGCTGATTTCTTGCAGCTGTATATCTGGCGAATGTGAGACTGAGTTCGGGCTCTCTGTCCGATGCCTTATAGGCATTCCATGCTCTGGCTTTTTTCTTTTTTAGACTTGTAGCCTCAGGAGTCTTGTAAATTTTATTGTAATTGGGCCTCTTCCTACAAGTGGGGACACACTCCTGGACCATTTCTTCAAGGACCTGCAAGAATGTGCTGTATGCTTCATCCAGATCTGCCTCCCTGAGAAAGCTCCACTCGTTAAAATCAAGTAGAGATCGCAGTTTGGTAAAATCTGCTCGGTTGAAGTTTAGCCTGTCCCGCATGGTCACCGGTGGAGGTGTGTAGCAGTTGAAGCAGAACTCTAGCACCAGATGGTCGCTCAAGCCCAATCCTGGTTGGTAGCTGAGATGGCTGATCATGTCCTCTTCATTCGTGAACGCCAAATCCACGGTGCTAGGGCGAGTGCCATGGCGGTAACGAGTAGACAAAATAAACAAAAGTAGAAAGTAGGAGACAAATTGAGAGAGTTTATAGAGGCAAGCCGCTGCCCAGAAACGGAACGCAAAATGAAATTTTGGCTCAAGCGACTGTCAAAACATGCAACAAAAACTGGACTGGAAATACATGACGACATGGACAAAACAAGATGGAACACGCTAATCTGCTCGTTTTTGATGGACGCCAGGAAGGAAAACGGCGATAGTTACGAGAACAGCACTGTCCATAGCCTTTTCTCTATCCTTGGACGTCATCGTAAGGATGCCCATGAAGGTGACCTTGAAACTGACCGATAGTTTGAGTGCCAGAGACATTAAGAAGGCAAAAGTGAAACAGCTCAAAGCAGAAGGAAAGGGGAATCGCGCCAACCGAGCTTCAGCCGTAACGAAGGAAGATAAAGAAACTTTTTGAAAAAGGACAGCTGGGATTCGGCACGCCCGAGACATTACAGCGCACTGTGTGGTGGCTGACCACCATACATTTCGGTCACCGTGGCAGGGATGAGGCGCGTCATCTTCAGTGGGGAGATATCAAGCTGAAAGAAGACGCAACCGGCCAGTATCTCGAGTTCCTAGAAAGGACGACAAAGACCCGAGATGGAGGGATCATGGGTGGATGCCGTGCATTTCGCCCGAAAGCGTTAAAAAATGACGAAGATAAGAAGCGCTGTCCGGTTCGGGCATACCTCAAGTTTGGAGGGGGCGCGGTAGTGGAGTGGCCGCGTAGCTGGCTTCCATCCAGCCGACCCGGTTCAGGCCCGGCGGCTCCTGAGCAAGGAGCAAGCTGGCTCCCGAGAAACCCTACCAACTGGGAGGTTGGCGACACCATAAAACCCTGGCAGTTGGTGCGTCGATAAGCCCCAAAATTATTATAAGTTTGAGAGAAGGAGGCCGGAAAAGATGAATGAAGAAGGTAGCCCTTTCTACTTGGCTGTTAATGCAAGAAGGAAGCAGGAAGAAATTTGGTGCCAATGTGCTCATCTAGGAAAAAAACTCGATCGCAGTCTTCATGAAAACAGCCTGTGAGGCTGCAGGGATCGGCGGAAGGATGACGAACTACTCAGCCCGCAAAACATGCGTCAAGCGTGCTCTGGAGTCAGGCTGTCCTCGGGAGTATGTGGCCTAGCTTACGGGCCACATATCAGTAGCAAGCCTATAAAACTACGTGGACGCGGGTATAAACATCCAGAAAGCTCTCTCAGTGAGTGTAGGGAGTAGTTTGCCGTGCTCCGTGAACAGCAAATCAAGAAATGTAGAATCTGTGCCTGCAGTTACCCCCGAACATCAGCGGATGTCAGAATGTCACTGTCGTCCACAAGTATTGAAACTTGAAAGCTGCAGCAAGCTTAGAATGGCCCAAAGACTGTTCAGTCAGATTTGATATTTGTGCTCTGTATTGTTGTGTTATCTGTTGTGTGTGTTGTATGTTGTGTTGTTTGTTGCGATATCCTGTGATATTTGTGAATATTGTGTTGAATTGTTTCGCTTCAGCAGGTACCTATCTTTCTCATCCAGTTATGATTAATGTTTTCGTAATGCTCGCAAATAATGTAGACGTGTTATAACTAGAGATCGTGCCCAATAAAATCTTATTCCGAAATTGTTTCGCCAATGTTTTAATTTCCACGAAAGAATAGTTAAGGATCCTCTTGTTCTGAAGTTTTGGTAATAGATTTCGGCCCGGGGTAAAAACATCTTACCAGATTTTACCGCCCGCGCGTGCTTGTGTTAAGGGCGTATTCCAGCATATGGTAAAGATAAATCATTACTTTCCAAACATTCCTCTTGCATCTTATTTGAGCTAATAATGTTTTCAATCACACGATTTTCCATTAAAGGCAAACACCGTTAGACCGCAGACGACCATTTTGCGTCATCATGTAATCAATCGCCGGGCAGTATGGATATGCGACTTCATAGAAATACGAATAAATGCAATGGGACTGAAGCAGCAGCTGCAATGGCACATCGGGCGCGAGCGACAGCAGGCATAAAATTAATCGATTTTGAGTCTCAGTCAAGAAACAAAGTTTTATGGGCCATTCCAGATCGGGACGGGGAAGTCACACACCAGGGCCCTGGTGGGCCCTGCAGGGCCACGTCGACGCACCGTCGCATTTCAGACTTTTCTGGAATTATTACCGGTGTTAATTCTATGACCATGCTCCTGACCGTAGTTGTTTTCAGAGGCAGGATTTTGTAGGGAAGATTCGCAATTTCATCAATTCCGATGGAGCCAAACAGGTCGCTAGGCTTATCGTTAAGTTTAGAGAGTCGGGATCAAACGCTTAGATTGCAGAATTTTGTGATGTTTTTGTCACGGTACCATCAAGTCAACAGCGCTCAGAAAGCAGCCAATTTTCCACCGGAACTACAGTCGTCGGACGCATCGACGCGTTCGGCATCGAGTTCCTGCTCCATCCTAAATTCAGATAACATGAATCAAGGTTATTGACATTCGCCGAGAAGTAGAGAATCACATCTGGCTGCTGCAATGGCCACTGCAGTCCCAGGAAACTAGGACACGAGACGGGACTGATTTATCCCTACTGTACCTCAGGAAATCCAATCAAGCGAATTTAACTGCTCAAGACAAGAATTGCAACCAGTTGCAATGGGCACACACCACGTGATGGGATTGGTGTGCTATAGTTGATGGCTGCAAATAAATTTCACAAATGCAGAAGCTAAAGCGTTCCACCCAGCGGTGCCCGAGGGGTGCTCAGCTTCTGAGTGGCCGGTGAAAGCGCAAGACTGAAATCGTGCTGCGGTTGAGAGCGAGAAAAACCAGTGAGATCTCAGGAATTATTCCCGTTCGTTACGTACAGTGGGAGTAAGTAGGACTCAGAGCGAACGGGAATGAAAAGGCTCCCCTATCGAACGGAGCAACTAAACATGCGTGACAATATATAGATAATTCCTGAAGTATCTTCAAGGAATGGTTGGAGGAAAGGCATACCTTCTTCCCAATAACAGTCAAACTAATAAAACCTGCCAGCTAGGAGGTCAGGTTGGCCGAAAGAGTACTGATACGGTACGCTAGACTTTGGAGTATTGTATCCATTTCAAACAAAAAGTAAGCATTCACGTCTTTCCCCGCAAAGGATGCGTCAGCTCTTTTCAGTTAACCTTCGGGACACGACTCGGTCCACTCCAGGGTTAATATATGTTGCAGACACGTGAGAGCCATGGGTGAACTTCGTTCCGTTCCACGGTGAGGTTAAAATTTCTTTAGTGCCTTGTTCGCTCCTTAACCCGTTGACTCGATTTGGCTGTAAAAAGTGTGTGACCTTATGTCGGGTCACGTCCCGGGCATCCTTAAACAAACACGCCAAAACCACTAAAGGATGACGCATCAATGTATCTTTTCGACAGTGGTTAATAACGGGCCAGATCGTCGGGCCACCCGCTTTGTACCATGGTCAAGGAGAGACAGGCCGGTACCGGGCTTATTTCCCAGCGGGTCACGACGAACGTTTACACTCGACGGAAGACACCGTCCTGGTTAAACACTGATTGAGGTTCAGCACCCATACCGACCCTCACGTAAAGGCAGGCTGCCTCAGGAGCGCGTGACTACGGCAAACACAACAGCTGCGCGCTGTGATTGGCCAGGCAGGTAGACTGGGGGGAGGTAGATGGGCCCGAGTCCAGCGCTCTCAATGAATGTAGCCCGTCAGCAAGGAGATGGCGCTGACCGGCTCCAACAAATATTGAGACAAATGAAGCGGCAACGGGGTGGGGACGACAGGGGCTGTTGGGGGCAGTGTGGAGAACGCGACATCTGCCCTCTGGATAGAGCATCTGCGGCACCGTTATCTTCTGCGGCTACAAATTGGGATTGAGTGGGTATCTACTGGCGTCTGACTGGAACAGAATATGCCGGATGGCGACCATCATTCGTTTTTTTCGTGGCCCAACCCCGGGGGAGTGAGCCCACCACTCCCATATTTTCGCTAAAGAGCGTCACCTGTTTTCCGTGCCACTGGGATCCCCATACCACGCAGGGTATCAGAACAGGAACAATTTCGAGGGAAGTCATGGATGGTGCAGCCTCAGTCAGCAGACCGGCGGACCATGGTCAAGGACCACCATTCAGAGCCATTGCAGGCTCCTGTGCTTCGCCGTCAGCTGTACGTAAACAGCGACACGTCTAGCGGAGACTTCTGCCGCGGCGTTACGAGAGGAAAATGTCGTTCCAAAGGGGTAGGAAAATGCCTATTTTGTGTTAGTTTAAAAGCAACGCTCCGGGTCCCGTCACGACTGATATCAGGGTCGACAACTCATCAACCTCAAACCTGTTCCCCAGTTGTCCGGAGATCCCTATATCGGCTCCCTGCCGCAGTCGAGAAAGCTTTGCCTGAGGCCATCCAGTAACGACAAAAAGGCTCCAGCCGGTCAATATTGACTGAGGTTTGAGGCAGATCCGACCGCCGTCGTGCTGTTACGTATTTGCAGCAGCACAACAGCAGCCTGTCGGCCCGTAAAACCTCTGGGACTGGTTCCCGGGGAGAGGCTACGATCCTGTGACGTAGGCGCAATGCTGCCCACCGATTGGTTCTGACAAAAACTGTGCTGACAGAGGGAACAGGCCTTATGGCTGGCATAGGGAGCGAGGCTGGTTGCGGGGCGCAGTAAATGGGGGTCGGACCTTCCCTGTGCTGCTGACACTGGCAGGGTAGGTAGTCGCCAGCGTCGTCGTAGCTCTCTTTGAGCTCCGGCTGCGTCGACGCCGTCGTTCCTCTTGGTGTCACCCCCTGAGCTGCGGTGTTGACGCCGCTGCCGCCCACGCCTCCCTGGGTCAGTCTGCGGCGCTGCGGCCGGCGCGTTAAGCCAGCGTGCTGACGGCCCCCAGTGTCTGACTGGACCGTCGGCAAAACGCCTTTGAACTGGGCATCGCGTACTGTGTGCCGGCCACAAACACAGTCCGGTTCGGGATAACACGGACCTGAGGAAGTGCCCCCCCCCACTGCCCGTAGGCAGCTGGCTCGGAACGACCGCTGAAGGGGGCTCTGCGGGTCACCTGATAAGCGGCCGCGTTTGTTTGCCCCTGATGAGGACCTGCGGGAACCGGCGCACCACCGGCCGGTACTGGGCCGGTCTGGGCTACTGTGTTATGATGAGGTGTTGTCGGCGCCAGAGGGACTGGCCGCGGCTCACTCCTCTGCGGGGCAGCCGAGGCCATTAACGGCGCCAGGCCACTGCCACTGGCAGCAGCGTTCAGTTCGGCCCGCGGTGCCACGTCTCTGCGCTCTTGCTCGACGCTGGCATCACAGAGCGGCCACAGCCGCGCTGAAAAAATGAGGTGCGAAAGAATTGAAGTTGGTGCTCGGCCCAGGGGCCTGATAGTCTGACCTGCAACGTTGGTCTAGTCGGGTGAATATAAGCCCGAGTCGGCTCTATTTTTTTGTGCCCAGCTGGGTACGTGCATCATTCATCCACTATTCTTATTTCATCTGTTTGGCTGCCTTGGTAAAAATCAAACTTCTGCCCTATTTTGTGCCTCGAGTGCTATACTCGGACAGTGTCACATTTGCATACAGCCGCATACCAGTGCTACACACCAATTACCACGTCAGGCACGGTGGTCATTATTCTGGACAAAGGGGGAGGGAGTGGCCGAAAACTACAGCCACATGGTCTGTAGATGGGATAAAGACGATAGGATATGTCACACATCACTCGGCACGCAGTATGGCCAGGCCGATGTGGGTTCATACCCCATCTCACCGGTGCCGCGCCACTCACTGCAGAACAGCGGTTACCGCTGGGCGCTGACCTCTGACCTAGCCCTGATAAGCACTGCTCCGCCACCTCCACATACACTGGATTGTTTGCTCAGGCACACCGTCTGTCCCGGCCGTCGTAACAAAGCCGATCCGTAAATGTGGAGTGGTGAAGCCATGGCCCAAGGCCTCACCCAGAATGGGAGAGGGACGCTGCCGAGTGAGCGGCCGGCCAGATCCGTCTGTGGTGGAGTCTGAGCAGCATAGTGTACGCCCGCGCTGGCCACGTGGTCGTCCGGGTAGCAGTTTTTTTGCAAAACATTGCTGGGCACGATCGGCTATGAGTTCGCCTGCAATCTCAGATCCCAACATGCACGCGACTGTGTGTTCCGGCAATCGACTATTCCCCACCCACTGGGCGCTCCGACTGCGGCCAATGAACTGCCCCAGTTCGGCATCGCCTCTCCACGGCGCCCTCTCATGTAACCGGCGCCGCAGTTCTCTGAGCTCTGAGCTGAGATTCTTACGAATTTAGCAAATGTGTTCTAAAGTTAGAACTCATCCCCACACCCGAAACCCACACATCCAAAAGGAGGGAAAAACCAGCGTGAAATGCCCCTTAAAAGCCTGTGGTTTTGATTCTGGTGTAGTATGACAGCCATGAGGTAATTTATCCGACATTTGCAGCGTATAGTTCTCAATTCAACCCTTCGAAAATTTTTGGAGACGCAACGCATGACTGTTAACATAACCGAGGGAATGGATTTCTACTGGGTCTGCTTAAAGATCGTCCCGAATAACTTTTTCTTGTCCGACACACCAACAGCCGTGTACGGCTCAGATGATAAATACAGCGGAGAAAAAACAATCACCGACTTGCGCTGGTATCAAGCTATGAGAATGTATATTAAGTGCATTTTTTCCATTTTGTTAATTTTTTTAATTTTACTCATTTTTTGCACATATGATGTATTTACTTCCCTTGTTAGCTCTCTCGCTTTTGTTTGGGCTTCCAGGTTTTGAGCTTTAGACTCCCATGCTCGACTAATAGCGCATGCGCTTAAAGGGAATGTGGCACCTTCATAACGTGACTTTAACTGAGATAGCCAACTTTTAAAGCAAGTCGGAAAACCCGGTACTCAATATATCGTTTGTCTTGGAACTCGAGGTTTCCATAGAAAAAAACTAACCTACCTGCAATGTACCCCTCATGTACCCTTAGCAGCAGGCCACAGTTGTCATGGCTGTTGGTGTGACGACACATGCTGTCGTCACGATAAGTGTCAGCCAATCGAGCCCCTGAAGCGTTTCGAGTATGGTAGTGGTTGCCAGACCATGACATCATCCACAGGCAGATGTTGATTTATTTTTCTAGAGGAGTATTTTAAAATAAAATGATTGTGTTTATTGTACGTTTTTCGTAGAAATCACGAGTATTTTCATTATTTTAGGCTAAAAGTACGCCTAATTACACCAAATTCCCGGATTCGACCAAAGTGCCACATTCCCTTAAGCCAGAAAACATTAGTCCCTGTCGGCAAAAATGGCGAGCCGGGGAACGTGCGCATCGTAGCGGGAACGCGGACAGCAGGCGAGAGTATTCTAGGAAAGCTGCTGCCCCACCCAGCGAGGGGGCGATTGGCCCTGAAAGAAGAAAAAAGGTATCACATCCCCGCCAAAGACTCAGGCCAGTACTCACACAGGCCACTGCCCCGCCAAAGACGCAGGCCAGTACTCGCCCAGTGCGGCCACTGCCCTGCCAAAGACACAGGCTAATACTCACCCACTGCGATTGCAGCCCCGCCAAAGACTGGGGCAAAATTTTCAACGATACAGTCTCAGCCCCGCCAAAGACTCAGGCCAGTACTCAACATTGCAATTGCAGCCCCGCCAAAGACGGGGGCAAATTCTTCGACGAAGCAATCGCGGCCCCGCCAAAGACACAGGCCAATACTCACCCATTGCGATTGCAGCCCCGCCAAAGACTGGGGCAAAATTTTCAACGATGCAGTCTCGGCCCCACCAAAGACTCAGGCCAGTACTCAACATTGCAATTACAGCCCAGCAAAATTATTTAACGATACAATCTCGGCCCCGCCAAAGACACAGGCCAGTGCTCAACATTGCAATTGCAGTCCCGTCAAACACTGGGGCTAAATCACAAACGATGCAATCGAGCCCAACCGGAAAAAATAGGCAACGATGTAACCTCGGCCCTGCGGAAGACTCAGGCCAGTATTTACACACTGCGATTGCAGCCCGGGTGACAGGCGCTGTATCCGGAAAAGGAACTGACCTGCCATGTCCGACATGTGATAGATCAATGTGGGCTCAGTGATGGTATCCTCTGTCAGGCAGTCTGAGACGAGCACGTAACCCTCCGTCCGCCTTTCACCGCGACGCTGACGTGACTGCGTGCCCCTGTCCACCGCCCACTACGCTCCGCCCCTATTTACCTTCCCTTCTCTGCTGCTGTACCTGGCTCCCGTCACTAACTGACAATTAGCTTCTTCGCTATTGTTACATTTAAGGCTGATGAATAGACACAAAATAGCCGCAGATAAACACATAATTGAGTTGTATTTAAAGGGAATGTGGCACCTTTATAACGTGATTTTAACTGGGATAGCCAAGTTGTGAAGCATGCCGGAAACCCCGGTACTCAACATATTATTAGTCTCGGAACTAAAAGTTTCCGTAAATAAAAGCTAAAAACCAACCTGAAATGTACCCAAGGAGCCGGCAACAGTTGCTAGCTATTGGCGAGACGACATGCTGACGTCACGGTGAGTAGTCAGCCTATTGAGGCTTATTGAATATGGCAGTAGTTGCCAGATCACGACGTCACACTGGCACATGTTTATTTCTTACCGTCGAGGAGCATTTTAAATATAAAAACATATTGAGCTTATCGTACATTTCTTTAAAAAACGATCAGGCATTTTTATGATTTTCGGCAAAAATTACCTCTAATTACACCACATTCCGGGATTCAACCAAGGTGCCACATTCCCTAAAATGCTTTTGAACGCGCCAAGGGTCAAATTGATCGTTTTTTCTCAGGTAAGCTCCTCAACCATCAATTTAAAGCTCAAGCAGTCATCCTCACCCGGACGATAATATAGTGCAATCGTGTTTCTACTGTGATAAAAAGGACCAAACAGTAGTAATTGGGTGGATTGCCCACGCGCAGATACCATCAGGGCGTCTGCCCTCCGGCGATGGCGGGGGTAGCGTGATTAGCCGATCGGTCTCTGTAACACAGCGGGTGGCGGATGTCCGGCTTCGCCCGGTCTGCCCCCGGTCGATGCCACATCATGATAGGGGGGCATCTGGCTTTCTTCTAGATGGCTCGACACCTCCGCACTCTGGTGCACTGAGCCATGAGGAGTACACATCAGGAGCGTGAGTGGCGAATAGATGGTATCAGGTATCGGAGCAGATATCCAGGTCGACGTAAATTACCATGCAAAAGTGCCAGAGCGCAGTGATCCATGAAAAGATATGACGACGAGGACCGGATATCATCCATCGCCGTCCGGAACTTACCCTCTTTTCTGAGAACATTTGTGCTTGAAAGGCCAAAATTGCATCGAGCTTCCCTAAATCTGGTAAAGTCATTAATTTCCAGTTGGCTTGCCATGGTGGCACGCTAAAATTGCATCAAGCTGTGATAGCACCGGTAAGCCCATTAATTTCCAGTAGCTCACCGCACCCAAAGCCAAGATAGTTTTCAACCATCATTAAAACAAATAGGAAGCAGGACTTCCACTTCCACCAGATAACTGTACATTATTTCCCCATTACATATATTAAGCATCTAAGATAGATATCCGGAAACAAGTTTGCCTAGAAACGGTAATAGGCAAAACTGACGCTACGTTTCATAAAACCTTCAAAGCATGTCAGAAAACTTCAAAAATGTTTAAAAGCAAAAAAATGCCGAAAACAAGAGTTACAAGAGTGGAAATTAAACGAGTCTGTGAATGTATTCCACTCCTGGCTTGATCAATCGATGGAATCATGTTCTCAGGTCTTTGGTATACTTAAAACGTGGACTTTATAAATGTTAAGGTTATAGCACACAATTTTGAGTTTATCGTGGCGCAGAAAATTTGTTTGCAGATTCGGGTATCCAGCATGGCAACCTCGAGGTGACCGTGTCGACACGGCCGCGTGGCTCGGCGAAAGCCGCTGACTACGGGTCGATCGGGATGGGACATGAAGACCAAAGCAGGTTAGCATAAATTTGAAGTATATATATTTCAAAGGAGGATAGACACATAGCAGCACTGACCCATGTTCTAATCAGCCTTTGGAATAGAGGTGACGCTGGCGTGTTCTCAGAAGCCGCCTGCTCTGTTCATGATACCGACCAATCACAGCGCCGGACGCTGCTGCCATGAGCGCGGTCTGCAGATATTAAGCAGCGGTGGACTGGTGTCCCGCACACAAGGGATCCCGGCGTCCGCGAGCAAACATCGTCCGAAGCTGATGAGATGGCTAAGTAGGTCTCGACGCAGACAACGTCATCGTGACGTCACTGGAGTCAACATTCTCATCAAGGCTGGCTGGTGATGGATTTCTATTTGAGTGCATCAACAGACACAAATAAAAATATGGGGAAAAATAGTTGCTTGAAGGCCAGCCGAGCTTGACCGACTTTCGCACGCAACACTAGAGACAAAGAAGAAACTGAACTGCATCAAAAGTGCTGGCCATCAGGTGGCTATAGCAGAGAGGACAGCGTACTATCCCATGATTCGGTCGAGACATGTGAAATATTCTATATATATATATATATATATATATATATATATATATATATATATATAAGAAACATCAAATGAACATATATCAAACATCAAGAAACATCAAGAAACATATATAATATATATATTTAAAAGAAACATCAAATGTAAAGATAATCACGCAATCAATCTTCAAATATACTACCAGAACACGAAAACAAAAAACCTTGTAATGTGCAACAATCCCACGAAGATTAAGTGGTTGATGCGTACTAATGTAGTTTACCAATTTCAATGTCCCGACGAAGGTTGCAGACTTCGTAAGGTAAACTACATCGGATACACATCAACCACTTTATCTCGTCGTCTTACCATGCACCTCCACGAGGGAGCCCCTAAGGATCATCTACAACAAGAACACAACACAACACTCACAAGACAAATGCTTACTGATAACACACATATAATACACTCCAGCACTGACCACAACAAGATAGAAATCATTGAAGCAATATACATCAACCAACTCGCACCGCAGATCAACACACAAAAAGACGTTAGACTCGCCAAGTTGTCACTATGGGGGATGGGTTAAATAATAGAAAAAACGAATATGTGTCATATATATGTACTGTATAACATACCATGTGTTGACAATGTGAATGTTTCTCTATTGTATTGTAATGCCTTGTGACTAACTATGTATTAATGTAGTGTGACTATGAAACTGTGACAAGATGATATAAGAATTGTAGTTTTGTACTCATGAGATAATTCCATAGCAAGTAGTCGGCAAAAATGTAATGATATTTCTTTACATAGAAGGTCTTTCAACCGATTAGAGCTCATTACTCGATGATATATTTTTCAAACAACTATATTTAGGAAAACGTGAGCCGCTCTGTTTCTTATCTTGATAATGAATGTCCAATACATTCGAAAGCTCGAACTTATATTTGTAATATTTTTAATGAACTTTACTGATTTGACCAAAGACATTTCAATTGCAACCAAACAAACCATCAATACTATTCAATAGTCGCTGCATCGAAGAGGATATATATATATATATGTATACATCATTTATAGGCTATTATAATTTTGCAGCTTTGGAAAATTGCTCCTAAGCTGGGACTCGAACCCAGGTCTCCGGATTTCCGTCCCGGCATGCTAACCACTACACCACTCTAGAGCCTGAATTTTCTTTCTATATATGTATATATATATATATATATATGTACATATATATTCCTCTCTCTCTCACTCTCTCTCTCTCTCTCTCTCTCTCTCTCTCTCTCTCTGTTGCAATCTGTTGATAGCTGTTCCTTGAGGCCTTTTCCCTCATGGCTTATGTATGTGCATACGTACCGCCATCGACCATGGTGTGGTAGCACCAGATAACAAGTCCGGTTTGTCATGCATCATTATCCATCCAAGACCTTCAACACGCTTTGGTGACCCTGTAGCCAGTTTATTATCTATGGGCGTGGCAATGAGAGAGAGAGAGAGAGAGAATCCTTTATTTACAGACTCGAGGTCCAGTTACTACTTCCAAAAAACAAAACAAAAACACGTTCTCCACTCATATTACACACACACACACACACAACGCTTCTTCAATACAGGGCACTATTCCAGGCCTTTCTAATTTTTGAGGTGAAGGCCAAGTCACTGTGGAACAATCTATTCAGAATTGTGTTATCAGAGTCGCATATCCTTTTTACAAAACCCCACACCGCTTTCCTGTAACAGGCATCAAAATTATCAATTCTTTCACTAACAAACATACCAGACACGCTGCAAAATCTTTCGTAACCAAAGAACATTCTGGCAGCATTATTAAAGCAAACCTTGAATTTTTTTAGAACCGAGGATCGAAATGAGTGCCAAAGATGCACACAGCTTATAGTTGAGCAGTATGCGTTGTACAGAAACCTCTTGACAGCATATGAACACATGGAGAATTTTCGGATAAGTGAATTGGCACGACAGCATAGCTGCCGATACTGATACTGCACCTCGCTGTCATCACATCGGACATGTACATTCATGAGATGAAAACCTAGATATTTATATGTATCCACATACGCTAGAATATTATTACATAGAATGAAATTGGGCAATACCATTTTTTTAAACATCATGGGGATAACAGCCATGCATACTGATTTTTTCGTGTTAAATAATATATCATGATCATTGGCATACATCTCACATATTTTTAACATTTTGTGTAGCCCATACGGGGATGGAGACAAAAGAACCATGTCGTCTGCATAATAAAGGTGATTTGCACAGCCTAGATAGTGGCTGCCAACCTTGCTTTTGGATAGCTGAGAGGACAGTTCATCAGTGTACACATTAAACAAGTACGGTGATAAAATGCCGCCCTGCCTTACCCCATTGGAGACAGAAAATCCCTCTGAGATGCACTTACCCCAGCGCACGTAAAACTGTTGAGATTTATACCAATTCATGAGCATTCTAACCAGACAAGCGTCCATTCCTCTGTTCAAGAGCTTTTCGTACAATTTCCAATGGTTTACGCGGTCAAAAGCTTTACGGGCATCCAGGAAACACACAAAGACAGGACTACTGTTGCGAATATAATAATCAGTAATTTCCTTCACCGCATAGATTGCCATATCTGTGGAGCATTTAGACTTAAATCCAAACTGATGATCACCTGTATCGAGACTCAATTTACTCCTGTTTAACACCAACGTTTCCAAAATTTTTGAAGCTACGCTAGCAAGTGCAATCGGTCTATAATTGTCCTTATCCGAAATGTTCCCAGACTTATCCTTCACAATTGGGGACAGAAGCACTTTTGTCAAAGCGGGGGATAGAAAACCGTGCCTAACAGCCATAGTGAGACAGAGTGATAAGTGAACTGCACAAGATGGACCTGCAAATTTAAAGTGTTCTGCGCTTAGTTGATCGCTTCCATTCGAACGTCCTGATGATAAGGCTTGTATTGCTGCTACAGTCTCCCGATAAGAGAAGGATTCAAAATCATTCTCATAATTCCCCAGCCGCTCCAGAATCGACGACTTACACGAATCATTTTGAACACTGTTAAGTATACCAGAGAAATGAGTCTTCCACATACCAGCAATATTGTTCTCACCACTAATATTTCCAACACATTGTGCTAATGGGGGAGAGCTATTAAGCTTGCGGACCTCTTTCCAAAAAGCAACCGTGTCACATGGATTTCTCACAAGTTTATCCGCAAGAGACTTGGCCCTCAGATCTTTTTCATTTCGGAAGCAAAATCGTAATGCATACTTGACTCGCGATTTCGCCAACCGTAACTGATCATAAATATAGCCATGCTTAGGTTTACCAACAAGAGCCCAAATAGAGTAAATGTCCACCATCAATGCATGTCTTTCCTCCACAAACTCATTCCAGCCAGGAATGCAGTTCCTGCCTCTACCGGTAATCTTCTTACTGATTGTGGAGCGTGAGGCAAACTGCACGCAATGTATTACTGCATCATAGTATTGAGTAATTGCTGATAGATGTTCGGAACACGAACAATTTTGACAATGCAGGATATGGCATGGAACAACTATGTCCGCAAGCCGTTTCTCAAGATCATCGTTATACTTTCTGAGATCATCACCCATGAGTGATGCCCAATCAACCATCCATTTATCATTGCTGTTCTCATCAACCATAGAAGTCGAGGAAGGACTCGTCACAGGCACGATTATCTTAGCAAAAATAGGAAAATGATCTGAACTTAATACCGAATGACAAATACCAATTTCACTAAGCAGGGAATGGAAACCATTAGTACATATTACGTGATCAAGCCATCCCTCAGTACCATGACCATTATTTACATGTGTTACTGAGTCAGGTGGTAGATACATTAGATCAGTGATCAGAAGATTAGAGTCAATACAAAACCTCTCGAGTTCTTTGCCAAAATTTGATGCCTTCGCAACATCAGCGTTGAAATCACCCAGTATACAGACATAGGGAGAATCAAATTCATCCACAATAGATTTAAGTTTCGCTAGGTAATAAACATATTGGTCAAAGTTATTTCTGGTGTCGTATGGTAGATAAACACCCAAAAGCAGTAACTTTACACCACAGCAAGAATATTCTAAACCAATAATGCGGTCGTCATCATAAGTCACAGGCCTGACAAAAGGGGACAGGTTATTTTTCCACAAGACCGCTACACCCCCATAAGGTCTACCTACGATCAGATCATTAGAAGGATTCATTGAAGAAATGCCAAAGGACACAAAATCGTTATGAATATTATTTAGACAGGAAAGCTCTGAAGGAAATAACCAGTGTTCCTGAATAATAACAACGTCCGACTCATTACAAAGCTTCTGTATCCCACCAAAATTACGTTTAGCAGATTGACAGTTGTATGTACTAACTTGAATCATTGTTTTACCAGGTAATATGAAAAACAAACGGTTAAGCACTGGAAGTTAACCCAGTGTCAGATTCAGTATTCAACACAGACTGAGTAGCAGGAAGACCTACTGCTGATACCTGATCCCTGTCCGCCTGGCGTTTTGTGAAAAAACGCCGCACTACTAACCCACTAGCCCACAATTCTGGATCCAAAATATCACCTCCCTTTGGATTTCATGTCCCTTTGGGGCAATGTCCCTGCCCCACGTCAAGACCTGAACTCACTGTTCAGGGGCCCTCAAGTATCTAATGCGAGACAGCTCAAATGTCAGATAATTCATAGGTTCAGGGTTCAGGGGAGTATCCAGGGGGCAATCCGTAAATAGGCCCCAAATCAGCCGTAGTGTAGGTTCTTCTAATCCATTTTGGCCACACTGGTCCACTTCCCACAACATCTGGTCTAGATCCGCCCAAGATATTATAAAGCCTAACTAGCACGGGCTGAGCTATACCTTATCGCCCACCCCGGTGGGCCTCCGAGCCACCTTCTCCCTGGTGGGGGGGGGTGTTCAAACACCTCTCCCCCTCGACCTCAGCTCCTATGCGGGATAGAGAAAAACCGCCAATAGAGATGGAAAGCTCATACAGATGCACGAAAAAAATATATCAGCCACTTTTTGGCTGTCAAAGAAGATGTCATGTTAGAGAAGGGTTTGAGCTAGAATCATAGGCGGATCCAGGATTGCCCATCGGGGGGGCACCTTCCCGGGGGGGGCGCCATCCGGACCGGGGGGCGCCATCCGGACCAGGGGGCGCCACTTATGACCGGCAAAAGCTATCAGGTGGGCGCCAAATCCTATCGGTGGGCGCCGACTTTCGCATCCTGGGGGTGGGAAGCGACATTTCAGGGGGCGCCATCGACCTTTCAGGGGGCGCCGAGGGTCGATCGGGGGGGCACGTGCCCCCCTTGCCCCCCTGGATCCGCCTATGGCTAGAATCATTTTAAGCATCATTCACTTCCTTTCGTTTTGGCGAATCGAATGATGTATAATATGACTATACAAGGTCAAAACATAAAAATGGCCTGACCTAAAGCAGGTCAAGGTCACAATCTGACCTAACATAGTCAATATGCATATCAATCAACTCGAAATGATAACGAAAACTTAATGGCATCAAACTAAAAGCTTTATCATCATTTCCTACAAAGTTATGGACCCAAGTCTGAAAACCTTCTTAAGTAGCCCCAAATGACTTTTCAGAGGCCAAACGACCAAACTTGCGACATGAACCTGGAAAGGGGCCTGGAATACTACGATTTGCCGAATATGACGATATTCTAAGCTATATCTAGACAAATAGAGCCATTTTGCCGCAATGGCCGTTTTCCCCATACATTTCCAATGAAGAGGTCATGATCCATATCTGAACTTAAATCACCGATATGACAAATCGCAGAACAATTTTGTAGCACTCTGTGGGTCCATTATATGATATAAGTTTCAACCAGATACATTAACCCTGTTGTTACTTATGTTATCTTAAACTTTTTTGAAGGTGAGGTTGCTTGATCTGCACTGGTGACCTGACCTGAAATGACCCACCTTTAACATTTTTGGGAAAAGTTGCAGCATTGATCAAGGATAAGGTGCGTCAAGCACGGCGGCTCTTGGCGCAGCCATTTTTTGGTGGCTCTGAAAAACCCAAGGTGGGTGTTCAAACAGCCCCTCCCTCACCAGGTTGGGGATGCAAAAGCAAGGCGAATGTGTTTTCTGGGATGAGGCTTCCTCCGAGTGAAAGTGCCCGTTTCGGCTTCCGAGATCTACCAGACATGAGCGCCGGCACGTGGTCCGCTGTGATTCAGACGTCGGTTGACGTGATTAACTGCCGCTCTTGAATGAGTCGCGAGGCATTGCCCTCCCACGCTGTCGGCGTGGTTAGGAACTTTGCCTTTCAGCTTTCAAATCGGGCCTTTGCGGTATGTTTGAGAACCAGGAGTGAGGCTCATCAAGTTCGGTGATCTTAAATGTATAGATGAACTTCACACGCCGTCTGAGATGCAAAGAGAATAATCCTCTCGCGTCATTCAGCGAACATTCTATACTCACCAGGCGCACTTTTTGTCGCCCTGAAGAATGTCATGTGTCCATAATGCAGGTTTGTATGTGCACTGTACATGCACAATAGCTACAATATATCTCATCAAGCGGTGCTGTCGATCCTCGCCGATATGGACAGGTGACGACTTCTGCGAGGTCCCAATGCTTACGGTGCAGAACTGTGAGTGGGGTCGTTAAAGGCAAGGTTGGCAGCAATGGTCGCTCCACATTCACTGTGGTTAATTACGATAGAGAACAACAATGGAGCTGTGATGCCTTTTTTTAGTGTGTCGCATTTCTGTCTTCATTGTTTCATCTCGTCTTATAACCTTGTTTTCATTGATTGAAGCGAACAAATAGTGAGTCCTCAAATGCTGCTTTGCTGGAATATATTACGATACGAGCAGCCTTAAAGGTGTTACAAATGGTGCTCTCAGCGGCTGACACCTTGGATAGGCCGGGGTGTCGACAACCGACGTAGCAGCCTTTTCACGGGAATCTGGCCAATCCAAACAGAGGCGTGCGGAGTGATTCAGCTCTAACAAATACATGCTGTCGCAGCAGGGTAAACGTATTATGCCACACGAATCTGGCGAATATATATTTCGTAAATTGCCTCGTCTTAGCTGCTCTATCCCCCTGAGCCAACTGCCGTGCAGTTAAAAATATTTACCGCTATTTTATCGTCAGAAGCAGACCTCACACCTGTCAGACAGTCCGTTCTAGGGGGTGGAGGGGGTGGGGGGCTTACCAGCGACATAGTAGAGCCACTCATTGGCCAGTCGCAGGGTCTCGCTGGCCCAGGTCTTCATCACCACCGTGACGTAGACGAAAAGCAGCCGCTGCGTGTGGAATGGCGCCCAGCAGAGAAAGAAGACTATCACCACCGCCACTGCCGGGGAGCGGGCACCGGTCACGCCCTCAGGGCAGAGCAGACAGGGTCAGATGCTGCTCAAAGGCTCAAAGAAAAACCAGTCAGGGACAATACCAGTGTGGGAAGGAAGTGAAAAGTAAACAACATGAATTGAATAGAATGTATGATATGAAACAAATGGTTGAAATGATAATTACACGTCCAGAAATGAATAAGAAAACAAACAGGCAAACAGATATAGAACTATTTCACCCAGTGGTTATGTTTCAAATTCCTAGCAACAGTCAGCACTCCCATATTAACCTTCGCCCGGGTGGGAGGTCTTTTTAGACGCCCCTTCGGATTTTTCCGAAGTGACCAAGAAACGGCGGTGCGCAGCACCACCAAACCTAGTCTAGCTGTTCCTTCATCATTTGTACATCTTTCCTGAAAATTTTAGCTCAAGGTCATATCAGGTCAGGTCACCAGGCCAGGTGAAGTGACCTCACCTCAAAAAATGCTTAGGACTGCATAACTAAAAGGAGGGTGAATCAACAAAGTTGAAACTCATACCACATATTGGGCCCACCAGGAGCTATAACATATGTTCCGGAAATTTTAATATTGGTGACCTAAGGTCATGTGCAGAGCATGACCTCCTTATTGTAAATACATGGGAAAAATCACGAAATGAGCTTTTCTCAGTAAGTATGGATGCAATCAACTTCACACGTCGGTTATGACTTGCTCTTAGCCCATTTCTGAAGTTAATGCCAAAAAATTTGATTTGTGACCTTGAAAATTCCACCTTAGGTCAAATTATAATTTTTTTGTGTTTTACTCTATAAATTTTGCATAAACAGAGAGAGAACTTTTATTTTGTCACCGAAGTGTTCATATAGTCACTGCAAGTCAAATGATATGCACCATGACTATACCAGGTCAAGTTGGATCAGACTGTTGACCTGGGTGAGGCCAAATTCTTAAATTTGACCTGGAATAGCAATATTACATATAATTCGATTTGTATTGACGAGAGGATTGCAATGGTGCATCAACTATGGCTGTATCTTGTTTGGTTTGGAAGCTATTAGCGAAAAAGTAAACGCCCTCATGCATGGGTGGCTATGGACATTCCCACGAATATGCCCAATATTCGGTGACCTCTAGCTCCCTAACCTTTGACCTGAAACGAAAACAAATGGAACTGTAATGAAAGAGCATTTCAATAGCTTTCGAATGATGTTAGAAAAATGTTTCTAACTATCATAGTTTCTGATATATACGAGGTTTTTTAGCACACCTCATATTAACGATTTCGACCTATTTTGACCTCTGGTGACCTTGATATTGACCTGACGAGAAAAAATGACCGAAATATTTTGGATATAATTTTAAAGAGCTTTGGATTGCCGTTTTGCGCTTTTTTCTAGCTCTCTTAGTTTTTGATATCGTGGGGGTCTTTTTTAGCCCCCCACCAGGGCAAAGGTGGCTCGTACCCGCCACTGGGGCACGGGTTAATATTTTACCAACTTATCAAAAAGGAGACACAAGATCTGAAGACGAAAAATCAAGGAAAGGCTGGCGAGCGCCAAATTCGTTCTGTTTCGTGTTAGTATCGAAATGGTATATGGTAAATACATATTCGATGTTACGTCATGATAGAACCTGTTGGGTCACACAAAATATTCTGAGCATCTACCAGTTTCCAACAGCAGACCAAACTGGAATCGTTGAAGAACTAGCTATGAAATGTTTCCACCGGAGAGCGTAAACAATGACATGATCTCAGAAGAGTAAGACAAGTTTCAAAGCTATGAACCGAACACAATGAAGTGAAAACAGCTGATTCGTTAATAATCGCTAGTGATAGGTTAAAGTTTGTGGTTAAATACAAAGATGGCCCCCACTACTGTTTTTCACCGTTACCGCTACTTCCGCTACCTTTCCTAGCGGAAACCGCTTGCGCTACAAGCGTTAACTTGTTTATTGTTTATTGCTCATTGCATGCGAATCGCCAACGGACGTGGTGCCCATTTACAGATGAAGCCAATCTGATAAAAATATATACAATGAAGGATCAACGCCGCAAGACGATTGTTAAAAGTTGATGGAACAAGTGAGCTTGAAATGATTCCATAAGGTAAAATATGCACTGCTACCCATACAAATATAGATAAATACATTTATAAATTCATTTGAAAATAAGAAGAGCCTAAGACAGACGTAAAATATAAAGATATGAATGGTATAAAAACCTAAAACATGTAAAAGAGTCTTAAGCTCTTAAACACGCGCATTGACACGCGCATTGACGGGGGTCTGAACCACCTTCGCATTGACGGGGGCGGGTACCCGCCCCCTAAGATCTCGAGAACCACGGTAGGTAGCGAAAAACGGTAAACGGCGTTGGACTGCCCATCCACTTTTCCATCGAAAACATTTGAACCATTTTTTTGTCAGGTCACATTTAAGGTCACGAGAGGTCAAAACATGCCGTCATAGGGATAACATGTAAATTCAGTTTTTCGGCCATTACATCTGAACAAGTAAAGATAGAGCAAAACGACTTAAACTATATGAATCCTCTCAGCAAGCCGAATCGAATGATATATAATTTGACCTTGCTAGGTCAAATTAAGGATTTTACCTGACCTGAGGTCAGGTCAGGGTCAAATTATATAAAATGCATATCATTAGAACTGCAAAGCCCAGGCGAGTCTAATGCAGCTAAAATAAATGCTCTATCACCATCCGTTACTGAGTTATTCCGTAAAAACATTTTTTCCCATGTATTTCCAATGGAGAGGTCATGCCTCGTACATGACCATAGGTCATCGATATCAAAAATACTAGAAAATATTTTAGAAAACTCGGTGGGGCCATTATGTGATATGAGTTTTAATCGGATAAGTTCACCCTGCTCCGACTTATGCTATCTTAAACTTTTTTGAGGTCGGGTCACTTGACCTGTACTGGTGACCTGACTTGAGATGACCTAACCTTAAAATTTTCACAGAAGTTGTAAAAATGATGAGGGAAAGGTATGTCAAGTACGGCAGCGCTACGCGCCGCCGTTTTTCTACTATCTCCGAAAAAACCCGAGGGGGGCGGGGTACCCGCCCCCGTCAATGCGCGTGTTAAAATATAGATGTAAAACCTATACACACAAAACCTAATCCCTCACACCCAGCACAAAGCGAAGCACCTGCTTTTTGTACTCTGCTTTCTCAAGCTGCCAAATATCTGCCTCCCGACATGTATCCAGGAACCTATTGCACAGTTTGGGAATCCTGGTAAACAAACCTCTTTTGACCGTGTTGACTATCGCGTAGGGCACGTGAAATAAAACCAAACGGCGCAGCATTCGGGGAGAAACAGCAAGTAGAAACTTATTCAGGAGAAATGATGAATCTACTAAATTTTTGTGGATACCTCTGATGAACGTAAGATCATACTGTTTTCGTCTGGCCTCAAGAGATGCGACACCAAAATGCAAAGTGATAGTATAATAGTCAAATGCTATGTTTGGAATATTGCAACGTCCACAGAGCCAAATTAAAAATGTATGCTGGGTTCTTTCCAGCCTTTGCAAGTGACTGTCAGCCGCTCCTCCCGAAATCACGCAACAATATTCCAGCACAGGCCGTACATTAGCGTAATATGTAGACAGCATAGCTCTGCTATTGCACTGATGTATCGGCCTACCTCTTTTACCCGTTTGAAAAGATCTCATCATCAATCCTAATGCCCTATTTGCTTTTGAAACAATATTGTCTATATGTGCTCCGAACGTTAATTTTTCATCGATAAGAACCCCCAGATCTCGCATTACAGATCTTTCAGCTTAAAGATCTCTCTCGCATTACATATATCTCTTTCGATGGCTGTGCCACCTATAGTATAAGGAGCATGAACGGAAGAACGACGTAGCGTCAGAGACAGGACTTTACATTTTGATGGGTTTAGCTTTAATCCCCACAGCTCAGAACATTGATATAGGCAATCAAGATTGTTCTGAACAAGTCTTGCATCATTTCGATCGTCTACTTTGTGATAAATTTTAACATCGTCTGCAAACATCAAATTATCTGTGCACAACGTCATCGGTAGATCATTTATGAAGCAGGCGAACAATAGAGGGGAAAGAAGTCCGCCTTCCGGTGTGCCCGACGGTGCAGGTATCCAGGACGAGCACTGACCGTTTAAAACAACTCGCTGTTTCCTCCCAGACAGATATGACCTACACCAATCTAACGCCTTACCAGAAATATGGTAAGAGTTTTTGAGTTTGTGTATGAGAAGAGCGTGGTTCACGCTTTGAAAAGCTGAACTGTAATCGGTGTAGATCACATCCGTCTGGGATCCAGCTGCTATATTGCCCCAGGCTTTTTCTAACATCGTCGCCAAATTAGATACGCACGAGCGACCTGGGATGAATGAATGCTGTTGGTCGGCTAAAACTGGACAAACGTGAGCAAAAAGAGAAAAATATACAACACGCTCAAGCACTTTGCACAATAGTGATAACAAGGACGCATAGTCAGTCATAGTCAGTTTATTTAGGCACATCCCACAGAACGAGGCTTTTCATGCACCGCGTCAAGTAAGAAAAAAATGATTGGTAGTGTAAAACATGCTTGACATAGTAAAAGTGTAGGCAAACCCTATACATTCGTAAATTCGGACATTCAAACATCACCTCTTAAAATCCTCAACAAGCCGTGTTTGAAGCAGGAGTAAGTCGCAGAGTGGCGTACTTCAGGCGGAAGAGCATTATGGCGGGCTGCACATGCAAAGCTTAGCCTGCGCTTTCCAGCGTTTGTCTTCGCGCGTGGGTGGTGCAGGTCGCCTACTTGACGAGTGTCATGATGGTGATTGACATATTCAAACATCGTTCTCAGAGCCTGGGGCTCGCCAGTGGTCACAATATTTCGTACAAGACACTATTGATGGTACTCAGTAAGTTGATGAGCACTGAGCAAACCAAGCTGCTTGACATCGTGAGAGATATGATCGTACTTGCGCTTTCCGGTAATTACACGGGCAATAAAATTTATAAGTTTTTGAACTCGATGCAATTGTGTGGATCCGCATGTACCATAAATAGAAATACAATATCTAATGACAGATATGACAAGGCTTTCCACGACTTGTTTCAGAACTGACTTTGGAATAAGGTGGCGCGCATGAGTAAGTGCAATGAGGACTCCTGTGCATTTAAATGTCATGCGATCGATATGGTTTTGAAAAGAAAGGTGACGGTCCATATAAATTCCGAGGTTTTTCACTTCACGAGATTCAGTTACGACGGCGTCACCCCACGTATGCTCACCTGTGGAAGGTCCTTGAGCATGTCTCTGGTACCTATAACCATGACCTGCGTTTTGGATACGTTAATTTTCAATGAATTTTGAGAGAACCAATTTAGCAGGACGGACAGATCTTTTTCAAGAGATGAAATCATGGAAGGGAGGTTTACTTTGTGGCCTGATATTAACAGCTGTGTATCATCGGCGAATTGAACAATTGAAGACTTCTCAGCGTACAGACTTAGTTCGTTTGCAAAGATAGAGAACATGAGACAAGAGGTAGATCCACCTTGAAAAACACAACAAGTGTTCGGAAGAGGTTTCGACAAAATCTTGGATCCCTGTGAAACGAATTTGACTTGTTGCTGGTGGTTTTTTAGGTAGTCTTGAAACCAATGAATGTTAACCCCGTATAACTCAAATTTTTCGAGTAATTTGGCATAACTAATGACGTCAAAACATTTGGACAGGTCCAATAATACGAGAATCGAGATTTTCCCGTCATCCATAGCCCGGTATGCCTGGTCAGTCACCATAGTGAGCGCTGTCTCTGTGGAATGATTTTTCCTATAACCATGCTGCGTTTTAGAAAAAAGTCCTCGCTCATTAAAGTAGGTACTCAGCTGCCTGTGCACTAAGCGCTCGGCGATTTTGTGACCGCAGGTAAAGTTGTAATAGGGCGCCAATTTGATGGATCGGAAGTGTCTCCCCTTTCGGAATTGGTACAACAATACCGTGTTTCCACTGTCGAGGGACAATTCCGGTGGTAAAACTAGAGTTAAGAATGTCAAGCAAAACATTTTGAATACCGTAAAAGAACTTCTGAAAAAGTGATATACTAAAACCAAAAATATCCAGAGAAGAGGAACGCTTCATGGACCCTAGACAAATGCACAGGTCGTCAGCGGATACAGGGCTCACTTTAAAACTGCTAGCTGGCACACGAGGCAATCGAACAGGTAAATGCTGAAGTGGGGGTGGTACACTCGCGGCGGTTCTAGGGCCGACATTTACAAAATAGTTATTGATGGCGTCAGGTGTAACGTTCGGCACTGTAGTGTTGGTTTTCTTGCTGCCTATAATAGGTCGCAATACACGCCAAGCTCCGCTAGGGCCGGCCTCAGTGAGCTGCTGCTCCAGATGTTCCCGACTGTCCCTACGTATTGCGGCACGGCACTGGCGGTTCAACTCCTTGTACTGCACCCGGGCAGGTTGACCAGCTGCATGCGCGGCCCTGCGCAGGGCCAGCAGCTCCCGGGTCCGCTCGGTCACACGCAGAACGATAGTTAAGTGGGAGAGTCTTGGCACCTTTTTTAAAGATAGGCACTATATTGGCGCGTTTCCAAACGCTCGGAAAAATCCCCTGGCTTATAAAACAACAAATCAGGTAACTGCTACTCTGTTACTATGCTACTCTGCTGTAGCTACTTTTTTTAAAAAGCAATTCTGAAGTGCTTCCGAAATAATTCTTTTTTTTAGATAGCAATAGTTGGGGCTTATCCACTCACCACTTGACATGGCCTTGCGACGTCGCAGGTTCTCTCCCCGCTGGAAGGATTTCTGGGGAGACAAATTGCTCCTTGCTCAGGGACTCCACCGGACCATGAACCCTGGTCAGCCGCGTGGAAAGCAAACTTGCTACCACCTCACCTCACTGCTTTTTACATAAATTTCAGGGGGCATTACTGCTTAGTGCTTATCTGTAAGCTACGTAAGAATTAGCAGTTTTATCGTAGGATACAGAAACAGAATCACGCAACGAAAGTTAGCAGGCGTTATACTCCGCTAAAATTGTCTTTTGTTTTTCTAATGAAGACAATAATTTCTTTCAATCTCCATCCCATAGCTTATTAGGGTGGTCGTCCTCTAAACAGGCTATCGGGAGCGGTAGCGGTGGCAGTTTTTGAATTCTTTTGAGGCGAATTTTATATAGTAAATTTAGTAAATTATAATATAGTAATAATAATATAACAATAATAATATAATGAATGTAATATGTAAGGGCTGGTAAGAGTACGCAGGAGATATGAGTACGTAGCAGCTGTTTTGGTTACTTAGGAACCACTGAGATGGTGGATACCCTGGTATAAAAAAGCAATGTCAGTGCCTAGGCTGCACACCAAAATTCAACGTGCTCCTGCTCTTTCCGCAGGAGTACAGAGCAAAATTAAGTTTTTGGGCACCCTCGAAGTAATATTTCTTAACTGGGTAAACTTGTAGACCATGCTTCTATAATTAAAAGTATTGTATTACTGTCTGTCATGAGTAAGAAAGCTGAGATAGGAGTGTGTTCCAGGACCGGAACTCACGCTAAAAGGTCTGCCGCATGTTTATGAAGACTTTCTTCCCAAGGGAAGAAAGTCTTGCGACATGGCCTTGCGACGTCGCAGGCTCTCTCCCCGCTGGAAGGATTTCTGGGGATAAAAATTGCTCCTTGCCCAGGAAATCCACCGGACCATGAACCCTGGTCAGCCGCGTGGAAAGCAAACTTGCTAACCACCTCACTGCTTAGTGCTTATCTGTATGCTGCGTAAGAATTATCAGTTTTATTGTAGGATACAAAAACAGAATCACGCAACGAGATTTAGCAGGTGTTATACTCCGCTAAAATTGTTTTTTTCTAATGAAGAAAATAATTTCTTTGAATCTCCATCCTATAGCTTATTTGGGTGGTTGTCCTCTAAACAGGCTGTCGGAAGCGGTAGCGGTGGAAGTTTTGAATTATTTTGAGGTAAATTTTATATAGTAAATATAGTAAATTTAGCAAATTATGATATAGTAATTATAATATAATAAACGTAATAAAATCACATAATATAGTAGTAATAATACAATATAGTAGTAATAATATAATATAGTAGTAATAATATAGTAGATTTTATATAGTAGTATAGTAAATTTTAACCGCTACTCAGCTACATTTTGTGTACACCAACTGCTACCGTAAACCCAGCACTACCATTTGGAGAGCGCAAAAGTAGCGGAGTGGCGGACAAGTAGCGGACCGCCCGGCTGACAAAATGGGTAAGTCATTATGGTACTTCAGGCTAATAGGAAACTAAACCAAAGTGGGCCGTCCAGTGTCAGAACTCGGATTACTCCCGGTAATCCAGGGTTTTACCATTTCATCATCTCGTCAACGAGACCACATATAACGTCTAGCTGTTGAAAGTGTACAGATGACTTATTAACGCTGAAACAGGTTTTGTTTCCTGTCAGTATAGTAAATTCTATACTCCCACAGTGAACACAAAATATGTAGCTGTCTGAGTTTAGACAAAGCCAGCCATATCTTCCCTTGAAAGCAAAACCGAGAGCAGGGCACTCCCCAGTGTTCCACGCTGTCACCTATGACTATCAGCCGAGACTGCTTCCTCGGAAACTATAAAATAATATAACTGTTGGGATTTAACGTCACACCAGCTGCCAGGGGCATACGGCGTCGCCAACTCTCACCCTGTTGGAAGGGATTTTAGGGATCAGATCAATTTATTCAGAGGCTCCGCCGGCACTTGTACCTGGGACTAATGGTTTAAAATACAGGGGTGCTATTCACTAAGCCACCTCATCCCCTCGGAAACCTTATAGATTTTATGGGTTTGGAAAATATAATTCTGCAGCTCCATAGCTGAGAGAGGCCTGATAGCAGCGCTTTTCCAAACCGTGCGTCACTACGTCATTTTGGGCCAAGGGCTAATTTTGCGGGAATCACGAAGGCTTCAAATCTGAGCCCTTAATATCTTGATACAGACTCATTCATTTGAAACTGACAGATTCAAGATAACTCAGCTTCAAAATACTTTCCGGGACCTGAATATATTTCAAAATATGAATATATTTCTCCGGAAACATCGTTTATCAGCTTCGAAGCCAACGTTCAGGATAGACTTTCGGAAGAAAAAGCAAAGTAAAAGTTTTCTGCACGGTGTTAAGCGGTCTAAAACCCATGCCTGCGATACCCGGAGAATAGCTCATACCATTCCCAATAACGTATATGTGTTAACCCGCGCCCCGGTGGGCCTCCGAGCCACCTTTGCCCTGATGGGGGGTGTTTAAACACCGCCCTCGTACTCGGTCTCTATGCGGGATAGTAAAAAAATGCGAACGCTGGTGGATAGCTCATACAAATTCATGAAGAGACTATATCAGTCACTTTTGGGTTCAGACCAATATTGAGGTCATGGCAGGTCAAAGAAAGTGCCATTTTGAGTAGAGTTATTGGGCTCTAGCATCCGATAGAGTTGAGATAGATTCATTTTTTAGGCACCATTCGCTTCCTCTTGTCACGGAAAATCTAATAATATACTATGACCATACTAGGTCAAAATAAAAAATAACCTGTGTTGAGAAGGTGCAATACTATTTTGGTCTCGTTTTGGAGGTACCAGGGATGAAAAATGTATATGCTGAAAATGAAGAAATAAAGAGTCATGTGAAGGAACTCGAGTTTGAATGAAGTGGCATTTAAGTATTTACACTCTATATACGCTCTCTATACGCAATATATATAATGTGGCTAGGTTATTAACACGCGCATTGACGGGGGTCTAAGCCACCTTCGCATTGACCGGGGGGCGGGTACCCGCCCCCCTAAGATCTTGAGAACCACGGTAGGTAGCGAAAAACGATAAACGGGGTTGGGTAGCCTATCCGCTTCTCCACCGAAAATATTTGAACCATTTTTTGTCAGGTCACATTTAAGGTCACGAGAGGTCAAAACATGCCGTCATAAGGATAACATGTAAATTAGGTTTTTCGGCCATTATATCTGAACAAGTAAAGATAGAGCTAAACGCCTTGGACCATATGAATCCTCGCAGCAAGCCGAATCGAGTGATATATGATTTGATCTTGAAAGGTCAAATCAAAGATTTGACCTGACTTGAGGTCAGGTCAAGTTCAAATTATATAATATGCATATAATTAGAACCGCAAGCAAAGGCGAGTTTAATGCAGCTAAATTAAACACTCTATCACCATCCGTTACTGAGGTATTCAGTAAAAACCATATTTCCCATGTATTACCAACGGAGAGGTCAAGCCTCGTACCTGACCTTAGGTCACAGATATAAAAAATATTGGAACATATTTTAGAGAACTCGGTGGGCCCATTATGTGATATGAGTTTCAGTTGGATAAGTTCACCCTGCCCTGACTTATGCTATCTTAAACTTTTTTTGAAGTCGGGTCACTTGACCTGTACTGGTGACCTGACCTGAGATGACCTAACCTTAAAATTTTCACAGAAGTTGCAAAAATGATGAGGAAAAAGGTATGCAAAGTACGGCGGCGCTGCGCGCCGCTGTTTTTCTGCTATTTCCGAAAAACCCGAGGGGGCGGGTACCCACCCCCGTCAATGCGCGTGTTAAGTTAAAACCATTTTCCCATGTATTTCCAATGGAGAGGTTATGGCTCGTACCTGACGTTAGGTCATCGATGTAAAAAAACACCGGAACAAATGTTAGGGAAGTCGGTAATCCCATTATGTGATCTGAGTTTCAGTCGGATAAGTTCACCCTGTTCTGACTTATGCTATCTTAAACGTTTTTTTAGGTCGGGTCACTTGACCTGTACTGGTGACCTGACCTGACATGACCTAACCTTAAAATTTTGGCAAAAGCTGTAAAAATGATCAGGGAAATGGTATACCAAGTACGGCGGCGATAGCGCCGCCTATCTCAAAAAAACCCGAAGGGCGGGTACCCGCACCCCCCGTCAATGCATCGGCCCAAGCGTGTAAGTTCAAGAGCGAACGAACCTAAGTGACCTGGCATCATTGGCCTTTCATCATTCGGGTGTTTCAGGCCGTCTTTGGCTAGCCGTGGAACCTGCACCAAATGCAAGCAATCAATTTCTACTCATATATGTGTCCCAAGGTAGACGTTCCAAACACCATTGGCTAATATTCTCAAACTGGTTATTGTATTACTGTCAATATTTCGCTTCAGGCTTAAGCCAAAATCCCATATCAAATAATTTTAGACTTACTCTTGAATAAATCGTCAGTCACATTAAGCACTTGTTAGCGCAGCCCGATGCAGGTAGATGTGGACATTGACAGCTGTGCTGTGCATACCTGCGACAGCATTGCATTTTGCAGCCGATGCAAAGGTCTAATGTCGCAGCACGCGACAGAAAATGTCAAGACATGAAACCAGCTGTTTAATTAGGTGGACATAGACGGGTACACGAACTAATTTGAGTCAAATTATGATACGTAGCTAAAAGTAATGTTCCTTTTTTCTAAATTGTTTTGAGCTGAGATAGCTGCTATCTAGAACATGTCTAGCTGGTTCCAGACTCCCCCCATTATTGCCTCGGATCATTCCTCGCCTATGACATTGCTATAGTAACTCTGACATTTTGCGGGGGGATGGTTTGAGCCACCTAGCCTCCTTGTATCCGTCACCGAGTTGAACGAGTTTTAAATTTCTAAAAAAATCCACCCAAAATGTTTTGCGTTTATTTTATCAAAACTTGATCTTGAATACAAACTGTTAATGAGCTTCCCAGAAAACGTTTAAAATATAATTCAAAATTAGGTTTTTTGTTAAAATCAACGTTTGAATTTTTCATTTTATGTATATAAAATACTTAAAGTTAACAGTTTTGGCCCCGGAAGCTTCAAAACTAACAAGAAACGTTTTTGGCACTTGAAAAATACTTTTCATATGCTGAAGCCTGTCTAAAAAATAGGAATATCTGGTGGTAAATACTAATAATTTATCAAATGAATGTGACGAATTAAAGCTTGTGCTCAGGCTTGTGCTACACAAGCTATAGTCTTACCCTAGGGAACATTTCTCTTATCTCGGGACATCAATTAGCTTGCATTGGGGAACCAACATTTTTCTGATCTCTGCCTATAAGTCAGCAAAAGCATGGCATATTTTCACATTTGTATCCAATTGCCACACTCATAAATTGTATCAAACTTAGCCAAGTAAAGCTTTTCGGTTACGGACGGTTCTCCGGCCACAGTGTAAGAATTAGTGGGAAGAGGTTGGGGGCAGCCCTGAGGCCCCCTCTCCAGTGCACGCGTCAACCAACAGCGCCGCGAGGGTGGTTCGATTCTTAACACGCGCATTGACGGGGGCGGTACCCGCCCCCTCGCGTTTTTCGGAGATAGTAGAAAAACGGCGGCGCGTACGCGCCGCCGTACTTGGTGTACCTTTTCCCTCATCATTTTTACAACTTCTGTGAAAATTTTAAGGTTAGGTCATCTCAGGTCAGGTCACCAGTACAGGTCAAGTGACCCGACCTAACAAAAAAGTTTAAGATAGCATAAGTCGGAGCAGGGTGAACTTATCCGATTGAAACTCATATCACATAATGGCCCCACCGAGTTCTCTAAAATATGTTCCGGTATTTTTGATATCGATGACCTAAGGTCAGGTACGACGCATGACCTCTCCATTGGAAATACATGGGAAAAATGGTTTTTACGGAATAACTCAGTAACGGATGGTGATAGAGCATTTATTTTAGCTGCATTAGACTCGCCTGGGCTTTGCAGTTCTAATGATATGCATTTTATATAATTTGACCCTGACCTGACCTGAGGTCAGGTCAGGTCAAATCCTTGATTTGACCTAGCAAGGTCAAATTATATATCATTCGATTCAGCTTGCTAAGAGGATTCATATAGTTTAAGTCGTTTTGCTCTATCTTTACTTGTTCAGATGTAATGCCCGAAAAACTCAATTTTACATGTTATCCCTATGACGGGCATGTTTTGACCTCTCGTGACCTTAAATGTGACCTGAAAAAAAATAGTACAAATGTTTTCTATGGTGAAGTGGATGGGCAGCCCAACGCCGTTTACCGTTTTTCGCTACCTACCGTGGTTCTTGAGATCTTAGGGGGCGGGTACCCGCCCCCCGTCAATGCGAAGGTGGCTCAGACCCCCGTCAATGCGCGTGTTAATAGTGAAGAAGTCTGCGTGAAAGCCATCTAGGCGTGGCAGTATACGATGCAGCATTGCGCTATCTCCGTAAAATAGTTCCATGACTTCAAATGGAGCCATGACACACCGCTTGGGAGCCTGAGATGTAGTGACGAGCCTGTTAGCGTCAATCCTCAAGCCTTAACTCACGATGAAAAGCTCAAAACGTTTTTTCAATAGTGGACAGAAAATCGGCACACTATCCACCTCAATCTGTTTTTTAAGTCTATTTCTTTTAAATCATTGTCCCTGCATCACGACACATATGCGCCTCCCACATGCTGTCCCACTGAAAATCTAATGCCATTGTTAGTCACTATAAAGCCCGTCGACCCATCAAACTAATTTCTTTATTTCTTCTTTTTTCCCCGAATATATCACAGGACCAACTAGGCGGATGAAATATGATGGCCCCCTGGTGTGCGTGCGAGGCGGCGATGGCTCGCCATTCCAGATAACGACCCGAAGGAAACGACCCAAAAGTACTCAGTGGAGCGGAACCACAATGCGAGACATACCCAGTCGATCGGTGCGCACCAGTAGAAACACTTCAGGCAGCTGGTCTAAGTTAGCCTCACATCTCCATTGTTCGAAGAGAAAAACAAGCGATAGGACCAAATCACGACCAAGGCCTTATATTAGACTCAGGGTGTGAGGCATTGTACAGACGATCTCGCGTTCTAGTTCTGCGCCCCCCGCCCAGGGGAGGGGGGCGGAACTTCGGCTGGCTGGCCGTAAGAGGCGCCGGCGGGAGGAGTGGAGACCATCCAACGAAGGCATATCCCGGTAATGACCTGCAGCGCCACCGTGGGCACACGCCAGATTGATCTATTCATCGAGATCCTTTCAGATCCCTCTTATCATTCACTGCACTCACGAGGTTGCATTGTTAATTCTGGGAAGATAATAATGCTTCCCTTTTTTAAGCAATTGTTTGGTTGGTGGTGCGTTGGTCTGGAGAGATACAAATACATATATATATATATATATTATATATATATATATATATATATATATATATATATATATATATATATATATATATATATATATATATATATATATATATATATATATATATATATATATATTTAAATAGTTAGGAAGCAAGTTCTTTTCTAAACATATATTGTTAAATGTCACAACATCTTTTGGGTTAATGAGCTTTCTTGAGAGTTTTTCGATGCTTCTTGTCTGTTTCCTTTCCTTTGGATTAAGATTGTTAAGGACCGATCCGAAAGACATAATTAAGGTAAAAATTAGGTATTCCATGGTTCCATTTCTTTTTTATTTATTTATTTATATTATTTTTATATATATATATATATATAGTGCGACGTTCCAAAAGTTACACAGTTTTATCCTAAGGCATTTAAATGTAGTCTATGGTTTGGCGAAAAGCTGAAGAATGAATCATATTATGATCTCTTCCAAGTTTGAAAAGTATTCCTTCAAAATGTTAGCATGTTTTCCACACGGCACTTTCACTTGTAACATATCGTAAATATTAGTTTTGAATAAGATACGAACTAACAACTGACACAATAGGTATTTACACGGATCATGAACTAACACATATCACAAATCACACTCTCAATCTGTTACCTTCATATAATGTGAGTATACCTCGTGCGTGTGTCTGAAGGTTTATTGATGGTTGTTTTTGTCTGATCAGAATGGTTTCTAAAACTTCCAGTCTGCGTGGGTTATGTTCTTTTACGAGAATGGCCGTGTTGTTTACTAGTGTTCTTCGTGTGAGTGGTTTGTCGTGAAATTTATCAGTGAGCGTTAGTGGCCCCCTGATTGTAAATGCATTGTTAGTCGTCTGCTGACTGTTGTGGGTGTTTTCCCAATGTATCCACCACTTGGCTGGAGCGCACAGTCTCCTATGTTGCATTTTTAGTAGTAGATGACATTGGTTTGTTTGATTGGTGTCTGGTCTTGTGTTGGGATGTTTTTCGTGATGAGAGATGATGTTTTTGGTGATTTGTAGTCATGGCATGTATTTGCGCGCACGCACGCGCACACACACACACACACACACACACACACACACACACACACACACACACACACACACACACACACACACACACACACACACACACACACACACACACACACAGACACACATACAAGTATGGTTAAAATGCACGACAGGAGATTAGAACATCAGCGTTTAAGTCCAGCGGCAGGCGCCGCACGAAACTCCTTAGATCAAACATGAGCAGAGGCTGAGTAAAAGAAAGACCTCATAAGAGTAACAAAGGGAAAGTGACGGGAGGAAGGTAAAGGAAGTGTCAAGAGAGATGAGGCACTGATGAGACAATGAGACGATGAGGGAGACGCAATACCGTGTCGGGCTGCGAGACCAGAGAAAACCAGCGCGGGCGGCGAAGCGAGCAACGCGGCGTCGACGGGTCCGCAGCGTTGTTTCTAGTAGATTTGTAGTAGATGTTAGCGATATGGTGTCATTGGGGTGTCTGGGTTTGCAGTTCCTGTGGATGATAGTCTTGAGTGCCTTTTCGTCAGCCTTGTAACAATCAAGGGGGGGGCACTAACGCACACTGATAAATTTCACGACGAACCACTCACACGAAGAACACTAGTAAACAACACGACCATCCTCGCAAAAGAACATAACCCACGCAGACTTGAAGTTTTAGAAACCATTCTGATCAGACAAAAACAACCATCAATAAACCTTCAGACACACGCACGAGGTATACTCATATTATATGAAGGTAACAGATTGAGGGTGTGCTTTGTGATAGGTGTTAGTTCATGATTCGTGTTAATACCTATTGTGTCAGTTGTTAGTTCGAATCTTATTCAAAACTGATATTTGCGATCTGTTACAAGTGAAAGTGGCGTGTGGAAAACAGGTTAACATTTTGAAGGAATAATTTTCAAACTTGGAAGAGATCATAATATGATTCATTCTTCACCTTTTCACCAAACCATAGACTACATTTAAATGCGTGAGGGTAAAAGTGTGTAAGTTTTGAAACGTCGCGCTATATATATACATATATATATATATATATATATATATATATATATATATATATATATATATATATATATATATATTCTGTCAAACACTGTCGATTAAACTTCAGCGAAGAGTTCGTTTTAGCTAGTTTTCTGTTTTCGTTTTCGCAGGTTCGTATAAGTTTTTTCACTCTGTTGTCGTTGATGGACGATAGTATAAGCCCTAAATCGGTAGGCATTGCACAGTTATATTATTCACGGCATTTACAGGTACAGTCGACGTTTCGAAGGCTTTCAGCGATCATTATCGAGACATTAATGACATAACCACATAATAATATTACATACAAAAACACATATTATATAAAAGTCGTGGCAGGGTCAAGCGGAATGTCAAAAGATGATCGGTTGTACGAAGAATGAAGCTCACAATATGTATGAATATATGATAACGTGACGAAAGCTTTTAACTTCCTCTTTTTGAGCATACACAAAAAACATGAGGCCTAAAGTCTTTCGCAATTTTTTACAGTTGTCATGTATTCCACAGATGGAGTTTCTCAGTTTGATCGAGTTGCGTGTTTAGTTCTGGGTTGTGTTCGCGGATGTTTCGTGCTTCTTTGATCCATATTCTGAGATGATCATTGATATGCTTGTGCGTAAATGTGTTGTCGGTGAGGATTTGTTCTGGTGAGCTGTGTTTGGTGGTGTTGTTCTATGTGGTTCTTGATGGAGCTGATGTGGCCTGGTGCTTTTTGTAGAGTGAGACGTCGTGAGAGGGATGTTGTCGTGGCACCGATGTACTTAGCGGCAAGGAGCCTACAGTCTCCTAAGGGGCAGTTAAATTGATAAAGTACATTGGTGCGTGACAGAGGTGAGGATAAGTGCGTCCCGTCTGATGTGTTGTTGCGAATGATGAGGTTGGAAGTTTTTCTATTTTTGTAATAGATAGTGAGATGCAGCTGGGTGTCAGAATTTGTGCACTTTAAGTTGTCGCGAATGATATGCTGCATGATTCTTTCGTCATCTTTATGGGCACTGCTCATAAAGTTGCGGTAGTAGAGCCTGATGGATTTCGCTTCTGGTGCCTTGTCACTACTGATCTTTTTTAGATGTTCTTTGAAAGTCTCATCAACAACCTTGTTAGAGTATCCGTTGTTGACAAGAATATGACGGATTCGCCTTAACTCACTGTAAACAGCAGTTTGCGAGGAGCGGTTACGAACTGCTTGCCTGACAAACGCAGTTATAACATTGCGTTTGTACCTCCCCGGGCACTCACTCTCTCCGTTGAGTACTCGGCCTTCGTTCGTGGCCTTGCGATAGACATCTGTCACAAAATTGCCATCAATATCGGACACCATTACGTCTAGAAAGGGGATCTTCTTATCAATACTTAACTCGTGTGTGACCTTGAGCACACTGTTGTGTTCGAGTTTAGAAATCAGGATTTTTAGATGATCCTCATCTCTCACATCACAGAATATATCATCTACATACCTGCAATAGATGTTAGGGCGCCCATCAGGGTCATATAGGAGAATACAAAAAAATATTACGGGATAACAGAGTGAAAAACTTACACGAACCTGCAAAAACGAAAACATAAAACTAGCTAAAACGAACTCTTCGCTGAATTTTAATCGACAGTGTTTGAGAGAAAATGTGTGGCCAAAATACACAATATATATATATATATATATATATATATATATATATATATATATATATAAACGAAATGGAACCATGAAATACCTTATTTTTACCTTACTTATGTCTTTCGGATCGGTTCTTAACAATCTTAATCCAGAGGAAAGGAAACAAACAAGAAGCACCGAAAAACTCTCAAGAAAGCTCATTAACGCAAAAGCTGCTGTGACATTTAACAATATATGTTTAGAGAATATATATATATATATATATATATATATATATATGCTGTAGGCTGAAACGTAGTATTCATTTGCATGTCAATGGTGCCTCGGGTGGAGGGTTCGAGGTGGGGTGACCTAGTCAGAGGTCACACCACCGCTGTGCTCGCCCTGATTGGCTGGCCACCGGTCACCTGACTGGGCGGTGACGGGGAGTCGCTGCGAGGGTGGAACCGGCGGGTAGTTGGAACGAGAGCGCGGTGTCAAGAGGATTAGGCTGTTGTGCGAGAGTTAATACATCAAATGTGGATCTAAGTTGGACTCTTGGCTGTGAGGTCGGACCCATAAGTGAACTTACGAAATATATAGAATATATATATATATATATATAAATAAATGTATATATATATATATATATATATATATATATATATATATATATATATCAGATGTCCAACATGCTGCACAAAATCTCCTGGATGACTTGATATTTATTTAATAGGCAATTCTCGTTTTTTTGGAGCATTATTGCCTGATAATTCTAGTTATTGAAAAATAAAAAACTGTTCAATAAACTTCTCATTATATGTGCACTTGATGTATGCAGGGGTGTGGATATGTATTTTTTGGTGGGTTCTCAGGAGCCTGCAGGGAAATTTCGAGGTTTTGTTCGAATATTTTTTTTAAATTTTCGTGTGTTTTATTTCAAAGAAATCCAAATTATTTTTAAACAATTTGAGCGCCCATGAAAAGCCTAAAACCTATTTATTCTAATGTTTCTCCTTTTGATATAGTGGTTATCAACATTGCTTCAAATTTGGGCAACCACAATTATTTTGAAATATCCACATTCTGATGTCAGTTTCATGCATTCAAACCAAACATGGGTTTAAAACATACTTTATTCTCATCTGGTAGCTTATACAAGGGATTTAATTTATTTTAGAACTGTACACGCCCGATAACAGGTTTTTAGTATCGGGAGTGGATGAGGGTGCAACCGCAGCCGCCATGTTTGCCACAACCCCTCGTAGAAGCGCACCGGGATGCAGATACAGAAGCTGCTGCCCTGTGCACGCCGACAGCGACAAGTTAGCGCAGTGGTCAGCACTCAAGCATGGCACCCGGGAGACCCTGGTTCGAACCTCGGCAGTTGCGGTCACTGTTTTCACCGCTTTGTGGATGCTAGCCAACACAGGAGCTGTGATTCACGTTCCCGCACCATTTGAAGCGTCGAATATCACTGGACCTGCTAGTGGCGCCACCAGGGCACCGTGCGAGCTATGGACGACATCCAGCTACACGAGGCACCACCTGCGCTCAGCTCCGACCGTCGGCTGGGCAGTGAGGAATCGAACCCTCCTCAGAAGGCCTCATTTTTGTACGTACCGGCCGCTACTGGGGTCAAGGACGCAGTATGACAGCAAGACAGTGGCATCATATCAGCGCTGCAGGTTGAGGCTTTCTGGCGACATTGAACTGAACCCTGGACCGCCCAATGCCTATAAGAATGTCTCGCTATCACTTCAAAATGTCCAAAGCGTTAAAAACAAACTGGGCGATTTACGTCAAGCAGGCCCAGCTTTGGAGAAAGTCAACATCATAGCCCTGACGGAGACGTGGCTGAACGAAACAGTCGATTCTTCGGAGATTGGCTCGGCTCTGCCCAACCACATCCTCATTCGACGCGATCGGAGCAACCGCGTTGGGGGAGGAGTGGCTTGTCTTATTGACAGCTCCCTGCAACCAGTGAGGCGACAGTCACTCGAGCCGGAAAGAGCAGAAATGCTGGTCGTCGAGGTGAAAACCAGCCCGCCGCTCCTCTTGGCTGTCTTCTACTGCCCGCCAGATGACTTAAATGCATTGAATTCTGTGATGAAGGCTATATCAGATTTAGTCGATGCTACGCCAACCAAGTCGGTCTTGATTGTGGGTGATTTTAATGTACCTGACATAACATGGCAAGAGGATGACGGAATTATTGTTCCCATCTTAGCTGTTTTTTTGTTGTTGTTGTTCCCTCTGGGCCCTCAGCGAGGGCCATAGCCCAGGGGCTCCCTGTGGCGGTAGTAGCCACCGACCAAGGCCGCCACCAGGTCGTCGTCTCGCAGCTGCTGTGGGTCTAGGTGGATTGATCCTGTCTGGCGCAGGCGGGTGCCAGCGAGGGACGGGCACCTCAGGAGGACATGCTCAGGCGTGTCCGCCTCCTCACGACAGACCGCGCAGCGCGCGGCGGGGCACCGCTTGTCTGGGCACTGCGCGCACTCCGGTGAGGGGTGACGGCCGATTCGATGGAGGTACTGGAGGGACCGGCCCCAGTGGCCGGCCCTCAGCTGGTGAATATCCGTGGCCGCGTCACGGTCCTCTCCGGCGTTGGGGGGCGGCAGGTGACCCCCATTATCCGTTTATAGAAGCCGTCCGGCCAGCTATCGGTCCACTTCTTGGTGGTGTTGCGGGCCACGGCCTTCGTGATTGTCCCGACGTCGACTGGGACGCTGAGCTGCGGCAGGGCGGAAGCCTCCTTTGCCAGGGTGTCGGCCCTCTCGTTCCCCGCGAGCCCACAGTGGGCAAGAACCCACTGGAGGTGGATTTGTTGGCCGCGGGCTGTAATGGCGGAGAGAAGCCGCCAGATCTGCTGCCCCACAGGCGAAGACTGCGCCGCGGCACCGCCCGCCAGGGAGGAGAGCGCCGCCTGCGAGTCTGTGCAGACCACCAGTGGCAGCAGTGCCGGGTCTCCTGTCAGCTGGATAAAGTCCTCCAGTGCGGCTTTCAGGGCGTATAGCTCAGCCCGGGTGCTTGAGCATAGCTCTCCGGCCGCCGTACGAACTTCTCTGGTGTCACCGGAGGGGAGGACCAGGAGAGCTCCGCCGCCGCCCCGCATAGTGCCCTCCACGGCGGATCCGTCTGACCAGATCCACGTGGCTCTGGTGGGTAGGTCGGTCAGGTGTTCTTCGGCCGCCGCGCGGCGCACCGCTTCAGGGGCGGCCCGGCGGCCCTGTGGGCCGATATCCAGTGTGATATCAACCCCGTCTCTCGTTGTCCAAGGTGGTATGGCGACGACCAGGCGCTCCTCCACCCTGACGTCCGCCATGCCCAACTCTCTCAGGGCCTCTCTCCCGGTCTCCCGCCAGCCGGATGTGCCCAGTCGTCTCCGGGGGTAGCCTCGGCGACGTCTCGAAGGGGGTCCCCAGCAGGGAGAGATACGGCCCGGCACTGCATGCGCGCCGAGAGCACTCGTCGTCTGGAACGGGCCGTTGGGAGTCCTGCTTCCGCCATGAAGGGGTCCGTAGGGGTAGACTGTGGGCAGCCCGTGACCGCCCGGGCTGCTGCTCGCAGCTCCCTGTCTATGATGTCGACATGGGAATCGGAGGCCGCGGGGAGCCACGCCGCCGCGGCGAATTCTAGGGCTCCGCGGACGTAGCCGTTGGCTATGGTCCGCAGTTGCTTCTCCCGCAGACCCCACGACCGACCGGTGAGCTGGCGGAGTTGCGCTATCCTCGGCTTCACTTTCTTGCGCAGTGCGTTACAGTGTTCCCCAAAGTGGAGAAGCCTGTCGAACGTCACACCGAGAAGTTTCAGGTGTGCTTGGCCGGTCACAGGGGTCCCGGCGACTCTGATCTGGAGGTGTCTGGCGTCGTGGGCCCACTGGCAGAGCACCAGAGCTTGCGTTTTGTGTCCCGCGATGGACATCTTCCACTGTGTGGCCCAGCGGGTCATCACGTCGGCCGCCTGTTGGGCTCTTGTTTGGGCCAGTTCCATGGAGCTGCCGGCACTCAGCGTCGCAGTGTCGTCGGCATACATAAATATGTCCGTGCGGGCGACCCGGCGCAGGGCGACGATGAGGTCCGCAGACCATACGGTGTACAGCGTCGGGGCCAACACCGAACCCTGCGGGAGGCCGGCGCGGAAGATCCGCTCCTTGCTCCGGGTCCCGTTCACTTCCACACGGGCTCTACGGTCCCTGAGGAACTGGTGGATCCAGCTGGTCATGCATTTCGGCAGCTGGTTCCTTAAGAGCTTGAGTTGAAGCATTCGGTGGTCAATTTTGTCATAGGCCCTCGAAAAATCAAACGCGAGAAGTACAAACTTATCCGCTGTGCCACCGTCGACGGGGCGGCCCCGCGGCTTGGGGCGATTCCAGCCGTCTTGGACAACTTGAACCATCTTAGCTCGAAGGTCTCGTCGAGCTGAAGAATTTTTGGAGAAATATCATGCCGCCGGACTGGCTCAGTTTGTTGATCAGCCGACTCGGGGAACCAGCTACTTAGACTTGGTGCTGGGTAAACATCTAGATGTGAGAAGTGTTGTTAGCTCAGGTCTAATTCCATCTGATCATAAAGAAGTAGCCTGCGAAATTAAATTTTTCCGCAAACCGCCTCTGGAAGTCACCCGCAAGTCCGCTCTCAACTACAAGCGGGCGGACTGGGAAGGTCTGCGCCGTAGCCTCTCTCACTTCTTCCCTGGAACGTGCTAGATGGATCACCGGTGGATGACGCGGTCGCCACTTTCTACGACTTCTTTGACTCGGCGATTCGCCATCATATACCGATAGTGACTCCTCGACGGCAACATGCTCCATGGTTCGATCGTGAGCTTCGCTCGGCTCTAGTCGAGAAGGAGGCAGCCCACCGAAGACTCAAGAGAAATCGATCACCGGAAAATGAGCAGAGTTTTAGTGACAAACGGAGAGTGTTTAAAAACATGACTAATACTAAATATCATGATTACCTGAAAGGTCTGGTCAGTGATTTAAAAACCAACCCGAAAAGGTTTTGGAGCTTCCAGAAATGTATTAAGGGTAAACTCACTGCAATGCCTTTATTAATGGATGGCACTAGAAGGACTGAGCATGACCGTGATAAAGCTGAACTGCTGAACCGCACTTTTGCTAGTAAATTCTCGGATCCTAGTTTTAGAGTGCTGCCGTACACACCTGAATACCATGTAGATAGTCTTACTTCGTTTTATGTTTCTGACGACATTGTCCGATCGTTGTTACTTAGTACTAACCGACACAAAGCGTGTGGTCCTGATAATGTCAGTGCTCGAATCATACATGAATGTGCAAACGAGCTTACGGTACCCATTGCCAAGTTGTGCCGACTCTCATTGGAACAGGGCGTGTTCCCATCCCAGTGGAAACGAGCGAATATCGTTCCCATACATAAAAAAGGGTCAAAGTCGTGTCCCTCAAACTATCGAGCTGTGTCACTTTTACCTCTGTTTAGCAAGATTTTAGAGCGAGTTATTTACATTACATTGCTTAACCATGTTCGTCCAGTTTTATCCAGCCAACAACATGGGTTTCTACCATCCCGTTCTTGTGCAACAAACCTTTGCACAATGCTGCACACTGCCTGGAACAACATATCCGCAGGTTCTCAAACAGACATCATTTATACTGATTATAGTTCGGCCTTCCAAAGTGTCAACCACAGTCTTTTGCTCCATAAGTTAGAGAAATCATACAAAATTACTGATAAGGCTCTACAATTGTTGAAATCATATCTGTCTGGGAGAGAGCAGCGGGTGGTTGTGAAAGGCCAGTGCTCTACATGGACGCCGGTTCTCTCAGGAACACCTGAGGGCGGGCTTTTATCACCCCTTCTTTTTTCGTGTTTTATCAACGATTTACCTAGCCTCGTTGACTGCAATTGTTTGATGTTCGCCGATGACGTTAAACTGTACAAAAGAGTGGATAGTCTGCAGGATGTGAGAACGCTGCAGGGCGAACTTGACAAGCTATGTGCGTGGTCGGCCGATTGGGGATTGACCCTCAACCCATCCAAGTGCAAGGTTTTGAGAGTGACGCTCCGCAGCAAGCCGGTAGAAAGTTCATATCACATTAACCGCACTAGGCTTGATATAGTTTCCGCCATGCGTGACCTGGGTGTTAACCTGGACTCTAAACTTACCTTCGGCTATCACATAGAGGAAATTATTTCAAAAGCGAATAGGGCCTTGGGATTTCTCATCAGGTCACTCCAAACTGGAAAACACGGCAGGCCACTTCTTCAACTCGATACAAAACTGGTTATTGGCGTTTACTGTGCCCACGTTCGTTCTATACTAGAATATGGCTGTGTAGCTTGGGGAGGAGCTGCACAGACCCATCTAAAACGAATAGAAAAATCCAACACAAATTTCTTATCTGGCTTTGCGGACGCTGCCGCATTGACAACATTTCTTTTGAATACAAAGACCTCCTTCGGCATTTTGGCCTAACTTCATTAGCTGGAAGGAGGATGCAACATGATCTTTTGTTCCTACGGAATCTTCATAACCACAAAATTGACGCGTCTTTTCTGTTAGAATGCTTTCCTCTAGCGGCTCCTTCCCGAGCCCTGCGTAACAGGATTCTCTTTCATGTGCCCCACGCTAGAGTTAGTACTGTTATGTCGGGTTTGTTTTGTAGATTGCCGAGGACCTGCAATGTGTTCTTAGATAAGTGCAGAGATGTTGATGTGTGGAACACCACAGCTGCTCAATTTCGAGCACGCGTGATCCTTTATGCGGCTAACTGCGATTGAGCAGCCTTTTTCAGCCATTTTTTATCCGTTTTACTGTGCTTTTTTCTTTTATGTTGTTTCCACTGACATTGATATTTGATACCACTGTTTTATCACCATGACTTCATCTGTCATTGGGATGGTTCATGCCCGTTGATGATTGGACAATAAACTAAACTAAACTAAACTAAACTAAACGTTTTTCACATGAGGCCCAAGCCAACACAGTTGACTCCTCTGGTTCTGAAGTGCAAAAGAATAGCGGTGAAACAGCTATTTCATGGCATAAGCCATACACAAATATGTCAGCTATGTCCAGAGTAGGCTTTTACCCTTTCACTTTAGCTCACAGTGATTCTTTATAAACCGAAAATGTACAAGGAATACACAAATATAGATAAAAGGCAAATATATTTTCGATGTAGATATATATGTGTTTTATATGCTAATGGGCAGTATAGGATTTCAGGCATTTTGCCAACTGCCCAGACATTTTGCAGACTGCCCAGAAAGCTGGGTAGTTTGCAAAATGTCTGGGCAGTTCGCAAACTGCCTGAAATCCCATACTGCCTGCAACATATATACGCAAGCCGCTACCTTGCTATTCTGAAATTTTGGGGATTTCAATCACAGACACATCCCCTCCTGCACATAAAACAATAATCCCAGCTGAGAACATTCATGCATCACGTACAACTTTCCATACATGCCTATGCATTATCTCACCTAGCATGCGGACGACCATTTTGCGACACTGCATCTGCGAGCGCTCGGCCTCGCAGCTGTTGCCGGCCTCAGAGCTGGCGCAGCGCCGCAGGCTGCCGGAGCGGTGCAGCACAAGCGCGATGTTCAGGTACAGCACCAGGATCAGCGACATCGGCACCACGAAGAAGAGGAGGGTGCTGAGCGGCATCAGCAGCACCAGCTGCCAGTCGGGCTTGACGAACGAGATGCCACACCAGGCGGCCTCCTGGATTCGCGTTTTGCGCACTGGATCGTGAAGGTAGTTCACCTGGGGGGTGGAAGTTGAAGCCATTTAAAGACAGTTCTAACTCTGTATGGAGTATGATGCAAAGAGCTAGGCGTGGAATGATATATAAATATTCCTTGTATATTTATATATTATTCTTTCGGATATTATATATATATATATATATATATATATATATATATATATATATACGTTTCATTGAACTTCGCGGCGTACTTCGCCTTGATAAGCTTTTTGTATAAATGCTCTAAGCATCGGATTGTTTTCTTCTCTTCATGATTGACTTGACCAACGATATTCTTAAAAGACATTTCATGTCTATATTATTTAAGCTTTCGAACACTCCAAGTATTCGTGATCACAAAGTTTCGATACATGTGCCTATCTAAACGTTTTAGTTCCTGAGAGTTAAAATTCACTCTAAAAAATTCCAATACGAATTCGTTGTGCACAGTCTGGCGATATAATTCCAGTATGGAGACCATTAAAATTAAAAGCAACACATCCTCTGACTTTCCTAAAAATGCAATGCTAGGGAAATTTAGAAGACGTACAGAACATCAAATATCACATTTTACCATTTAATACTTGACATTAAGTCACATCTATCACCACAGTGCTATGGTGACTGGAGAATGAGCCTGCTTGTTGATATGACGAGAAAATTCTCGTATGTAGAGGGCCTCAGTCACCCAGATCCTTCTATGGTCATCAAAGGTCTCTATGATGTGGGTATTGTTGACCAGGTCTTTCCGTGTCAGGTTCCGTCCATGTTGTTTCTTGACATGCTTCTTTATGGCTCCTTCTTGAAGGTGCATTGTTCCTTCTTGACAACGTAGTGGTTGTTGCGCCGAAAAGCTTATCAAAGCGAAGTACGCCGTAAAGTTCAATGAAATATGTCTAAAAGAAAAAAAACTGTTAATATACACAAATATATATATATATATATATATATATATATATATATATATATATATATATATATATATATATATATATATATATATATATATATATATCTATATATATTTATATATATATATTTATAAGTTGAAATTAGTGTACGTCGGCAAAATATCTTCTTGTAAACATATTTTATTAAATACGAAGGAACGATTGCATTCTAGTACATTGGTATGACAACCACTACCATCTCAAGGAAACTAGCCATGCATCTTCAGTCTGGATCAATTAACACGCACATTGACGGGGGTACCCGCCCCCTCGGGTTTTTCGGAGATAGCATAAAAACAGCGGCGGGTAGCGCCGCCGTACTTGGCATACCTTTTCTCTCATCATTTTTAAAACTTCTGTAAAATTTTAAGGTTAGGTCATCTCAGGTCACGTTACGAGTACAGGTCAAGTGACATGACCTAAAAAAGTTTAAGATTGCATAAGTCAGAACAGAATGAACTTATCCGATTGAAAGTTTTGTCACATAATGGGTCCACCGACTTCTCTAAAATATGTTCCGGTATTTTTGATATCGATGACCTAAGGTCAGGTACAAGCCATGACCTCTCCATTGGAAATTCATTAGAAAATGGTTTTAACTGAATAACTCAGTAATGAATAGAGATGAACATGTATTTAAGTGCATTAGATTTGTCTCGTCATTGCAGTTCTAATGATAATCATTTTATTTGATTTGACCTTGACCTGACCTCAGGCCAGGTAAAACCCTTGATTTGACCTAACAAGGTCATATTATATATCATTCGATTTGGCTTGCTGCGAGGATTCATATAATTCAAGTCGTTTTGCTCTATCTTTACTTGTTAAGATTTAATGGCCAAAAATATTCATTTACGTTTTATTCTTATGACGGCATGATTTGACCTCTCGTGACCTTAAATGTGACCTGACAAAAAAAGGTTCAGATATTTTCGATGCAGAAGTGGATGGGCTACTCAACGCCATTTACCGTTTTTCGCTACCTACTGTGGTTCTTAAGATCTTAGGGGGCGGGTACCCGCCACCCTCCCCCCCGTCAAAGTGAATGTGGCTCAGACCCCCGTCAATGTGCGTGTTAAAGAACACGTCAAACAAAAACGCAAAACAGAGCTCACAAGAAAGGACCTAGTAGAGCAAACGACCATTATCGGCCGAGCCAATGACAAGAGGCGCCTTGCCATCCTGGAGGCCCTCCTCATCGCCCAGAATAGCCCCGCCATAAAAGTGCAGGCAGAATCGCCAAATATTCTTGAGACTTTCAACCGACCCAGTGTAGGGTGCAAATCTCAGGTGTTGCTTGCATACTTTCTACTCGCAGTTTTCATAAACGGTTAGCTTAGAACTAGTGATGGGATAATTGTTACAAGAGCAGAGGTCGAACGAATTTCTGACGAGAAATAGTAAAAAAACTTCCTTGTTTCTCATAATGATGCTTTAGATTAGACAGTAGCACAAATTGCAATTATGTTGACTTTATTGCTGGGTTATAATTATGTATTGGGTGTGTAAGTCCATAACTAGATAAAACTATGATTAATATTTCTTTGAAAATGGAGTAGGTACTCCGAAACGTCACAAAAAGGTCACAATATATGAATTTCGGGAACATTATTGGTTCATTACAAGAAGAGTCCAGGAAAACCATATGGTACATCGAAAACAGCACAAAAATACCTAAATGCAAGCTTTCCCTCGTCTTTGATAAAATATGTTTACAATAAAATATTTTATAAAATAAAACATGTTTGTATGAGAATATATATATATATATATATATACATATATATATATATATATATATATATATATTCTCATACACATTTTGAGTGCAGAGCAAAGCGTGATCGATTAACTACTACTTTTCAATTTGAAACCGACGTCACCAAAGGTTCCCATTAGATAACAAATGGCCGACCCGGAAGAACGTTTGGTCAACAGAGCTCTGCAGACTAAGCTGGCATTAGGCTGAGGCTGGGCCAACCTGTATCTAATTTGAGCCTGGAACCTAGCCGAGTACCCTCAGCAGTGTTTGCTCTGGACGTGGACCCTGTTGCTCATAAGTCTTTGACCTCACCCAATGGCATATTCATTCAGAACTGGTTAAACTGGCCAGAATGGTATGAAGAAGACCAACCGGTTGTATACTCCGTCAACTAATTTTGTCGCACTGTGAGTTCCAGACCGATTGATTGACAATATCCTTTGTTCCTGCATGCTCTAAAATTAAACCACACCATAGAAGAGAGCGTGCTACCATTCATCACAATTGTATGATTTTAGCTTTCTTTAACATGCGCATTGACGGGGTCTCAGCCACCTTCGCTTTGACGGGGGAAAAGTGGGTACCCGCTCCCCCAAGATCTCAAGAACCACGCTAGGTAGCAAAAATAGGTAAACGACGTTGGGTAGTCCATCCACTTCTCCATCGAAAATAAATGGACCATTTTCTTGTCCGGTCACATCTAAGGTTACTAGAAGTCAAAACATCACGTCATGGGATAACATGTAAATGAAGGTTTTCGGGTACTACATCTGAACAAGTAAAGATAGACGAAAATCTCAAACCATATGAATCCTCGCAGCAAACCGAATCGAATGATGTATAATATGAGCTTGCTAGGGCAAATCAAGGATTTGACCTGACCTGAAGTCAGTTCAAGGTCAAATTAAATAAAATGCAATCATTAGAACCGCAAAGGCAAGGAAAATCTGATGCAGTTAAAATAAACGCTCTATCGCCATCCTTTAAGTTATCCAATTAAAACAATTTTTTCATGTATTTCCAATAGAGAGGTCATAGCTTATACCTGACCTTAGGTAGTTGATATTAAAAACACCGTAACATATTTTAGAGAGCTCGGTGGACCCATTATGTGATATGAGTTTCAATTGGATAAGCTCACCCCTGTTCCGCCTGATGCTATCTTAAACTTATTTTGAGGTCAGGCCACTTGACCTGTACTGGTGACCTGACCTGAGATAACCTAACCTTACAATTTTCACAAAAGTTGTAAAAAGAATGAGAAAAAAGCATGCCAAGTACGGCAGCGCGTAGCGCCGCCGTTTTTATTTTATCTTAAAAAAACCCGAGGGGGTGGGTACCCACCCCCTTCAATGTGCGTGTTAATAAAACCTGAGAATAATGAAGAAATATGTTTATGAAATGATGTGATTGCTTTTTTCGTTGTCCACACAGTTGAGCATAAATTTTATTAATAATATTTATGAATTATCCAACGTTCTGTTCCAAAATAAAAGTGTTTTAGCCAGACATGTTCATATCTTTCTTAATTCATGCCTTTTACGAAATGAGAAGAGAGTTAAATACAGACTGAGCTTTGAAAATGCCTGCTCATGACCTGAGATATTTTAAAGAAGCTTCCATGCACCACCTTCATTTTGGATCCCAGCATAATACATTAAATTGACAAGACGGGATTATTTGCAAGAATAGACTGAATCAAAGTTTGGAATTCTTTGAGCATACATAGGCTGGGGGGATCCAGTTGCGCGAAGCTACCGCCCGCGCTCTCCCTACGCCCGCGCTGATTTGAGCGGAAGTTTGCGCGTAAGCGATTTGGAGGGATGTTCGGGAGAGAGCGATCGCGCGGAGCTCCGAGCCGGGAGTTTGCGCGTAACATCAGGGGCAATCCGAGGCAGCGGTGAATACCACTAGCGACCGTAGTAGATGGGCGTTAAGGCTCACATTCCCATAGAATACGGTGCTTTTCTGGCCGTAGTAAACTCGCGTCATAGGTTACAGCTTGCTGACTGCTGAACGGTGTCGGATTTCCTGGCCGACTGTGGGGGGAGGGGATGAGGGGAAGACATGGCCCCGCGCTGGGAGGCGAGGTGAAGATAAAAGTGCGCGCATCGGATAAAGGGAAAAACTTTAGCGGGAAACGACAATTATACTAATATAGTGACCATTTTAACGTGGGATTTCCACATATAGGAGACATCCATGTGAAAACGATGTCGTTTGCCTTAATCCAAATGTGTTTTTATGTGAAACTTCCTCATGTCAATTTATAGGGGTAGGACACTGGCCTCACGAAATTTGATTAGTCAGAGCAATGTGGGAGAGATGAGCCGGGCAGGCCCCAGGAAGCCTGCCTCGGCGAGTGCAGCGCAATTCAGTTTGAAATTAATTCACGAATCGAACCGCTATTCGGTGCATTTTCTCAAACATAGCCAAGTCATGTTCACTGGCGGATCTAGGGAAGGGGTTTGGGCACAAAAGACAATTGCCCCCTGTTATCATCTATCGGCTCCGACTGGGGTTCACCGCCTGTCTTTAGCCTGTCACGCGTATATTAACACCCGCACTGGAGAGGGGTCTGGCACTAACGCGCACTGGAGGGGGCCTGGTAGGCCTCCCTAAGATCTCAAAAACTAAGAGGAATAGAAAAACGAAATTTGGAAGGTGGATGGGGATTATGGTGATCTATATCATGACCAATTTTTATTGACCTAGGTCAATATCTTTAAGGTCAAATGAGGTCATAAAGGTCAAAACTTGGCCATGCTGGGGACCGACCGGTAAATGCCGTGATTATGCGGGAAATTGGCGGGAATAAGCTAAAGACGGACCAGGGTCATCTTGAGAAGGTCTCAAAGAGCCCTCCCTTCAATTTTGGGGTCAAGGTCATTCAAGGTCATTGACCTTTAAGGTCACGATATAGTATACTACTTGTAATGTACACTTTGACTAACACCATAGCCACTATTTGGCGGGAAATGAGGATTGACCTTTGCAAATGACCTTTGACCTTGCCCTTTGACCTTGACCTTTGTATTTGGGGTACCTTATTCATGACGTCATAGCATAACGTACGTCAGACCGGGTAACGTCATTTGACCGGAAGCACAGTGGTCAGTGACCTTGAAAGTGCAGATATGGCCTTGACATGCGACCTTTGACCTTGACCTTGACCTTCATGTGAGGTGACCTTGACATATAATCCCGCTTATATGGTGTTATGACTTCACCACTCGGTCTCCAATGCAAGCTAACTGGTCCGACCGCGTGATTACGGCGATCTCAAAATGCAGGTCTGACTTTAAAAGCCTATAAGTCAAAAAATTTTCGACCGATTTTCAAAATTCTTTGACCAATCGACGTCCTATTAAATTCTGTTAAATGTGGCCAAGTATCGTTTTTGGCTTCGAGCGGTTCTCCGGCCACCTCGGAAAAACAGGTGGGGGCCTCCGAGGTCCCCCTCCAGTGCGCGTGTTAAGACTGATCTTTTTGACAGTGGCCTTCAAGTCACGCCAAATATGCTGCAAGTGGTTGGGTGACCATCTATGGACACGGGGACAAAGCTGAGAGCCTTAGCTATATCTTCCCACGTCTTTGTCTTTCGCTCTACTTGTTTTACGTCAAGTGCTTGTCATCACCGATGTCCTCTAAGCCATTCATAAAATCAATAACCTTTGATTTTTCGAAATGCAGTAAAATTTGACCATACGCGGATCCAGGGGGGAAAGGGGAGCAGGTGCCCTCCCCGATCGCCCTTCGGCGCCCCCTGAAATAGTCACGGCGCCCTCCGAAAGGTCGATGGCGCCTCCTGAAATGCTGCTTCCCATCCCTCACCCCCTCCAGGCTGCGAAAATCAGCGCCAACAGTGAGGATTTTGCGCCCACCTGATATGTTTTGCCGGTCAAGAATGGCGTCCCCCGTGGTCCGGATGGCGCCCCCTCGGGAAGTGCCCCCCCCGATCAGCAATCCTGGATCCGCCTATGAATTTGGCCACATTTCCTTTCCTTTCTGCCTTTGAAATAGCAGCAGCTATTAAGGAATCCTCACACTCACAGTTCTCAGGGCGAACTGGGTTATCGCTGGCGTTCCATGCCATCGTCGACGAGACCGCTCGGGGACGGTGAGTGGTACGAAGCGTGAGATACGTCCTGGGCCGAAAAACAAGGTGTATTGGAGGGCAGTTAGCATTACGGCTGGTGGTCCCCTGGCGCAGCTGCAGTGATCTATGTGTCTCTTCGCCTGTGCCTCTTCTGATGATTTCCAAGTGAGATGCTGGGAGTTGGTGGGCCTCGATTGCTATTATAAATACAGTTTTGTCGACCGCAAGTCACACAACTTGGATTCATTGACATTTCCGATACCTTTTCGTTGCTTTAAAAGGATCATACAGGCTTCCGCGCTGTCTTCCGCGCTGTTGAGAAGACGCAAAAAGTTAGTGCGTAAGATGGCGAGTTACGACACTACTTCCGCCACAACTTAGCTGCGCGCCAATGGATCTCTCCAAAAGCCGCTCCGCGTTAACTTACGCCCCCGCGCAGCTGCGCGCTGTCTACTGCGTGTCCGAATCCCCCCAGTCATAGTTTCAAAGTCTAAAAAGTGGCTTTCTCCTCGACTTCGTTGATGAAGGTTTTCGCTGCACCTTGAAACTCATAAACGCGCACCCCGCAGGGGTCCCTGGCATGACGCGCCCCGCTAGGGGTGGGACGTATTTCACCCCACCCCCCTTCTCCACCTCTCCCTCGGTATCTCATTTCCCAGAAAAGTTGAAGAAAAATTACGGCAGGCGTTCGAAAGCTCTTGACAAGACGAAGAAACATTACAAAAACTACTTTACTTGACATATATGTATACATACATGCCTTTTATCTAATTTGACCTTGACCTGAGTCAGGTCAAGATTTGACCTGAAATTAGATCAGGTCACCTGACCTTAGGTCAGGTCGAATCCTTGATTTGACCTAGCGGTCAAATCCTTGATTTGACCTAGCAAGGTCATATTATATATCATTTGATTTGGCTTGCTGCAAGGATCCGTATCGTTCAAGTTGTTTTGCTCTATCTTTACTTGTTCAGATGAAATGACTGAAAACCTTCATTTGCATGTTATACCTATGACGACATGTTTTGACCTGTAGTGACCTTAAATATGGCCTGAAAAAAATGGTTGAAAATTTTTCGATGAAGAATTGAATGAAATACCCAAAGCCGTTTACCGTTTTTCGCTACCTAGCATATTTTTCGAGATCTTTGGTGGCGGTTACCCGCCCCCCCGTCAAAACGAAGGTGGCTCAGAACCCCGTCAATGCGCGTTTGGCCTTTTCATTTTTCAAAAATATGTTTTTGTCAGGTCTTATAACTTTTACCGTTCTATGGTCCCAGTGGAGTCGCTCAGTGCCATTTTTATCGAAATCGGACAATATTTAGGTCTTCATCATGGGACCTGAAGATTTCGAGTTTTCGTCAAAAATTGCTATAATGGAGACCAATACGGCTGACGCTGTAATGTTCATGATAATTCCAATTTTTTTAAGGCTTGCTATTGCAAAATGTTCATACAGTCATGCTGGAGGCCATAGAATGTCGTACACCAAGGGAACAAGGTCTCTGTAAACTATGGTGTAAAGGGAAATTCTCGTTTATGAGGCCTCAACCGGCGAATTCTTGAACTAACTACTGGAAATGCCTTGGGTGATAACATGCGCCAAAAACATTTTTGGACAGGAAGTTCGATTGCATTTACATGTTCTGATCGTTAAACATATTTTCGGAATGTCACAGCTGTCTTCATGCCGTGTGAACCCCCTGCAGGCCACGCGCCTTAGTAGTAAAAAAGTGCGGTCGCATGACGTTGTCGCTACTTCGGGAAGTGCCCTGTCCTAGACATGCTTTAAAACTCCTTTGGGGAGCTAGAGAAGTTTGCTTCTGCGATTCTCCCCGTGAAGAAGGTATCTAAGCTGCTATTCAATAATAACAATAATTGTTGGGGTTTAACGACGCACCAACTGCCAGGGTTATACGGCGTCGCCAACTCTTACCCTGTTGGAAGGGATTTTGGGGATCAGATCGACTTATTCAGAGGCTCCGCCAGGACTTGAACCCGGGACCGGTGGCCTAGAAGAAAAGGGTGCTATCCACTAAGCCACCTCATCCCCAAGCTCTTATTCATATTTTTCTCCGTTGGTCAATTTCTTCAGCATACCGATACCTAATTCTGCAACTTCATTTACCACTTTAAAGTACTTGATAAGGATGTGAATCATGTTGCACTGTTTGTCTACACCCCATTCCACAGGCTCTTTTGCCAGTCAGAGGTGATCTGTCGGGCTTACGAAGTCTTATATGGTCCAACCATGACTCGAACACCAGGTCAGCGAGCTGTGTGGTCTTGTCCAGGAACACCGACGAGGCATCTTCTGTGAATCCTCCACTGGGGCCGATCATGCTGAGACGCCTTTAACATATATATATATATATATATATATATTAGTATAAGACGGAAGCAAGTTATTATTAATACAGTGCTGGTTGAACGTCACCGCAGCTTTGGCTTTGTGTAGTTTTCTTTCTAGGGTTTCAATGTTCCTGATAAGTTTTCGGTTTTCTATGCTATGTTCGTGTAAAATTGTTCCGATATTCATGTCATATTAAAGAAAATTGAAGTAAAAACGCACCTAAAGTCGACCGGTTTCATTTATCTCACATAAACATTTTCAAGACTGAGGTACGTTGAATAGTAGTTACAAAATTTAAGGTTTGAATTTTTGATGTCTCGCACAAGATCCCATGCATATGAGCACTAATCACTTCACATTGCGGCAAATAAACATGCAACACGATTAACACCACAGAGATTGATTAGATTGTCAAGATGAATAAATTGTCTAAAAGGAAAGCTTTACATTACGAGACAAGGACAAAATTCATAATACACTCTTAGCGTTACAATGAAAGTACACGTGAGGGGAGGGGCTACTCTATGATAGCCGAGGCCCCTCAAAAAGTAGGAGAGTTCCCCTGGCGTTCTGCTGTTTATTGATCAGTGGGTCGCGCTCCCTGATGCACACGGCCTCTAGTGCCGCCAGGCGTCGGACGTCCCGAGCTCGTCCAATGATGGTGGTGTTCTCTACCAATTGCTGCCTGGTCAGTCGCCTGTGATGTTCTTCCAGGGTGTGGGAGGATGGTGCTCCACTCTGCAGGTGCATTGTGAGTCTTCTTGATAGCGTTGTTGTCGTGTACCCAATATAATTACTGTTTGGGAGGAGTGCACAGTCTCCTATCTGACAATTATATTGGTACACGACGTTTGTTTGTTTCAGTGCCGATTTGTCCTCCGCCATGTTGTTCTTCATTACCAGGGATGAAGTTGACGGGCTCTGGTAATAAACTTGCAGCTTGATGTTTGCCTCGGGATCGGTTGGCTTGCAGTTCTTTGTGATTATCCTTTTTAGCACCTTTTCTTCGGTCTCGTAGCCTGCTGTCATTTGGCTTCTATAGAAGATGTTGATGGTGTTTGTTTGGTCTTTTGCTGCTGTTGCTGTTAAGTATTTGTTCAGAGTGTTGTTGATTTGTTGGTCTATAAATGCGATGTCGTAGCTGTTGTCCGCTAGCGTTTGTTTTATTCGTCTTAATTCTTTGTGCACGAGAGGCCATGAAGAACAGTGGGTGAGCGCCCGGTGAACGTATGCTCTCACCACACTGCTTTTGTAGCGTTGAGGGCACTGGCTCTTGTAATGTAGGCACCTTCCGGCGTCTGTCGTCTTGCGATGAACGCTGGTGACGAATGGTCCGTCAGCTGCGTCGATAGAAATGTCTAAGAAATTAATATTTTCTTCAACACTTTCTTCTACCGTGAAGGTAAGCCCCGACACTGCTTCTAGTCTCGACTTGAGGTGTTGCAAGTCATCTTGATCTCCAACTTCCAGAAGTATGTCATCAACATACCTGCAATAGAGGGCTGGTTTTTCAGGCGTGTGTTCTAACACTTCGTCTTCGACTGCCGCCATAAAGGCTTGGGCGAAGAGCACACCCAGTGGCGAGCCCATGGCAACACCGTCAGTTTGGTAATACATATTCCCTTGCGGGCATCGAAATGGAGACTTGGTGGTGCACAGCCTGAGCATGGCACACATAATGTGCTCGGGGATGTCAAGTCCTGGTAGTGTGTCATGGCGATACACATAATCAGCAAGGATCTTGATTGTCCGTTCCACAGGTACGTTGGTAAACAGGCTAGTCACGTCCAAAGAAGCTAGGCTTCCAGTCCTTGTCCTGCCTTTTACGAGATCGATGAACTCAGCCGATGATTTCAGCGAGTATGTTGATGGCACGTAAGGGCTGATGAGCTTGTTCAATGTTTTTGCTAGCTGATACGTAGGCAGCGGGATTTGTGATATAATGGGTCGCAGTGGGTTTCCTTCCTTGTGCGTTTTTACATTACCGTAAAAATATCCAGGCTGGTATTCACCCACTATCCGTTCAAACTTGATTACCTTACTGACCTTGTTGGAAGCGTCTATAAGGTTGTTGGCCTGCTTTTTAATTCTTCAACCGGATTTCTTGTTATTCTTTTGAACTTGGTTTCATCATTTAAGATGACAGCTGTTTTCTGATAGTATTCTTCAGCGTTTATCACGACAAATAGCTGGGCTTTGTCTGCTTGCGCACGACGATGTTCTTATTGTGCTGGAGATCTTTAGCAGCGCACCGAAGACGTGGGTGAAGTGATGGCTTGCTACCTCCGCTCCTGTTTTTGGTACTTTCTGCCCTGAGCTGCTCCTGTACATCCGGGTTGACACTTATCTTATTTTCCTATTCAGCTTGCAAATTCTCTGATACAAAAGCTCTAATTCAACTTTCTTGGCCTGCGTTGAATAACGGGGTGCTAGGGTATAACTAATGCCCAAGTTAAGCAGTTCTTTCTGGTCTTTTGTAAGAACAGTGCTGGATAGGTTGATAAATCCTTCCTTAGGTTTTGCTATTGGGACCCAACCTCCATATAAGCTTACACAACTTTTTCTGAATGCAACTCTCTTGTATTGCACTGCTGATACAAAGTTGCTGCTTCAAAACTTCATCAGTTCGGCTTCGAAGATCTTCGTCAATCAGCGCGCTATTGTATTCCAAAAGTTTATCAGAAACTTCTTTTTGGATGTTTTCCACAATACGTAACTTACGTTGCAGTTCACTTTTCACTAGGTTCTTCCTGAACTCAAGTGTAAAATGCCTTTGCTGGATTGCTTCGTCGTTCAAATGTACATTAGTATAAGACGGAAGCAAGTTATTATTAATACAGTGCTGGTTGAACGTCACCGCAGCTTTGGCTTTGTGTAGTTTTCTTTCTAGGGTTTCAATGTTCCTGATAAGTTTTCGGTTTTCTATGCTATGTTCGTGTAAAATTGTTCCGATATTCATGTCATATTAAAGAAAATTGAAGTAAAAACGCACCTAAAGTCGACCGGTTTCATTTATCTCACATAAACATTTTCAAGACTGAGGTACGTTGAATAGTAGTTACAAAATTTAAGGTTTGAATTTTTGATGTCTCGCACAAGATCCCATGCATATGAGCACTACTCACTTCACATTGCGGCAAATAAACATGCAACACGATTAACACCACAGAGATTGATTAGATTGTCAAGATGAATAAATTGTCTAAAAGGAAAGTTTACATTACGAGACAAGGACAAAATTCATAATACACTCTTAGCGTTACAATGAAAATTTCATTGTAATTTCATTTTTATTTATTTCATAATTTCATTGTAATTTCATTGTAACGCTAAGAGTGTATTATGAATTTTGTCCTTGTCTCGTAATGTAAAGCTTTCCTTTTAGACAATTTATTCATCTTGACAATCTAATCAATCTCTGTGGTGTTAATCGTGTTGCATGTTTATTTGCCGCAATGTGAAGTGATTAGTGCTCATATGCATGGGATCTTGTGCGAGACATCAAAAATTCAAACCTTAAATTTTGTAACTACTATTCAACGTACCTCAGTCTTGAAAATGTTTATGTGAGATAAATGAAACCGGTCGACTTTAGGTGCGTTTTTACTTCAATTTTCTTTAATATGACATGAATATCGGAACAATTTTACACGAACATAGCATAGAAAACCGAAAACTTATCAGGAACATTGAAACCCTAGAAAGAAAACTACACAAAGCCAAAGCTGCGGTGACGTTCAACCAGCACTGTATTAATAATAACTTGCTTCCGTCTTATACTAATGTACATTTGAACGACGAAGCAATCCAGCAAAGGCATTTTACACTTGAGTTCAGGAAGAACCTAGTGAAAAGTGAACTGCAACGTAAGTTACGTATTGTGGAAAACATCCAAAAAGAAGTTTCTGATAAACTTTTGGAATACAATAGCGCGCTGATTGACGAAGATCTTCGAAGCCGAACTGATGAAGTTTTGAAGCAGCAACTTTGTATCAGCAGTGCAATACAAGAGAGTTGCATTCAGAAAAGTTGTGTAAGCTATATGGAGGTTGGGTCCCAATAGCAAAACCTAAGGAAGGATTTATCAACCTATCCAGCACTGTTCTTACAAAAGACCAGAAAGAACTGCTTAACTTGGGCATTAGTTATACCCTAGCACCCCGTTATTCAACGCAGGCCAAGAAAGTTGAATTAGAGCTTTTGTATCAGAGAATTTGCAAGCTGAATAGGGAAAATAAGATAAGTGTCAACCCGGATGTACAGGAGCAGCTCAGGGCAGAAAGTACCAAAAACAGGAGCGGAGGTAGCAAGCCATCACTTCACCCACGTCTTCGGTGCGCTGCTAAAGATCTCCAGCACAATAAGAACATCGTCGTGCGCAAAGCAGACAAAGCCCAGCTATTTGTCGTGATAAACGCTGAAGAATACTATCAGAAAACAGCTGTCATCTTAAATGATGAAACCAAGTTCAAAAAGAATAACAAGAAATCCGGTTGAAGAATTAAAAAAGCAGGCCAACAACCTTATAGACGCTTCCAACAAGGTCAGTAAGGTAATCAAGTTTGAACGGATAGTGGGTGAATACCAGCCTGGATATTTTTACGGTAATGTAAAAACGCACAAGGAAGGAAACCCACTGCGACCCATTATATCACAAATCCCGCTGCCTACGTATCAGCTAGCAAAAACATTGAACAAGCTCATCAGCCCTTACGTGCCATCAACATACTCGCTGAAATCATCGGCTGAGTTCATCGATCTCGTAAAAGGCAGGACAAGGACTGGAAGCCTAGCTTCTTTGGACGTGACTAGCCTGTTTACCAACGTACCTGTGGAACGGACAATCAAGATCCTTGCTGATTATGTGTATCGCCATGACACACTACCAGGACTTGACATCCCCGAGCACATTATGTGTGCCATGCTCAGGCTGTGCACCACCAAGTCTCCATTTCGATGCCCGCAAGGGAATATGTATTACCAAACTGACGGTGTTGCCATGGGCTCGCCACTGGGTGTGCTCTTCGCCCAAGCCTTTATGGCGGCAGTCGAAGACGAAGTGTTAGAACACACGCCTGAAAAACCAGCCCTCTATTGCAGGTATGTTGATGACATACTTCTGGAAGTTGGAGATCAAGATGACTTGCAACACCTCAAGTCGAGACTAGAAGCAGTGTCGGGGCTTACCTTCACGGTAGAAGAAAGTGTTGAAGAAAATATTAATTTCTTAGACATTTCTATCGACGCAGCTGACGGACCATTCGTCACCAGCGTTCATCGCAAGACGACAGACGCCGGAAGGTGCCTACATTACAAGAGCCAGTGCCCTCAACGCTACAAAAGCAGTGTGGTGAGAGCATACGTTCACCGGGCGCTCACCCACTGTTCTTCATGGCCTCTCGTGCACAAAGAATTAAGACGAATAAAACAAACGCTAGCGGACAACAGCTACGACATCGCATTTATAGACCAACAAATCAACAACACTCTGAACAAATACTTAACAGCAACAGCAGCAAAAGACCAAACAAACACCATCAACATCTTCTATAGAAGCCAAATGACAGCAGGCTACGAGACCGAAGAAAAGGTGCTAAAAAGGATAATCACAAAGAACTGCAAGCCAACCGATCCCGAGGCAAACATCAAGCTGCAAGTTTATTACCAGAGCCCGTCAACTTCATCCCTGGTAATGAAGAACAACATGGCGGAGGACAAATCGGCACTGAAACAAACAAACGTCGTGTACCAATATAATTGTCAGATAGGAGACTGTGCACTCCTCCCAAACAGTAATTATATTGGGTACACGACAACAACGCTATCAAGAAGACTCACAATGCACCTGCAGAGTGGAGCACCATCCTCCCACACCCTGGAAGAACATCACAGGCGACTGACCAGGCAGCAATTGGTAGAGAACACCACCATCATTGGACGAGCTCGGGACGTCCGACGCCTGGCGGCACTAGAGGCCGTGTGCATCAGGGAGCGCGACCCACTGATCAATAAACAGCAGAACGCCAGGGGAACTCTCCTACTTTTGAGGGGCCTCGGCTATCATAGAGTAGCCCCTCCCCTCACGTGTACTTTCATTGTAACGCTAAGAGTGTATTATGAATTTTGTCCTTGTCTCGTAATGTAAAGCTTTCCTTTTAGACAATTTATTCATCTTGACAATCTAATCAATCTCTGTGGTGTTAATCGTGTTGCATGTTTATTTGCCGCAATGTGAAGTGATTAGTGCTCATATGCATGGGATCTTGTGCGAGACATCAAAAATTCAAACCTTAAATTTTGTAACTACTATTCAACGTACCTCAGTCTTGAAAATGTTTATGTGAGATAAATGAAACCGGTCGACTTTAGGTGCGTTTTTACTTCAATTTTCTTTAATATGACATGAATATCGGAACAATTTTACACGAACATAGCATAGAAAACCGAAAACTTATCAGGAACATTGAAACCCTAGAAAGAAAACTACACAAAGCCAAAGCTGCGGTGACGTTCAACCAGCACTGTATTAATATATATATATATATATATATATATATATATATATATATATATATATTTCTGTCATTGCTGGCAAAGTCAGTGCTGCAGAGATTGAACGACACAATTGGTGGATAAATGCTGCTACGACATGTGACGTCGGAGGACTCACAGAGCAACCTTGGCTACTTGGTCGTCCACACTCTTGTACCATAAAAGTGCATGTCGTTGCTGGGTGCATCGGTTGCTTCTGGCGCACGAAGTCATGCGCCGACATACAAGAGAAGACCAAACTGCGTCATCCGGTGGAGCTTCCTCACCATGCCTTCGTTGCGCGGGAGCTGCTTTGCGAGCATAAAAATATTCATGAAGTACATCACCAGCAGCTTATGTGTTGGAACGCCCGGAACTTGAAGGGAAAAAGTTGTATTTTGAAATCGTGTATTTCTAGTCAACGCCATAGAGCTAATGGCTAAGATTTTGAATATGGGGACATGACTTCCTGCCCTCCCCCTGTTCCTACGCCATGACCTGCAAACAGACAATTACTTTTTTCGACTACTTTTGGCCAACCGTCATGCTTGATGAAAAGCTACAGGATTCACGAATCTCATCCCACGTGATGGCTTCACAGAGATAAGGTTCATGAAATCTGAATATTCTTATATGGCACAATGAGTGGCCACAGTTATTGATACATTTCTGAACAAACTCCTTGTGAGCTGCTAATGTGCTTGTCAATAATTCCTCCTGACTTCGCTGCTCTTTTCGACAGATAGGCTAACAAAATTAGGTAGCACATGGTATCAACTAGCATGCATTGTTCGACCAAGAAGTTGTGTGTCTGCAGGTGCTGCTCTTCGTGGATAGTTTTATGTTCGCAAACCAGCTCACACACGACGAAGTTATGGTGAGGAAGCTCCACCGGATGACGCAGTTTTATCTTCTCTTGTATGTCTGTGCATGACTTTTTGCGCCAGTGGCAGTTGTCGCAAAAAGCAACCCAGCAACGACATGCAATTTTATCAAGACGTTACCCGGCACAATGGGTGTGGACGACCAAGTAGCCAAGGCTGCTCTGGGGGTTCTCCGACGTCACATTTCGTAAGAACATTCAGCCACCAATTGTGTCGTTCAGTCTGTGCAGAGACTTTATCAGCAATGGCAAAAAGAAAGAAATATGTGAAAAGCTTCTCATCATGATATGTCCCAGTGGAGGATTCACAGAAGATGTCTCGTCGGTGTTCCTGGACAAGACTACACAGCCCACTGATCTGGTGCAAGAGTCAACTTGGACAAAATTACAGTTCGTCAGCCCGACAGATCACCCCTGACTGAAAAAAGAACCTGTGGAATGGGGTGCAAACAAACAGTGCAACATGATTCACACCCTTATCAAGTACTTTAAAGTGGCAAATGATGTTGCAGAACGAGGTATTGCTATGCTGAAGGATTTTACAAGCAGATAAAAATATGAATAGCAGGTTGAATAACTTCTGCAGGTGGAAAGTCCCAGAAGTAAACTTTCCCAGCTCTAAAAGAAGTTTTAAAGCATGTCTAGGAGAGGGCACTTCCCGAAGTAGCGACAACGTCATGCGCCCGCACTTCCTCACCACTAAGGCGCGTGACCTGCCGGGGTGCCAACAGCATGAAGACAGCTATGATACTCTGAAAATATATTTCACGATCAGCACATGCAACTGCAATATAACGTCCAGCCCAGAACTGTTTTTGAAGCATTTTATCACCCAAAACATTTCCAGTAGGGAGCTCAAGAATCCGCTGGTCGAGGCCTCATAAACGAAAATTACCCTTTATACCATAGCTTACAGAGAACTCGCTCCCTTGGTGTACGACATATTATGGCCTCCAGCATGATTGTATGTACATTTTGCGATAGCATGCTTAAAAAAACATGTGTTGGAATTATCATGCGCATTACATTGTCAGACGTATTGGTCCCTAGTATAGCCATTTTTCACGAAAACTCCATATCTTCAGGTCTCATGAGGTAGGCCTATATATTCTCCGATTTCGGTAAAAATGGCACCGATCGACTCCACTTGGGCAATAGAACGGGAAAATTCACGAAACCTAACAAAAATTAAAAAAACATTGAAAAATTAAATGGCATGTTAAAGGTTTGTGGAAAGTTGCGGAATCGATCAAGAATAAGAATAAGAATAAGATAATCGAATAAGAATAAGGCGCGCAAAGTACGGTAGCGCTTCGCGCTGCTGTTTTTCGTACAGCCGGAAAATCCCGATGGGTGTTCAAACAACCCCCACCGGGGCGGGTGTTAAGTTCAGTCTTGAAACATAGACAGATCAAGGATTTCTGAAGTGGGTAATTGGCCGCGAAGGCGCGCCAGATAGACAATTGGAGCCACACTTCTTCATCCACGGCTATCACAGAGAAGCCGCATTGCAGTACGGGCTGCCGCTACTGGCTTTCTGAGAGAGAGGCAACTTCTCGTTGTCTCCGAGACAGTATGAGAGCACTGAGTGTCTTTTGAAATTGTGTCCTGGGACACATCTGTCTCCCGTTTCCCCCATGGATATAACTGCTTCTGCAAATCTCCTCTTCAGCTTGCGTTTGAACACATGATACCAGAAGGCTAAGCTATATCATGATTTGTTGTATTACAATGATCCACCGGGATCCAGGGGCTTATTTCTCCCATAATAGTTTGGGTTATTACCGTTAGAAGAATGTGCCACTGGACACTTACTGATCTGTTAAGTGTGGCATCACCCCGGTTGCCAAGGACTAAAATCACAAACAAATCTGAGTTCCGGAAGACAGGCATCTTGTGTCTTGAGCTGATAAATTGGGAAATCAGGATCATTACGCGCTTTAGAGAAGCTGTTTCTTAAAATATTGACGATTTAGCAAATTGTGTACAATTTTCAGTACGTATTAGCGCGAACATTGACGAGGAAACCGATCCTCTGCAGATGGCCTGAAAACGGCAGTGTGCTACACTGCTGTACATTGGATACCTTGTTCTTATAGTATTTTTCTGCTTAGCCCTCGCCCCATCGGGTGCCATCGATGGCCCCTAAAGTTTATTTTTTCGGGATAGCAGAAAAACAGCAAGAGACAGCGGCGCAGTTAAGGGCTCTTTCTCTCACCCTACCATTTTCCCACCATCCCTGAAATTTTTTTCCATGCGTCACCCAAGGTCAGGTCACCAGGTGAGGTCAACCAAGGTCACCTCACTTCAAATTTTGAGCTCTATAAAAGCTACATTTCTTAGTCGATCGATTTGAAACTTTCTACAACTCATGAGCCCTCCAGGATCTACAAGGTTTATATACGATATGTTTCGATTTTAAAACCTGAGGTCAGGTCACGAGGTGACCTCTCCCATTGAAAAAGCATGGGAAAAGCTGTCTTATGGTCTAAAAGTCACAAAAACGATTGCAAATACTCAGCCTGCTAAAAAAACGTTCTTGGACACCTCTTTACGGATCCCAGGGGCCGTATTTTCCCTTTGATCTCTCCGAGGTCATCCAAGGTCACCAGGGGTCGAAAACAGTATTTTGACAATAACGTTTGACCTAATTAAGCTAGAGCGCTGAATTAAATCTTATCGTGTATGTCTCGTCACTGGCTTTCATTTGATATATATATATATATATATATATATATATATATATATATATATATATATATATATTTGAATAGTTAGGAAGCAAGTTATTTTCTAAACATATATTGTTAGAAGTCACAGCAGCTTTTGCGTTAATGAGCTTTCTTGAGGGTTTTTCAATGTTTCTTGCTTGCTTCCTTTCCTCTGGATGAAGATTGTTAAGGACCGATCCGAAAGACATAAGTAAAGTAAGAATAAGGTATTTCATGGTTCCATTTCGTTTATATATATATATATATATATATATATATATATAGCGCGACGTTTCAAAAGTTACACACTTTTATCCTCAGGCATTTAAATGTAGTCTATGGTTTGGTGAAAAGGTGAAGAATGAAACATATTATGATCTCTTCCAAGTTTGAAAATGATTCCTTCAAAATATTAACATGTTTTCCACACGGCACTTTCAGTTGTAGCAGATCGCAAATATTAGTTTTGGATAAGGTTCAGACTAACAACTAACACAATAGATATTTACACGAATCATAAACTAACACATATCACGAATCACACTCTCAATCTGCTACCTTCATATAATGTGAGTATACCTCGTGCGTGTGTCTGAAGGTTTATTGATGGTTGTTTTTGTCTAATCAGAATGGTTTCTAAAACTTCAAGTCTGCGTGGGTTATGTTCTTTTGTGAGGATGGTCGTGTTGTTTACTAGTGTTCTTCGTGTGAGTGGTTCGTCGTGAAATTTATCAGTGTGCGTTAGTGGCCCCCTGATTGTAAATGCATTGTTAGTCGTCTGCTGAGTGTGGTGGTTGTTTTCCCAATGTATCTGTTACGGCCCGTATGGAAAATCGGCCCGTTTGCATACGGGCCGGCCCATTTGTAAACGGGCCAAATAGCCAGCCCGTATGCAAACGGGCCAGCAAATTGGCCCGTTTGCAAATGGGCCGGTCTGTATGCAAACGGGCCAGCGATGTGGCCCGTTTGCAAAAAGTCTGGCCCGTTTGGGTTTTCTAGTATCCTGGCCCGTTTGCAAACCGGCCGGCCCGTTTACAAACTGGCCAGCCCGTTTGCAAACCGGCCGGTCCGTTTACAAATCAGCCGGCTCGTTTAAAACGGATTTGAGTAAAATGAATTCGCACGCAGCAGCGTTCTTGGAATGGGTCTACTGATCAAATTTCATGAAAATTAGCTCCAAATCGCATCATGCCTAATTTTTCCACTTCTGGACCGAAGCGCATTGGATAAATCCCGCCCACTCCACCTCCTGAGCATAATAGTGACCCGACCTGCCGCCGGAAGACCAAGCGTTGTACGCCTTCTTTTATCTGTGAAGTGCAGGGGTGATTGGACCGCCTCGTCGCCTTGAGACTTGCTGAATCTCTGGTAAATGTTATGCATGGTTGTGTACCTACGTTTAAGAATATTGCGTCATCCCTGGATTGAACCCTAAATATAGCATTAGAAATTTACTATCTTCGATTTCAGGTTATGCTCTATTTCTGGTTTGGGGAGAGGTCCATATTAAAATATTCATTTTTGAGTCATGGATTTAAGAATTTGATAAATATCCTGTGCCACCCCATCTGCATTTACAATCATACCTGGCCAGGATAATTAGATTAGAGGCAATGCCAGCGCCTCTCATCATAGAAGGTTTAGCTAAGGCTGCCATCTTTTCTAGGTAAAGGAAATTAAGTAGCTGAAACAAAGTTCCAAATAAATTTTCCATTTTATGCTGCAGTCTATCTTCCTCTGCTTTACTGAATCCAAATTGGCTGCTTCGGGGCATTTCTAGGCAAATTATCCCAGGTAACATTACCTCCACCTTTTGCTGAGTGCCGGAACAGCTTAGCTTCGAAACTGGATGAGCATTTGAATCCAGGTCATTATCGAATTAGTTGTATTCAATACATATTTATTGAATTTTGGATTCGGATGATAGTCACTGGCCTAGTCTCTATGGCCAAAATGTGATCCGGATCGCATGCAGATGGAGTACGCGCGTTTTTTCACATCACTATGGCAGAGTCTGTGCTAAAGTGTTGGGAAAATAGCGCTTCATGAACTCGACGACTCCAAGATGTATCTGGATCTGCGGTTTGATCAGATCGCATTTGGACCATGAAAACTAAGTTGTATGGAAACTGATTGGGTCTGGTCTATTAGAGAAAGTCCGTATTTTTTAGTTTAATGCATCTAATTTTTCCATTTTCATGAATCTTTTTATTTCCCATGAATTTGTAAACTGGGCGATTAAATTACGTTAATACTAATATCTGAACATGGCAAGCATTGTGACTGCACTGCATTCCATTTACATGCGTGCAGAAATGCTTGCAATGCTTGAATAGATTGCTGCTTGTAGAGCTTTAGCATTTAAGGATGACTGGTACCTACGTATTCAGTTATCAAAGTAAATATGTATCCGGAAATAACTTAGTGCTCCTTGTTTGCCAAAAAACAGTTTTAACGATGCTAAGAATCTGGCTTAGTCACAGGCAAAGACCACCTCTGGTGAACACCGGCATTATCTAGCCTCTGATCAGATTGGTTTTCGATTGTTGAATACTATGGAAAATATGCCCTGAAAAGTGAATGCGGTCATATCATTTCCAATGTGCGTGTTGTCCTAAACCTCGTCTTGTGCCCACTCTCTTGCTTCATTAAGTTACCAATAATGATAATAATCAGGAACTATGTCGCAAGAGGAGTTCTTTGCTTATTTTTGTTGCTGCGAAAGATGAGAAAGCAACGAACACGCAGTCGGTGCCGAAGGTCACTTATGCACTATTCTTTCTTTTTGTTTTGTATCACATTATTTGCATTGTATTGTGTGTTATCTCTTATGTTTGCTGCGCTTGGTTTTGTTTTTGTTGTTGTTTTTTGCTTTTATTTGCTCTCAACTGCCATTATTCCTCTTTGATGAAGTTTGTGTTCTTATGCCTGCTCTTTTTTCCTCGTTTCTTGTCTTTATCTTGAGAAAATCAATAAAAAATATGATGATGATGATGATGATGATGAGATCGTCAAAGACTTAGCGGACATTAACACGCGCATTGACGGGGGTCTGAGCCACCTTCGCATTGACGGGGGCGGGTACCCGCCCCCCTAAGATCTCGAGAACCACGGTAGGTAGCGAAAAACGGTAAACGGCGTTGGGCTGCCCATTCACTTCTCCATCGAAAACATTTGAACCATTTTTTTGTCAGGTCACATTTAAGGTCACGAGAGGTCAAAACATGCCCGTCATAGGGATAACATGTAAATTCAGTTTTTCGGCCATTAAATCTGAACAAGTAAAGATAGAGCAAAACGACTTGAACTGTATGAATTCTCTTAGCAAGCCGAATCGAATGATATATAAGTTGACCTTGCTAGGTCAAATCAAGGATTTGACCTGACCTGAGGTCAGGTCAGGGTCAAATTATATAAAATGCATATCATTAGAACCGCAAAGCCCAGGCGAGTCTAATGCAGCTAAAATAAATGCTCTATCACCATCCGTTACTGAGGTATTCCGTAAAAACCATGTTTCCCATCTATTTCCAATGGAGAGGTCATGCCTCGTACCTGACCTTAGGTCATCGATATCAAAAATACCGGAACATATTTTAGAGAACTCGGTGGGGCCATTATGTGATATGAGTTTCAATCGGATAAGTTCACCCTGCTCCGACTTATGCTATCTTAAACTTTTTTGAGGTCGGGTCACTTGACCTGTAATGGTGACCTGACCTGAGATGACCTAACTTTAAAATTTTCACAGAAGTTGTAAAAATGATGAAGGAAAAGGTATACTAAGTACGGCGGCGCTACGCGCCGCCGTTTTTCGGTTATCTCCGAAAAACCCGAGGGGGAGCGGGTACCCGCCCCCCGTCAATGCGCGTGTTAAGGCTCATGGAAAGCTGTACTTAGCGAGACACTACCCGCGCTTCAAAAAGTATGATTTAATTACAATTGCAGGAGTGCAAAAGTTGATCAACAAAAACACATGACGAGAAATCATCCACAATGAGGAAGTCTTTGATGTTATTCATGAGCTGCACCTTTCACTGGGGCATCCTGGCAGTAGCAAGACGTTTAAAGGGAATGTGGCACCCTGGTCGAATCTTGGAATTTAGTGCAATTAGGGGTACTTCTAGCCAAAGTTCATGAAAGCGTCCATGATTTCCCTGAAAACATGTACAATAAGCTCGATATTTTTATTTTTAAAATGCTCCTCTATAGAAAGTAATAAGTCTCTGCCTGTGGATGATGTCATGATCTGACAACTACTACCATATTCAATAGGCTTCAAGGGCTTCGATTGGCTGATACTCACCATGACGTCAGCATATGTCGTCACACCAACAGCTGACAGTTGTGGCCTGCTACATGGGGTACATGTGGGGTTTATTTCAGGTAGGTTGTTAGCTTTTCTCTACGGAAGCTTTGAGTTTCAAGACAAACGATATATTGAGTGCCGGGTTTTCCAGCATGCTTTAAAACTTGGCTATCTCAGTTAAAACTACGTTATTTGTATTTACTGCGTTAAAGGGAAAGTGGTGCCACTTTCCCTTTAACGCAGTAGTACAAATACGCCAACATTAGCCGTGCAACTGTCGGGCTGTACCTAGAAACCTGCAAAAACTGCGAGACGAAGAAGACACGGCTACAGAATACAATAGTGTCTCTCTCAACCATTACTGATGACATGGCCAGACATGCTCAAGTCGACCTCAGCGACTGGCACAGTGAGAGGAAGGATGGATATTCCTATATACTAAATTGTCAGAATCACCTCACCAAATTCGTAGTGTTGCGTCCACTCCGAACAAAGTCAGAAGAACAGGTGGCGTACAACCTAGTTGACATTTTCTGTATCTTTGGAGCCAACCCCCAACATTCTGCAAGTAAGTTTTATCAGAAATGGTGTTGCAATCTGCGGGGAGCTGGTTCAAAATTTGTATTAAATGCACTGTTACTTATATCCACTGTTCTGCTGATCTCGTTGCCCTGATGTGGGCTGCAATATGAGAAACTGTATGCCAAAGCCGTGAACAAAGACAAAAACGCCTATGTTTTTATAAATTATCTTGAATTTGACTGCAAACATATTTAACAAGTATCTAGAATGACTAGTAACTTAATCAAAGTACATACTTACCTAGTATGAAAATTAATATTTCACTAAAACAGGGATCGCTAATGATCGCTTATGCCCAGGCTTATGCTTATGCTTAGGTGGTTTCAGAAGGATATATATCTATCAGTAAATATTTAACGGTATCATGACAGCTATTGATAGATATAGGGCAGTTTCATGACAAAAACTATTACCCAAAAACTTTCAGATCATTGATGGCGTGTTTCTCTTATTCAAATTATTATTGACATGGTTGACATGTCACTCACTTACACCTCGCGATTGACAATTTTTCTCCTAACCGACATACCATCAACTAAGTTGACTTGTCATTACCTGCTACCCACATCTTTATCAGCTTTGGCCCGTTTGCAAAAAGTCCGGCCGGTTTGCAAACGGGCCGGACGTTATGCAAACGGACCGGCCCATTTGCAAACGGGCCAATTTGCTGGCCCGTTTGCATACGGGCCAGCTATTTGGCCCGTTTACAAATGGGCCGGCCCGTTTGCAAACGGGCCGGTTTTCCATACGGGCCGTAACATATCCACTACTTGGCTGGAGCGCACAGTCTCCTATGTTGCATTTATATTAGTAGATGACATTGGTCTGTTTGATTGGTGTCTGGTCTTGTGTTGGGTTGTTTTTCATGATGGGAGATGATGTTTTTGGCGATTTGTAGTAGATGTTAAGCGATATGGTGTCATTGAGGTGTCTGGGTTTGCAGTTTCTGTGGATGATTGTCTTGAGTGCCTTTTCGTCAGCCTTGTATCCTGGTGACATGGTGTTTTTATAGAACAGGTTATGTTTAGTGCCATTATTTTCTGTGGTGTCTGCTGTGTGGTTGTTATTATCATTCATTTCTGGTGTGCCATTATTATCTGTGATTTCTGCTGTGGGTGTGTTTGGTCTTACTTTCATGTATTTAACTAGCCTGTGTTTGGTTATGGCGTCGATAAGTGATACTGAAAAACAATTATTTACTAGCATTTACTTCACTCGCTTTAGCTCTTGATTTACAAGGCTCCATGAAGAGCAGTTGTTCAATGCTCTGTGTACGTAAGCCCGGATAACGGACTCCTTATACCTCTGGGGACATTCTCTTCTTCCATGTAGACATTTTCCAGCATCTGTCTTCTTGCGATGTACATCAGTGACGTAGCTGGAATCGGAGGCATCGATGGACACGTCAAGGAAACAGATCTTATGGTTTACGCTTTCTTTGACAGTGAATGTCAGGCCTGAAACGGTCTGGAGCTCCTGTCTCAGTTGGTGCAATACTGATATGTCTTTTACGTCTAGTAGGATATCATCTACGAACCGACAGTAGAGGGAAACATGGGGTTCGAAGTTAGGAAGAACTTCTTCCTCCACAGCGACTTTTAACAATATATATATATATACATACAGCAAGGTTGCTTTCTGACCTCTCGTGACCTCAGGTCCTATTAGGTCACGAGGTGACCTCTGGACGTCAAACCACTGGCGGGAGGTCATTGCGTTTCAATTAGCGAAAAATTGTCAGGCAATTTTCTATAAAAAGTACTTTACCAGGTCTCATTAGCTCTAATAGCATAATAGTTATGTCCAGTTTTCTTAACCCTCGCCCCACCGGGGGCCATCGATGGCTCCCCTAAGGTTTTTCCGGGATAGCAGAAAAACGACGAGGCGCAGCACCGCGGTTGAGGGCTCTACCTCTCACTGCATCATTTTCCCATCATCCCTGAATTTTTTCACCCCGGGTCACCCAAGGTCAGGTCACCAAACGAGGTCAACCAAGGTCACCTCACTTCACCTTTAGAGCTCTGTAAGAGCTAAATTTCAAAGTCGATCGATTTGAAACTTCCTACACTTCATAACCCTTCCAGGGTCTACAAGGTGTATATCCGGGATTTTTCAATTTCGTGCCCTGAGGTCAGGTCACGAGGCGACCTCTCCCATTGGAAAAGCATAGGGAAAAGTTGTTTCATGATATAAAAGCCACAAAAATGATTGTAAATACTCAGACTGCTCAGAACAACGTTTTTGGACACCCTTTCACGGATCCCAGGGGTCATATTTGCCTTTTGACTTTTCCAAGGTCATCCAAGGTCGCCAGAGGTCAAAAACAATATTTTGGCAATAACTTTTGACCTAATTAAGCTAGAGCAGTGAAACAAACACCATCGTGTTTGTCTTGTCACTGGCTTTCATTTGATATACAGCAAGGTCACTTTTTGACCTTTCGTGACCTCAGGTCACATTAGGTCACGAGGTGACATCTGGAGGTCAAACCACTGGCGGGAGGTCTTTACGTTCCACATAGCGGAAAAAGTACTAGCAATTTGCTATCAAATGTACTTTACCAGGCCTCAATAGCTCTAATGACATAAGAGTTATGCCCAGTTTGCTTAATCATTGCATATTTGAGTGAAAATAGCCGATCTTGACCTAATTTGACCTCTGGAGGTCAAACCATTGACCTGAGCACTAAAAAATGCGAAGTAATTTCTTACTGAATTCACGCAAGCTTTCCAATGCAGTTGCAGATTTGCGATGACCCAAATATTTTCGGAGTTACATGGTAGCCATCGATGGCCCCCAGTGGGGCGAAGGTGGCACCGGACCCCCGGTGGGGCGCAGGTTAACCCACAATTTTGCGTCCAGGTCATTTCAGGTAGGTCACCAGTCAAGTGACCTTACCCCTCCCCAAATAGTTAAAGATATAATAACACGGTATCTTTCTATCAATCGGTATATTTCGGTATATTTCTATCAATATGAAGATCCTACAACATAATGATCCCCCAGGGTATAAAAAAGCTCGTCCACAGTGTTTTCTGTCGGTGACCGAAGGTCGGGTACCTGCGAGTGACATCTTAACCCGCGCCCCAACGGGGGGTCCAGCGCTACCTTCGCCCCATGGGGGGCATCGATGGCCCCTCTAACTCCGAAAATATGTGGGCTAGCCTAAATCTGCAAAGGACATTAAAAACCTCGTTTAAATTCAGGAACAAATTATTTCGCATTTTTAAGCGCTCAGGTCAATGGTATTGACCTCCAAATGTTAAGTTAGGTCATGATAGGCTATTTTCACCCAAATATGCAATGCTTACAAAAACTGGGCATACCCCTTAGGCCATTAGAGCTATTGAGGTCTGGTAAAGTACATTTGATAGGAAAATGCCAGACCTGTTCCCCCAATGTGGAAAGTAATGACCTCCCGCCAGTGGTTTGACCTCCAGAGGTCACACCGTGACCTAATATGACCTGAGTTCACGAAAGTTCACAAAGTGGCCTTGCCGTACACCAAATACAAACCAGTGACAAGACAGACACGATTATGTTTGATTCATTGCTCTAGCTCATGCAGCTCAAAAGCTATTTTAAAAATACTGTTTTTGACCCCTGGTGACCTCAGATGACCTCAGAGAGGCCAAACGGAAAATATGGCCCCTGGGATCCGTGAGAGGGTGTCCAAGAACGCTTTTCTGAGCAATCTGATCATTTTCAATCGTTTTTGTGACTTTTTAGATCATAATTGTTTGCCCATGATCCCCATGTTTTTTTTCAATGGGAGAGGTGACCTCGTGACCTGACCTCAGGTCATGAAATAAAAAATCCTGGATACACACCTTGTAGAAACTGGAGGGGTCATGAAATGTAGGAAGTTTCAAATTAATCGACAAAGAAATGTAGCTCGTATAGAGCTTAAAACTTGAAGTGAGGTGACCTTGGTTGACCTCACCTGGTAACCTGACCTTGTGTGACATTGGGTAATTAATTTCAGGGATGGCGGAAAAATGATGGGGTAAGAGATAAAGCCCTCAACCGCGGTGCTGCGTCTCGTCGTTTTTCTGCTATCCCGAAAAACCCTGGGGGCCATCGATGGCCCCGGTGGGGCGAGGGTTAACACTCGCCCCGGTGGGATTCCGGGCCACCTTTGCCCGGGTGGGGGTTTAACCCTATTTCCGTCAGGCTGCCGGCTACCCCCTATTTCCGGCAGGGGGGGCAATATCGGCCCCCCTAAGATCTCGTAATCTAACCGGCCGATTTTGAAAATTCAAAGTGCTATAGATTCCCCTGACGCTAAACTTTATTTTGAAAAAAGAAAATTTCAAAATTTTGATTTTTAAGGAGAAAGTCGTGCAAAATATACAATTTTTGTGTATTTTTTAGATTTTCCATAACCCTTGTCTCTGTTGTACGATTTTCACAAAACTAGTTCAGATTTACAAATAATTGACCCAAAATTGTCATATACTCGAGTTACGCAAAAATTCGAAATTCAATGGCAGTTCCAGGACCAGGACTATGAGGGGAAATATATACAACCTAAAAAGTTTTTGTTACGCGGATTAGAAGCCGTCATATACTGCTTGGCATCTTTGACACATAAATAAATGAAAAAAGTGAAAAACTCATCAGGGGCGGATGCAGTAAGGTAAAACAGTGGGGTAAAATACATCCCAACAATATGCGAGTGGTATGCATGAGTATATTAGTCCCTCGACTAGTTGAAATTTATTTCTGATAATTTTTACCCTCCCATGGCAGCTCTGGGAAAGGGGGTGACATAGGCGGATCAAGGACTCTCGTCGTGGGGGGGGCGGGTGGGGGTGATTAGAAACACATTTTTAATATACAACGATATTGAGTCGCGGCGGTGATACTGGCTGGGAATATGCATTTTGAAAATGTGTAGTGACTGGACACGCCTCTGGTAATCTAGAATTTGGTTATAACTATTTTGAATTTTCATATACCCAACTGTATTCGCCCTGGCACGGCTGTAAGCAGTCTTCTCACTTACTAACGTTTAGTCCTTCTTGATAACATTCCCCCCATTTTGAACTGCTGTAACCGCCCCTGATGAATACAAATAGTGACAATTGTGAATGCACTATCATCTCACATAAAAAATGATATAATAAAACCATATAACTGGTATCAGGATCAGCAGAGACGGCTTCCTTTTACAAAGAACCCATCGCATACGATAATACTTGGTTTGTGGATAGAACCTCCCCAAAAACCCAGCCATAGCTCCGCCCCTGGTAAATATATAATGTTGACAATTTCAGAAAACCTGCCTGTACTAGTTTTAGGAAAAGTCAGGAAGTTTCAAAGTTCTATCGCAAGCCGTTTCGGAGATATTTTTGAAAAACCTTAGGGGGGCAATATTAGCCCCCCTGCCGGAAATAGGGTTAAAACACCCCCTTGATCTAGGCTCATATGGGGGACAACCAGAGGTCTAGAAAAGTTAATACTCAGGTACGAGCGTCCGAGACAATAAACCCGGACAAATCGTCCAAAGCAGAAACTCGTGACGTTTTACCTCAGCTTCAGCCGCAGCGATTACACGAGGGTTATTACCTCTTTCCGGGAAGCGAAAATCAGCTTAACACCCAACACACAATCACCAATTGAATTAAGGCGCTTTAACACGCGCATTGACGGGGGTCTGAGCCACCTTCGCTTTGACGAGGGGGGGCTGGTACCCGCCCCCCATAAGATCTCGAGAACAACGGTAGGTAGCGAAAAAACGGTAAACGGCGTTGGGTAGCCCATCCACTTCTCCATCAAAAATATTTGAACTATTTTTTTGTCAGGTCACATTTAAGGTCACGAGAGGTCAAAACATTCCGTAATAGGGATAACATGTAAATTAAGTTCTCGGCCATTACATCTGAACAAGTAAAGATAGAGCAAAACTACTTGAACTGTATGAATCCTCGCAGCAAGCCGAATCGAATGATATATAATTTGACCTTGCTAGGTCAAATCAAGGATTTGACCTGACCTGAGGTCAGGTTAGGGTCAAATTGTATAAAATGCATATCAATAGAACTGCAAAGCCAAGGAACGTCTAATTCAGCTAAAATAAACGCTCTCTCACGATCCGTTACTGAGTTATACAGTAAAAACCATTTTTCCCATGTATTTCCAATGGAGAGGTCATGCCTCGTACCTGACCTTAGGTCATCGATATCAAAAATACCGGAACAAATTTTAGAGAACTCGGTAAGCCCATTACGTGATATGAGTTTCAATCGAATAAGTTCACTCTGCTTCGACTTATGCTATCTTAAATATTTTTGAGGTCAGGTCACTTGACCTGTACTGGTGACCTGACCTGAGGTGGCCTAGCCTTAAAATGTTCACCGAAGATGTAAAAATTATGAGGAAAAAGGCATGCCAAGCACGGCGGTGCTACGCGCCGCCGTTTTACTGCTATCTCCGAAAAACCTGAGGGGGTGGGTACCCGCCCTTCCGTCAATGCGCGTGTTAATACTCGCTTAAAAACTCTTGTTGTGGGCAGGCACCTCTGGAAATACTAGCGGTGCCTACCCGATTTCTAAAGCTTATCGGCATATCTCCAGATAATATGTAAGACGAATGAGTTGTTCAAGATGTTCTTCCATATTGCTTTAGCTGTGCACGAAAGGGAGGTAAAGGAGAAAAGTAGTAAAAGTAGTTATATGCCTACGGATATGCCTCAAAGCATTGATTTTAGAAAACTCTGCAAATGTGGGCCACACATTTATTGCCACGCACCCAATGCACTATTGGCGGCTTTGCGCAGCGAGGGAAGCAATGGCTCGGAAATCAGAAGTATGTGTGTTCGTGACCCAGTCGTGACATGCATTTTTACTCGTTTATGCGGAGTTTGCGATTCAATATAGCAGTTTCCTCCAGTCAAATGATGCCACTTAAACTCTATTCCTGTCAAGGGGGAGTAGAAATGAGGAGGAGACACTCAACATTTTTTGTCTGTGTAGGAGACAATTGAGACATTTTTTAGACCTTTGGGGACAACAAATAAAACGCAAACGTTGTGAACATCTCATAAAAGATAACGAAGAAATTACATGTGTCAATTCTTGGCTCAGGTCAATACTAACCCGCGCCCCGATGGGCCTCTAAGCCACCTTTGCCCTGGTGGGGGTGTTTGAATACCCACCCTCGAACTCGGCCCCTATGCGTGATAGCGAAAAAACACAAAGGCTGGTGGATAGCTCATACAAATTCATGAAAAACTATATCGGTCACTATTTAGCCCAGGGAAATATTGGGGTCATGACATGTCAAAGAAAGTTGGAATCTTAGTACAGTTTTTGGGCTCTAGCGTCTGACAGAGTCGAGTTAGAATACGTTTTAGGCACTATTCGTTTCCTCTCGTCGCAGCAAATCAAATGGTGTATAATAGGATTATACTAGGTCAAAATACAAAAATGACCTGACCTCAGGTCAGGTCAAGGTCACCTTTTAAACTACCATAGTCAATATGCATATCAATAGATTTGCAATAGGAATCTGAACGCAATGCTTTCAAAATAAAAGCTGTATCATCATTTCATGCAAACTTATAGACCTGAGTGTGAAAACTGATTAAATAGCCACAGATGACCTTTCAGAGGTCACAGGTAAAAAATTGCAACATGAATCTGGCAAGGGGCCCAGAATATTACAATTTGGAGAATATGAAGGTAATCTCAGCTGTATCTACACAAATCTAGCCCGATGACTGTTTTTCTCATGTATTTCCAATGCAGAGATCATGGACCGTACTTGACCTTAGATCATCGATGTGAAAATCCCAGGATATATGCTGTAGCACTCGGTGGGCCCATTATTTAGCATAAGTTTCAATCCGATGGATTCACCAATTTCTTACTTTTGGTACCTTAACCCTCGCCCCACCGGGGGGCCATCGATGGCCCCCCTAAGGTTTTTCCGGGATAGCAGAAAAATGACGAGGCGAAGCACCGCGGTTGAGGGCTCTACCTCTCACTGCATCATTTTCCCATTATCCCTGAAATTGTTTACCCCGGGTCACCCAAGGTCAGGTCACCAGACGAGGTCAACCAAGGTCACCTCACTTCAACTTTAGAGCTCTGTAAGAGCTACATTTCAAAGTCGATCAATTTGAAACTTCCTACACTTCATGACCCCTCCAGGGTCTACAAGGTGTATATCCGGGATTTTTCCATTTCGTGCCCTGAGGTCAGGTCACGAGGTGACCCTCTCTCATTGGAAAAGCATGGGGAAACCTGTTTCATGATATAAAAGCGACAAAAATGATTGCAAATACTCAGACTGCTCAGAACAGCGTTTTTTGACACCCTTTCACGGATCCCAGGGGTCATATTTACCCTTTGACTTTTCCAAGGTCATCCAAGGTCACCAGAGGTCAAAAACAGTATTTTGACAATAACTTTTGACCTAATTAAGCTAGAGCGCTGAATTAAACAGAATCGTGTATGTCTCGTCACTGGCTTCCATTTGATATATGGGAATGCCACTTTGTGACCTTTCGTGACCTCAGGTCATATTAGGTCACGAGGTGACCTCTGGAGGTCAAACCACCGGCGGGAGTTCTTTACGTTCCACATAGCGGAAAGAGTACTGGCAATTTCCTATCAAATGAACTTTACCAGGCCTCAATAGCTCTAATGACATAAGAGTTATGACCAGTTTGCTTAATCATTTGCAGTGTAATTAATGATATTAGTTAATGCATATTTGAGTGAAAATAGCCGATCTTGACCTAATTTGACCTCTGGAGGTCAAACCATTGACCTGAGCACTAAAACATGCTAAGTAATTTCTTACTGAATTCACGCGAGCTTTCTATAGCATATTGCAGATTTGCGCTAACGCCCATATTTTCGGAGTTAGAGGGCGGGGGGCTATCGATGGCCCCCTGGTGGGGCGAAGGTGGCGCCGGACCCCCGGTGGGGCGCAGGTTAAACATTTTTGGAGGTGAGTTCACTTGACCTGCACTGGTGACCTGACCTGAGATGACGCAACCTTAAAATTTTGAGGAAAACTGCGGAATTAATCAAGGATAAGGTGTGCCATTTTTGCGTCCGCCGTTTTTCGTGCCGCAGGAGAAACCTGACGGGAGTGCTCAAACACCCCCTCACCGGGGTGAGGGTTAAGGTCATAACAGGTCAACGAAGTGATAGGTTAGATAAGAGTTTCTGTGCTCTAGCGATCTGACAGAGTCCAGTTAGAATCAATTTTCAGGCACAGTTTGCTTCCTCTCGCTACGGCAAATAGGATGACGTATAATATGACTATACTAGGGAAACAATAAAAATGATCGAGCCTAGGGCTACGGCAAGGTCATCAGCTAACCTAGTATAGTAAGTATGCATATAAATCGACTCGCAATAATAATCCAAACGCAATGTTATCAAATAAGACTTTACCATAATTTCCTGCGGGTTTAATAACCAAAATCTGAAAACCTTCTTAACACGCGCCTCGCTAGGGTCCCAGGCATGACGCGCCCCACTGGGGGCGTATTTTGCCCCCTCCGTATCTCATTTCGCAGGACAGCTAAAGAAAAACGGACGGCATTTGAAAGCTCGTGACACGACGAAGAGAAGTTACAAAAAGTATTTTTATGTCAGGTCAATATTGAGTTCAGCAAGGTCAAAGAGTGTTCCATAGGGTCACAACAGGGCAGCATACGTTTCCCCCTCTGAATTTTTACTCAGCAGAGTTAGAAAAATATGTATGCATCATTTCATTCCTTTGATGACCATGCTAGGTCAAATTTTTAAAATGACTTGAAATCGAGCTAGGTCAGGGTCACAGGGTGAACTGGTATGGTCATGTTACATATAAATCGACTCCCCATGGCAACGAAAGCGCAATGCAAGCAAAATAGGAGCTTTATCTCAATTCATTGAGAAGTTATTGGAAAAACATCACTGTATGTTTCTGCGACATGACATGACCTTTGCGGGGTCAGATGGTCAAAAACTCAGCTTTATAGTCAAGATTTTGGTAGGAATACACGGTTTGAGGATTTTCAGCTTTATCTATCCAGTATTTACTGAAAACGAGCCCTTTCTATTTTTCACCATAGTTTTATAATGGGGTGACCAAAAAATTGAACCTACCTTAGGTCATAAACATCAAAATTCCAACATGACAGACTTGTAGACCCTAATGACCTCACCATACGGTGGAAGAGCCGCTTCAAACTCGTGATTTTAGATTGTGAGGTCGGGTCGCTTGACCTTAGTTAGCTCCTTGACCTGACATAACCTGACCTAAAAAATTTGGTCAGATGCGTCAAATTGATGAGAAATAAGGTACTGTAACTTTCGTTGCTCTGCGTTTCTTCGTTTTTGCATTATCAGGGGAAAACCTGAAAGGGGGCGAATTTCGCCCCCAGCGGGGCGCGTGTTAAGTAATCCTACATGACCTCTCAGAGGTCATAGGTTCAAACCTACAACTTGAAGCTGAACAGGGGCCTAGGGTACTACAATTTGGAGAATAGGAAACTATTCTAAGTTTTGTTTAAATACATTGGGTGAATGTTTTCCCGATTCGCGTTTTCCCATGCATTTCCAATGGAGAGGACATTATCCGTACATGCCTATATACATGGGATATGACATTTAAATTGACATAATTTGGTTTGTCTTACAATGACATACGTTTGAACCCAATTTGATCTTGATTTGACCCCAGGTCAGCTCAGATCTTAGATTTGACCTAACAAAGTAATATCATGTATCATTCGAAGCGGCTTACTGAGAGGATTTCCAAAGGTGTAGAAATATGTTTATGAGTCTTTTATGTCAGACGCTATTAATCAAAAAGCTTTACTTCCATTAAGTCCCATTATATTCCTGTGGTGATATTTTTACTTCTGGTAACCTCGAATTTGATCTGATCGTGTTTTATTTTATAGAACGTCTTCTTTCTAACTTAGTTCACGCTACCTGACACTGTTTATCACTTTTGGCTAACTAGCATGGTTTACATCTGAGGAGAGTGAGAACGCGCCCCCCCTTCCTCATGGCGAAGTTGGCTCAGGTCCTCGTCATTGCGCGAGTTAGGATCCCATTAGGGCGAGTGGTAAATTATGTGCTGGTCAGCCTATTTGATCGAAGGATACAAATTTAGATTGGCAAAGGTTTTATACACAATTGATTTCATCATTCATTCTGCCTACTTACATATCTTATGCTATCCTACCGGTAAGCTACTGAATGTTACCCGACTAGGCTCCAGCAATGAGGGACTAAACAATGTCACATAAACATACTCAATTAAATGAACGGACCACGTATAAGCGGTGAAGCCCAATACTTTCAGGAAGTCCACATAGCTGCTTTACTTCCAGACATAATTACTTCTGAGCCCAATTCTACTACAGCAATCAAGGAAGATACAGCACTTTATGAAATTCCATACCAGCATTACAGTGTCGACAGAATATTAGGCAGTTGTAATTCTGAGCTTTTGCATTAGTTCAGCGATATACTCAGATAACTAGTTACTGATCATATCAAACATTACTGCTATTTTGTTTCAATAGAACATCTCACGATTTAGGAGCAGCCCTAGCATTTCTTCATCATTGTTGGATCACCCAATAGAAGAGCAAACTGTATGCTCGTATTTTCTAGAAGAGCACCCAATCCATCTACAAGTGATGAACCGCCCCTGCCAGTGCTGTTGTGGAGGCATTTTACATGGACAAATGCGAGGGCTGATAACGGCTCAGCTGTCTCGTATTTTAACCGAGCTGCACTATTTCCAAAGCGCAACAACTATTGTCAGTGTACGGCTAACAACTTCCGTGAAACACCGGGTAACAGGAAGCTTTGTGCCACCTAATTGGCAGCATTTGAGCTTGATAAAGCTTTCCACCTTCAAATTATACTGTATTGATGATACATAGACGCATTCATGTTCTAGTGATCTAGATAAACGAAGGCAAAACATAATATCAATACAAGTTTTAGACTTGGGTTCGACATGTTTCTTCTGGTGCTTTTGTGAGGGCTGGTATGAAATCAGGTCAACCAGCGTGCGCCCAGACAATGTTACATCGAACTACCGGGCACATGTCTCAGATAGACAGCCTCATCAGTCACTGACAATTGTGACGGATCTAGCCAATCACAGACCATCCAGATACATTACAGACAAGCATCTGATTGCAGCGAAAAGCTTGTCTGATTTATCTTATGAAAAGAACTGAGGATATGACATCCGACCAGATACTGATTACATTGGAAGATGTTGGAATACACAGATTTAAGACGTCTCTCACCTTGCAAAGGCATCAATCACACATATCTATGCCTCCAACTTTGGCAGCATGGGGCACCCACGCGCTCAGAAAACTCGGTGGAATGGCTGGATATTACTTATTGATAAAACATAAAGCATACAAAAACATAATCATTTATAAGCTGGAGCATGCTTACAGAGTCATGTAACATTCGTTCGGATGGCATACCGTATGAGCCACCATTGCCATCCTGAGAAGCATTTGGGTAAAAAGTCCTCCTCTAAATAAGAAACTATGAGGACAATTGGTGGACAAAAAACACCTCCGAACTACAAACTGTAAAGGCAAATGCTCTGTCATTTTTTGTCAGGCCAATATTTAGGTCACAATGCGGTCAAATCGGGTCTGAATTTCTGAAATGAGTGGTATATTTTTTCAAAAAATGGCTTATCCAAGAACTAAGATATATCCTGCAGCAAAAACTTTCCTAGCATTTTGTTTTTTAAAGCGCTTGAGTTGTTCTTCCACTGCTACAATTCTAGGGGTCGGTTGGCTACGATACCTGCATAGCATAGATTAAGAACCACCGCGTCTGTCTGCTGGCATTTTCAAGCCATATGATGGCGGCTGCGGCCTGGAATTAAGACCATTCACCGCTCAGCCTCGGTCGTAAACTTGACCCTGGGCAGCACTATAATCCCGCAGCCCTGCGGCATGCTCTGGTATATAACGTGCTAAATAGGCTGAACAGCAACGCGTTTCACACCCGAAACAAGATATGGTAACATATGCATGATGAAGAGTTGGTTAAAGCTAGTTACCTCAATATAGCTTCTAGGGTAATACTTTTCCGCTTCTTGGGTATTAACACACGCATTGACGAGGAGGGGGTGGTTACTCGGCCCTCCTCGTTTTTTTAGAGATAGGTTCATCCTGTTCTGACTTATGCTGCCTTACACTTTTTTGAGGTCAGATCATTCGACCTGACCTCAAAGAACGTTTAACACGCGCATTGACGGGCGGGCGGGTACCCGCCCCCCCTCGGGTTTTTCAAAGATAGCAGAAAAACGGCGGCGCGTAGCGTCGCCGTACTTTGCATACCTTTTTCCTCATCATTTTTAACTTTTAAGAAAATTTTAAGGTTAGGTCATCTCAGGTCAGGTCACCAGTACAGGTCAAGTGACTTGACCTAAAAAAATTAAGATAGCATAAGTCAGAGCAGGGTGAACTTATCCGATTGAAACTCATATCACACATTGGGCCCACCGAGTTCTCTAAAATGTTTTCCGGTATTTTTGATATCGAAGACCTAAGGTCAGGTACGAAGCATGACCTCTCTATTGGAAATACATAGGAAAAATGGTTTTTACTGTATAACTCAGTAACGGATAGTGATAGAGCATTTATTTTAGCTGCATTAGACTCGCCTTGGCTTTGCGGTTCTAATGATATGCATATTATATAATTTGACCCTGACCTGACCTCAGGTCAGGTCAAATCCTTGATTTGATCTAGCAAGATCAAATTGTATATCATTCGATTCAGCTTGCTGCGGGGATTCGTATAGTTCAAGTTGTTTTGCTTTATCTTTACTTGTTCAGATGAAATGGTCAAACTTAATTTACATGTTATCCCTATTACGCCATGTTTTGACCTCTCGTGACCTTAAATGTGACCTGACAAAAAATGGTCAAAATATTTTCAATGGAGAAGTGGATGGGCTACCCAACGCCGTTTACCGTTTTCGCTACCTACCGTGGTTCTCGAGATCTTAGGGGGCGGGTACCCGCCCCCCCTCGTCAAAGCGAAGGTGGCTCAGACCCCCGTCAATGCGCGTGTTAATACAGCATAAGTCAGAACAGGATGAACCTATCTGATTGAAACTCATATCACATAATGGGCCCACCGAGTTCTCTAAAATCTATTTAGGTACTTTTTATATCGATGACTTAACACGCGCATTGACGGAGGTCTGAGCCACCTTCGCTTTGACGAGGGGGGGCGGGTACCCGCCCCCCCCTAAGATCTCGAGAACCACGGTAGGTAGCGAAAAACGGTAAACGGTGTTGGGTAGCTCATCCACGTCTCCATCGAAAATATTTGTACCATTTTTGTCAGGTCACATTTAAGGTCACGAGAGGTCAAAACATGTCGTCATAGGGATAACGTGTAAATTAAGTTTTTTGCCCATTACATCTGAACAAGTAAAGATAGAGCAAAACGACTTGAACTAAATGAATCCTCGCAGCAAGCAGAATCGAATAATATATAATTTGACCTTGCTAGGTCAAATCAAGGACTTGATCTGACCTGAGGTATACGACGACGCACTGGACAAGGGGCAAGAATTCACACTTATACACCTACACTTACGCACTTATACGACGCACTGGACAAGGGACAAGAATTTACAGCTGTACATTTGGACATCTCAAAATACTTTGACAAAATTTGGCACGACGGACTTCTTTTTAAGTGTCAAAACGACTTTGGACTCACAGGACCGCTGCTGAATTGGCTAAGATCGTATCTGACTGACAGACAGCAACGTGTAGGGGAAAGTGCCCATATTACGCACAGTGCCCAATTACGCACGAACGTTAGAAAACTCTCAAAAGATGGCAGCGCATTGCAACAACAACCAGCTGACTGCCACTATCGCATTCTGCTGCCTTTCCTGTTTGAACGTGACACGGGAAGGACAGGACACCGCGAGCTCCAAGGTATTTATAACGCTTTTGCTAATCAGTATTATTTTCCTTGACCTATGAAAATGCGTCCATGTAATTTGCATGGTCTCACCTTTTCGCTTTTCGCCACAATAAGAAAACGACTAACGTTTGATCGGCGTGCGCTATTGGGGAAGGGAAAGGTGCTAATTTCGTCTACGATAATATCTTTGATGTGCCATTTTTATCAGTCCAGATATGCGATGCAGAAGCTCGGCTGTGCGCTATTTGGAAGTGGTGCCCAATGACGCACGACTCATGCTGTCTCAATCCCGCACAGTTTGAATTATAGATGATTTTTGCGTATGGTTTATTTTTTGCAATGTAAAATATGCGAAATGATGATGTAAATCGCTTGTTTTCCATGGGGTAGAAACGAATATTTAAAATAATGTATTCGTCCTTACTGGTGCTATAGCATATGACGCCGGAGCCAGGGGCGTCGCGATTTTCCACGCTCTCGATCTCAGATACGAAGTATTGAAGGTAAATGTGGTTCTAGTTCATATCATCGGAAATACGACGTCAAGACTATATCACAAGACAGTACTCCAGATTCAATTTGGCTCTATAAGTTTGGTACTACCTATAGGAAAATAATTGCTCTGGAATGCTTTTAAAGCCCATGGACGCCTGGGGTTCATGCACAGGTCTATTAGAAGCATACATGTATTTCCGTAGAGCACGCTAAAAATGCATGGTAAAAACCCACTGATGATAAGACGAATCAGCGCCCGGACGGTGGCTCCGGGACCCCGGGAGTGCCATAATTCACGTCCCCGCCAGGAGTGCGTCCGGTGGGAGGCATGTGTGCCCTGTAGGGGGCTTGACTGACTCATTTGAAATCCTTTAAATTTCTATCGAATTTTTTTAATTGGCCCGGTAGTTTCAAGGACCAGAGAGGGCTTTGAATAGACCTCCAGCCGCTACTGGGTGGTGGTAATAAATATCACTTGAAACGTTTGGTGATCAGCCCGCGTAATCCCTCATTCCATCTCCTGTGCACCTACCCGCACTGGCAATCATTTTGCAGCGGCTTTCTAGACGTGATTTTAATTTCCTTTCTTTTCCTTTTCCAGATCCCGTGTGCCTTGTCATGGCGCGTGTACGCCGCGCGGTTAACTGGACCCACAAAGGACTAAGCACGGCTGTGGAAAAAGTTCGAATGAAACTCCTAAGCCTGAGAAAGGCATCCCAGGTCTTCAATGTCCCCGTCCGGACAATTCGAGACCACCTGAATGCCAACTTACGGGAGGCTCCAGGGAGACCGGCCGTATTCAACCGCGCTGAGGAGGCAGATCTGACAGCAAGGCTGAAACGTCTAGCTAGAATCGGCTACGGGGTGACACTTCCGGAAATCCGAAAGGTGGTGTTCGAATTTTGTGAGAGAAACGGCAAAGCTACTCCGTTCAAAAACGGCCTGGCTGGAAAGAAATGGCTCAAGGGCTTCCTGAAGAGGAATCCAGGTCTCTCAGTCAGGCAGTCAGAGAAGCTAAATTTTGCACGTGGGCAGAAAATGAACAGATCAACTGTCAGGGAATACATCAACCTTCTGAAAACCCGCATGACTGAACTGGGTATCATGGACAAACCTGAGCGCGTGTTTAACGCTGACGAATCTGGCGTGCAGCTGACTATGGGTAAAGCCCCTCGTGTCATTGCCTGTAAAGGTGACAAACGTGTGTACCAGCAAGTGCCCGCAGAGAAAGCTGAGACGGTATCAGTCATGGTGGCGGGGAACGCCTTAGGATCTTTCATACCTCCGATGATCGTGTACAAGGGAGCCAGGATGCAGCCACAGTTCGGTATGAAAATGCCGCCGGGGTCGAAGATCGCACTCAGTCAGTCTGGCTACTTCAACTCGTTTCTGTTCATGCAATGGTTGGATCACTTCGGTCGCTTTAAGCCCAGCGGCAAAGTCCTCCTGATAGTCGACGGCCATCGGAGTCATGTGAGTGAAGATGTGGCAGACAAAGCGGAGAAACTCGAAGTGGAACTGTTGTGTTTGCCGTCCAACACGACACACGAACTACAACCGCTAGATCGAACCTTCTTCGGTCCCTTCAAGACCTACTTCAATGCAGAGTTCCAGGCTCACCTGCGCACTCACCCTGGACAATCACTGAGGAAGGGGCCAGCCTTCGAGACCCTTCTGGCGGCGGCCCTCCAGAGGGCTTCGAAGCCATCGACTCTTGTCAATGGGTTCAGAACAACTGGAATGTTTCCTCCTTCCATGGCAGCAATCGATGAAGAGGCGTTCGCTCCTGCTGATGTCTCGGAGCGACCACTGGGCTCCGAAGAGCTGCTGGCGACGCCCCCAAGAAGCGTTGAAGACGAGCCAGAAGATGTCTTGGAAGTGTCAGACATATCAGAGAAGGCCGGATCTGAAGACCCAAGCTCTCAGGAACTGGAGCTGAGCACCACCAGTTTCGAAAAACTGCTAGCTACACCAAAGAGTAAAAGGGGACAGGTGAAAAGGAAGTCTATCAATAGTTCAGCGGTGGTGGTAACGAGGCGAATTTTTGAGCGTGAGAGCAAGAAGCAGAATAAGGAATCCTGTGATAAGAAAGGAAAAGACAAGAAAGAACGTGAGAAGCAGAAACAAATGGAACCGCAGCCATCCTCGTCCAGCAGTGTACTCTGCATTTACTGCAGTATGCGGTTTGAGCTCAGCTGCGAACAGTGGATCCGATGCAATATCTGCGGTGGGTGGGCATGCGTCCCCTGCACTGACGCACACCGTCACCAAAAGGCATGGGTCTGTGATCCATGTCGCCCTTGAGGCAACACACGCATGTCCGTTCTGCGTAACTGCTTCTTTTCTGAGCAGTTTTATGCTTCTTGTATGCATTTGTGATGCATTTCGGTAGCTTCAGGATGATTTGGGCGGCATGGCAGGACATTTGCTCGTTTTCGTTCTGAGTCGTTTTCGTTCATCCTACGTCTGGATGATTTTGAAGTTAGTTAAGCAAAACAGGTTGATTTGTGCAATAAACCATTTTCGAACTGTGCTTTGTTTTATACATAAGTATCTGATCTTATAATCACTAGAATAATAAAATGCCACATAATTTTCCGACTTCAGCTCAAGAGCTTTAATAATAAATAATAATTGTTGGGGTTTAACGACGCACCAACTGCCAGGGTTATACGGAGTCGCAAACTCTCACCCTGTTGGGAGGGATTTGCGGGATCAGATCAACTTATTCAGAGGCTCTGCCCGGACCTGAACCCGGGACCTGTGGCTCAGAAGGCAGGCGCTCTACCACTGAGCCACGCATCCACTCTCAAGAGCTTTGACCTGGGGCGAAGGTCACGTGATAACTTACGTAGATCATGTTGCATATGGGTTGATTCATCTGAACAAGGCAACAGCTTGATAGCTGTACCACGTATATGTCTCCTTGACCTTAGGTGACCTTACAAGACTTTTACAGACGTCATTGACTAAATAGTTCATATGGGTCATACAAAATCGCCTATTATAACATCGGTTTCACAAGTTCTTGACCAAAATGAGCGGGAGCTTGTCAGCATGGCCAATTATTCGTTTTTCCCATTGACATACAAAATGTCACTGACCTGACCTGACCCTAGGTCACACATTCCAAAATCGGAAAAATACAAGTTGTCAGGTACTTCTCATCGTATTTAGTGGTATGAATTTGATGTTCATCGGCTAAAAACTCTTTCGTTAATAGATAATTTAACGAGCTCAGAGTTAGTGCCACTTTGTGACTTTGTGACCTGACATGACCTAACCTGTATGCAATTTCTCCGGATAACATGCAGAATCGATCTTTGAACAGCAATTCAAAGTTACATGAGGCTATCTTAAACCGTTTCGGAGCTATCGTAGAAAATATACGAGGGATCGAAAAGACCCTCACTAGGGCAAGGGTTAATAATGTGATGTGCGCTTTTTGGTGCGTTAGGTGTGCGTTATTGTGGCACTAGTTCCCTATTACGCACAAATGTAGACCTTCGGAAAATTAGTTGTTACCGAAAATTTAGACGATTTAAAATGTGGCTCTACTTTGACATCAATTAACAATTCACTAATCTATAAGCATTCAATTTTTTGATATCGTGACGCAAGTAGGTTCGCCGCAAAATAACTTTTTCCCTTAGGTGTGCGTTATATGGGCACCTTCCCCTAGTTATTGAAAACGACGCTTCAACGACCCAGACTGGTCCAGCCGACCCCCAGCCCGCACCATCCACACCTCAGGGCCTATCAAAAGCCTCATTTTCTCAATCTTGCCTCAAAACTTTGACAGCAGGATGTCCACAAGGCTCGGTATTAGGCCCATTATTGGCGATAATGTACCGTGACGGACTTTCTACAAAGACGACGAAGGAAACATTATACTTTGCTGACGACACATCACTTTACAGATCATACGAACCAGCTGACGCCCAGGAAACCCAGACGTCACTTCAGAGAGACCTAGACGAAGTTAATCAATACGGTCAAGACTGGGCCATCACTTTCAATCCATCAAAAACAATCCAGCAAAATTTTTCTTTACGTCGTGAAAGAGTGGAACCAACTTTAACATTTGGTAGCCTCGCCGTCTCAAAGAGCCTAACTTATAAACACCTCGGCGTTACTTTCTCCAGCGACCTTCGCTTCCACGAGCATATCAACAACACCCTAAAACAAGTATACAGAGCACTTTGTCCCCTCTATCCTATCGCCCAACACCTTCCAAGACCCATTCTCGACAAACTATACACTATTTACGTTAGACCTTACTTCGACTACAGTGACACAATTTACGACGGCCTGATAACAAAAGCTGACGCCCTCCGACTTGAACAAGCCCAAAATAGAGCGGCCAGACTCATGACAGGGGCACGTATGAGAACTCCCACATCAAAACTGCACGTAGAATTGGGATGGACGTCACTGGAAACTCGACGTAAAGTCCACAGGTTACGCGAATTTCACAAACTTAAGCAGCCAAACTCACCCACACTCAACTACATTCGATCGATTATTCCAGAAACACGATACTTTCACACCGGCAGGACTCTTAGAAATTCACTAACAGTCACGCAGCCACAAATACGAACATCCTTTTTCCAAAATTCTTTTATTCCGAACACCTCAAGGGACTGGAATAACCTGCCCATCGAAATTCAAAATTTGAACGCTGCAGCTTTCAAACAAAAAACCCTAGAATATTTCGGACAGATGCCCGCTCCTAAGTACCTCGCACTCGGCTCCAAAATTGGTAACAAACTCCACACACAACTCCGAGTTGGAGCTTCCGCACTTAATTATCACCTCTTCCAAACCATACAAAAACCTTCGCCACAGTGTTCCTGTCGTTTTCGGACCGAGACTATTAAACATTTTATTCTACAGTGTCCTCTTTATAACGATGTGCGTGCCGAACTATTTCACACTATTACACTTTTAGGCCACAATCTCCGAGTACTTCCTCTTCAATCGCAACTTGACTTTCTCATATCCGGTATTGGACTGGACGAGGGCAGTGGACGGGAGGTGGCCAAAGCTTTCCAAAATTTTCTGATAAAATCAAGAAGATTCACTTAAGACTCTCGAAGTGGTCACGTGGCGCCGGCTATCCCGGCATAGTGGGCGCCGGCCAGGCGGTGGGCACGTCCGGTGGGCTCCCGCTCGCAGAGCTGTCACCTACGGAGACCGCGAACGAAATTTGCCGGTTGGGAACTGTTTAAATGTTTAAATGTCAAGTGTCACGTTGGTTCGTCTATGTTTCGTGTGTATGTGTCTACCTGTTGTGCTTACGAACCTACATGTTTATAGATAATTTTAAGAAAGGCGCCCTGAGTTTCCGGGGGGGTGTTTTGGATGACGGGGGGGGTTGGGCTGTTTCCCTGTTTTTGGTGGTGGCGGGGACGGTTTTTTTGGTTGTAGTTTAAGTGATTTGACTCTCCCGGGTTGGTGTTTCCGGGTTTTTGTTTGTGCCGGGTGGTCGGGCGCTCCCCATGGAAAGATGGGGAAGCTTTTTGTATAAAGCCACAATGATGAATCCGCTGTCGACACGTTTTGGACCCTTGGATGGGGTTTTTGTTTGCTTTTAGGTTGGGGGTAAAGTTTTGCTACTTGCCTATGAGTGGGGTGAAATGTGTTTGTTTGTCGGTTTTTGTTGGGTTGATTTGTGGGTTTTGGTCGGGTTTGGCGGTAACCACTGGCGGGGGTTTTGTGGGAAAGTTGGATTTGTAAATGTCTTTACCGGCCTAGTTATGAATGTTTGCGTTTGTATTTGTTTGATGGTTTGAGTGTTTTTGCACTTGGTTAAGTCCGCTAGGACTTTTGCGCCGATCTCGATGTTTCCTTTGGGAAACCATTGTATATGAATAAATTATCGTATCGTAAATCATCGTATCGTATCGTCAGGGTCAAATTATATAAAATGCATATCATTAGAACCGCAAAGCCAGGGCAAGTCTAATACAGCTAAAATAAACGCTCTATCTCTATCCGTTACTGAGTTATTCAGTAAAACCCACTTTTCCCATGTATTTCCAATGGAGAGGTCATGTCTCGTACCTGACCTTAGGTCATCGATATCAAAAATACCGGAACAAATTTTAGAGAACTCGGTGGGCCCATTATGTGACATCAGTTCCAATTGGATAAGTTCACCCTGCTCCGACTTATGCTCTCTTAAACTTTTTTTGAGGTCAGGTCACTTGACCTGTACTGGTGACCTGACCTGAAACGACCTAACCTTAAAATTTTCACAAAAGGTGTGAAAATGATGAGGGAAAAGGTATGCCAGGTACGGCGGCGCTACGCGCCGCCGTTTTTCTACCATCTCCGAAAAACCCGGGGGGCGGGTACCCACCCCCCCGTCAATGCGCGTGTTAACCCTCGCCCCACCGGGGCTATCGAGAGCCCCCTAAGGTTTTTTTCGGGATAGCAGGAAAGCAACGAAGCGCAGCACCGCGGTTGAGGGCTCTATCTCTCACCCCATTATTTTTAAATCATCCCTTAATTTCTTACCCCGGGTTACCCAAGGTCAGGTCACCAGGCGAGGTCAACCAAGGTCACCTCACTTCAACTTCTGAGCTCTATACGAGCTACATTTCTTTGTCGATTTATTTGAAACTTCCTACACTTCATAATCGCTCCAGTGTCTACACGATGTTAATTCGGGATTTTTCCGATTTTATGACCAAAGGTCAGGTCATGATGTGACCTCTCCCATTGAAAAAGCATTGGGAAAAGTTGTCTTATGATCTAAAAGTCACAAAAATAATTGTAAATGTTCAGCGTGCTCAGAAAATCGTTCTTGGACACCCTTTCACGGATCCAAGGGCCATATTTCCCCTTTGACATCTTCAAGGTCATCCAAGGTCACCATGGGTCAAACACAGTATTTTGACAATAACATTTGAACTGATTAAGCTAGAGCGTTGAATCAATTACCATTGTGTCTGTCTTGTCACTGGATTTCATTTGATATACGGCAAGATCAATTTCTGACCTTTCGTGACCTCAGGTCATATTAGGTCACGAAGTGACCTCTGGAGGTCAAACCACTGGCCGGAGGTCATGACGTGCAACATAGCTGAAAAAGGTCTGGTATTTTCCTATCAAATGTACTTCACCAGACTTCAATCGCGTCATTTGCATAAGAGTTATGCCCAGTTTTCTTAAGCATTGCATATTTGAGTGAAAATAGCCTATCGTGACGTAACTTGACCTCTGGAGGTTAAACCATTGATCTGAGCGCTTAAACATGTGAAATGATTTTTTACTGAATTCACGCGAGCTTTCTAATGCACTTTGCAGATTTTCGTTAACCCCCATATCTTGGGAGTTGGAGGGGGCATCGATGGCCCCCGATGGAGCGAAGGTGGCGCTGGACCCCCCGGTGGGGCGCGGGTTAAGGTGAGGTACGAGCCATGACCTCTCCATTGGAAATGCATAGGAAAAATAGGTTTAACTGAATAGCTTAGTAATTGATAGTGACAGGGCGTGAACTTCATTAGATCGGTCGTGTCTTTGCAGTTCTAATGATATGAATTTTGCATAATTTGACATTGACCTGACCTCAGGTCAGGTTAAATTACAAATTGACTTGATTTGATATAGCAAGGCCTTATTATATATCATTTGATTCGGCTTGCTGCGAGGAGGATTCCAATGATATAATTTTCTTTGCTCTATCTTTACTTGTTCAGATAAAAATGAACGAGAACCTTCATTTACATGTCTTGACCTCTAGTGACCTCAAATGTGACCTGAAAAAATATTTGGAATATTTTCGATAGAGAAGTGGATGGGCTGCCCAACACCGTTAACCTTTTTGCTATCTAGCGTTTTTCTCGATATCTTAGGGGGCGGCGGAGACCCGCCACCCCTCCACAGTCAAAGCGAAGGTGGCTCAGAACCCGTCAATGCGCGTGCTAAGATCGGACGAAAAACATGTGTCTGGATATACCAATCCATTTACTCTAGGCTTTTCATCAATCCAATTACAATGATTTTCATATCGGGAAATGCCAAAGTGGACCGTCATGCTGATCTGACAACACGCTATCCCACACGTAGCTATAACGATATAACCCACACTAATGCTATAACCCACGCCTGACTTGACCAGCTGCGTGCTAAAACACTCAATTCCGGGATAACAAGGCCCTGGGGTGAAGTTGAGCCAGCAATTGCAGACCGTGACAGTTAAATGCATATAGCTTTCACTAAAGAGGTAATCTTCGTATTCTGAAAGGTAAAAGATAAGGCATGTTAAAACAGGCTATGTCTTGATACACATTTTATCTAAACTCCAAATAAGTATCCGCAAGCACAGATGAATGTGCATTGCACCGTAATCTTCCAGGTTCTCGGACCTTAAGATGTGTTGAATGAACCAAAAATTAAATGATAAAACTGAGCCAAGACACTAGAATTCCGAGGCTAGGAATGGGCTTTGATAGAACTAAGGAGGAAATACAAATCCGATGCAGTCAGGTGCATTTTTACAAACAAGACAAGACCATTTGTGTTGTGGTTTTAGGGCGCCTCAGTTTCCAGACGCAAACATATCTGGAATTGCCAGTCGGAGGTGAGCCATGGTCGGGGGCGCCATCCGGACCGAGGGGCGCCACATTTTGATGGAAAACCTTTCACGTGGGCGCCAAATCCTGTCGTGTGGACACCGATACTCTCATCACGGGAAGGGGAAATGTGGGAAGTGACATTTCAGAGAGGGGGAACGTCATCAACCTTTCACGGGGGCACCATGACCATTTCAGGGGATGCCGAGGATCACTGGGGAGAGGAAATTGCCCCTTGCCCCTGGATCCGGCTATGGGACAAGGCGGGTGTATCCACCAGGTATATTTAGCGCGCTCAAGACAGACTATTTGTAAAAAGAGACTCCATATCTTAGTCAGTCCTAGACAGTTGAACAGATGAACAATCAGTTCGAACGGGATCGCGTCACGTGCTCTGCCCTGGAAGCCACTCACGCCATGGTAGATGGTGGAGGGTACTGCGGTGACAATGCTGATGAACCAGATCAGGCTGATGACCCTGGAGGCGCGCGCCAGCTTGGAGCGCGAGCTGGTCCTCATGGGGTGGCAGATGGCGAGGAATCGCTCCGAGGTGAAGGCCACGATGGTGAGGATGGAGGCGTTGGCGGTGGTCTCGGCCACCAGGCCCTTCAGGTGGCAGACGGTGTCGCCCAGCAGCCACGGGTACTGCTGCCACAGAACGTACAGCTCCGCCGGTATCCCTGTCGAACGCCAACAGACTTCTCAGAGGTCACGTGGGACATGTGGGGACTGTGTGCAAGTTTTACGGTTGGAAAGTGTTACACGATTCACGTTTTCAATAGTCGGCCTCCACTTCATGCCAGTAATAGGCATTATGATGTTCCTATGAAGGCATCTATATTTTGGGAATTCGTACAGGAGACCACCAAGGGTCTATTGGTTCTGTTTCGACTACCAGGAACACTTACTGCTCACGAGCGTGACATCACGTATTCTTACAGCGATGCCACATATGCCTGGATCAACGAGCGAAACGCATAAAGGGATTCATGGGGGAAAAGGCTGCTATAGTGCTATTTATAATGTATGTACATACATTATTGGAAATATTCCATATTGTTACGTCATAGGGCATTGAGCTTGAATGACGTTGACCTCAAAGTTTCAGAAAACATTGTGCGATCCCTTCCCTCCATGACCTAAGTAAACTTTTGGTGTGTTCCCGGCATTTTTCTGCATAATCACGGCATTTCCCAATAGGTCTCCGGCACGGTCCAGATTTGACATTTACGACCTTGTTTAACCTTGAAGATATTGACCTGGTCAATGAAGTTTTTCCATAGATTAGATCACCATCGTCTCTACACACGCCCCCGACGGGCGTCTTTCTAGTCCTCTTTGTTTCGGAGATCTGAAGGGGCACTTTAGCACCCCCTTCACTGCGCATTGACGCCAGATCCCTCTCAACTGCACGTGTTAAAGGGAATGTGACACCTTGGTTGAATCCTGGAATTTAGTGCAATTAGGCGTACTTTTAGCCGAAAATAATGGAACCACTCATAATTTCTCTGAAAAATGCACAATAAGCTCAATGTTTTGATTTTTAAAATATTCCTCTCGAAAACAAATAAATATCCGCCTGTGAATGATGTCACGATCTGGCAACCACTACCATACTTGAAACGCTTCAAGGGCTTCGATTGGCTGATGCTTATTGCGGCGTCAGCATATGTCGTCACATCAGCAGCTCACAACAATGGCCGCCCGGCGACGGGCTGATGAGAGGGCTGGTATCAGGTAGGTTTTAGCTTTTTTCTACGGAAATGTCGAGTTCCAACACAAATGACATATGGAGTACCGGGTTTTCCGACTTGCTTTACAACTTGGCTATCTCAGTTAAAATCACGTTATGAAGGTGCCACATTCCCTTTAAAGGAAGTTTGCACTCTTATAGGTAATATGACTCGACATATATCAATCCAAATAGCCGAAATCGATCAGTGTCACTTTGGTTCCTAAAAACACCCTCTTTAACCTAAACATGCCTTATTCACTCGTATTGTTATCTCTATTATTTCCAATGAATTAGCCCCTAAATCCGCGACAGTCCGGAACTATACCTATATACCATACTCTTTTTAATTGTCATAATTAACAGTTTTCGGATTTGGGTGCCACCAGTGTTGTTTCCGAAAATCCACGTCAGTATGATGAACCCATTTGGAGCATCCTCCTTGGACAATAGCATTCTGTCGGCTGCAACTTTTGGATTTCGCCATAGAGCTTTTGTTTTAGCGGTATTGCGTCAGAAAAGTAGCCGGCATTGTTTTGAATACCGTCGGAAGTTTCGTGCAATTTCACCATCCAGCACGGAGCAAAGCCGCACGTGCTTCCTTCTCCTGGCATATTATATGGTTGTGCCTTGGCTGCGCTCTCTATTAGTCCTCACTCTCTATAACTCGTCCGATAGTTATGTTTTCGTTTTATCCACGCTCCTCTACTCCATCCAACAGTTCCTGCCGGGCTGGGCCCCACTCATCTCCACTCAGCAGGAATCCATCGTACCACTCCTGACTTCCGTGAACTCGGCCGCCGGCTAGTCAGTGCTGAGTCTGCCGCCGTCTCGCCTGCACCGAACCTTAGCCTTGGAAAGCAGATAATCAAGCCGATAGGGAGCAGAATATGGCTAGAAACGTTTGAAAAATATAATTTTAATAAATCTTCTGGTTCATAGTTTGAAGCCTTATCACTTTCAAAAACAAATTTCCGCTCGATTTCTCGCAATACAATCGAGCGCGTCTCCACCAATCAGCGGCAGCCATCCACTGGCAGCCGATTGCCTGCGGGCACAGAGGTTAGAGAGGTCACGCCGGGCATCGCTGACGCCGAGTTCAAGCCTCGGTGGGGAGGGGTCGCCTGGTGGATTATAAAACCTACAGGTGTGGTGCTGAGACTGGTGGTGGTTGTGCCCGCTATTAGACTAGGGTAAGGTGACAGGGGTAGATGACATTTTGTGCACGTAGGTGGACATATCGGTTTGGCGTTTGTGCAGCGTGTACTGTCTCTAGCATTGGAAAAACAACTTTTGTGCATTAGATGAGCACTGTATTTGAATAGCTGGGCGGGAAACAATTTCAGGCACAGATATCAAGTCTGAAGTATTTTGCGACATCATGGTGATTTGAGAGTTTTTCAAGGCTTTGTTTTAATTGGCACAGGCCTTTTTGGGCAATGCAACACACACGGTACGCGTGAAATACACGCTTAGTTGACATTTCATGCATATGCAACTCTGGAGGCTTCAACTGCTAAAATGATTTTTTGAGGCGGAGGGATAAGTATTTCTGACTATGTAAACAAGGAGGAACTAAGGCAACAGAGTGCACGAGACAGGCAACTGAGAATGTATGTATGTACATACATACATTCTAATGGCACGAACATCATTGTATTCGTTTAGCATCGGCCAGTTCCCTATCACCTTCTTTCGATGCCACCGCCACCTGGCCTTCAAATGGCCAGAAGCCACTGAGCACGGCTGTCTTATCGTGATTGTCCGACTTCTTATTCCCAAATGCCTTATATAAATCATATAGAGGCCTAAACCTACACATTTGTTTGCATGCTACAATGCTCTGTGTAGGGTAGTGTGGGGTAAGACGCATACGTTAACACGCGCACTGGAGGGAGGGCCTCGGAGGCCCCCACCTGTTTTTCCGAGGTGGCCGGAGAACCGCTTGTAGCCGAAAAACGAAATGTGGCCACATTGAACAGAATTTAATAGCGCGTCGACTGGTGAAGACTTTTTTGAAAATCGGCCGAAAATTTTTTGACTTATAGGCTTTCAAAGTCAGACCTGCATTTTGAGATCACCGTAAACGCGCGGTCGGACCAGTTAGCTTGCATTGAAGACCGAGTGGTGACGTCATAACGTCACATAAGCGGGACTATATGTCAAGGTCACTTCACATGAAAGTCAAAGTCAAGGTCAAAGGTCACAGGTCAAGGTCATATCTGCACTTTCAAGGTCACTGACCACTGTACGTTCGGCCAAATGACTTTACCCCGTCTGACATATATTATGCTATGACGTCATCGGTAGGGTACCCCAGTACAAAGGTCAAGGTCAAAGGTCATTGGGAAAGGTCAATCCTCATTTCCCGCCAAACAGTGGTTACAGTGTTAGTCAAAGTGTAAATAATAAGTAGTATACCATATAGTGACATTAAAGGTCAATGACCTTGAATGACCTTGACCCAAAAGTTGTGGGGAAGCCTCTTTGAGACCTCTTCTCTATGAACCTTGTCCGTCTTTAGCTTATTCCCGCCATTTTCCTGCATAATCACAGCATTTACCAATCGATCCCAGCATGGCCAATATTTGACCTTTACGACCTCGTTTGACCTTAAAGATATTGACCTAGGTCAATGAAGATTGGTCACCATGTAGATCACTATAGCCCCCACCCACCTACCAAGTGGCGTTTTTCTAACCCTCTTAGTTTTCGAGATCTTAGAGGGTGCCTACCAGGCCCCCTCCAGTGCGCGTTAGTGCCAGACCCCCTCCAGTGCGGGTGTTAACCCTATTTCCGGCAGGGGGGCTAATATTGCCCCCCTAAGGTTTTTCAAGAATATCTCCGAAACGGCTTGCGATAGAACTTTGAAACTTCCTGACTTTTCCTAAAACTAGTACAGGCAGGTTTTCTGAAATTGTCAATATTATATATTTACCAGGGGCGGAGCTATGGCTGGGTTTTTGGGGAGGTTCTATCCACAAACCAAGTATTATCGTATGCGATGGGTTCTTTGTAAAAGGAAGCCGTCTCTGCTGATCCTGATACCAGTTATATGGTTTTATTATATCATTTTTTATGTGAGATGATAGTGCATTCACAATTGTCACTATTTGTATTCATCAGGGGCGGTTACAGCAGTTCAAAATGGGGGGAATGTTATCAAGAAGGACTAAACGTTAGTAAGTGAGAAGACTGCTTACAGCCGTGCCAGGGCGAATACAATTGGGTATATGAAAATTCAAAATAGTTATAACCAAATTCTAGATTACCAGAGGCGTGTCCAGTCACTACACATTTTCAAAATGCATATTCCCAGCCAGTATCACCGCCGCGACTCAATATCGTTGTATATTAAAAATGTGTTTCCAATCACCCCCACCCGCCCCCCCCCCACGACGAGAGTCCTTGATCCGCCTATGTCGCCCCCTTTCCCAGAGCTGCCATGGGAGGGTAAAAATTATCAGAAATAAATTTCAACTAGTCGAGGGACTAATATACTCATGCATACCACTCGCATATTGTTGGGATGTATTTTACCCCACTGTTTTACCTTACTGCATCCGCCCCTGATGAGTTTTTCACTTTTTTTCATTTATTTATGTGTCAAAGATGCCAAGCAGTATATCACGGCTTCTAATCCGCGTAACAAAAACTTTTTAGGTTGTATATATTTCCCCTCATAGTCCTGGTCCTGGAACTGCCATTGAATTTCGAATTTTTGCGTAACTCGAGTATATGACAATTTTGGGTCAATTATTTGTAAATCTGAACTAGTTTTGTGAAAATCGTACAACAGAGACAAGAGTTATGGAAAATCTAAAAAATACACAAAAATTGTATATTTTGCACGACTTTCTCCTTAAAAATCAAAATTTTGAAATTTTCTTTTTTAAAAATAAAGTTTAGCGTCAGGGGAATCTATAGCACTTTGAATTTTCAAAATCGGCCTGTTAGATTACGAGATCTTAGGGGGGCCGATATTGCCCCCCCTGCCGGAAATAGGGGTAGCCGGGAGCCTGACGGAAATAGGGTTAAGGGAGAATTCGTCTGTATCGATCCTGCCAGGACAGAATTACTTTATTTTTTCTTCGTAAAGTTCTTTCATCGTTTGTCTACACTGCGATAGAAATTTGTGATTCTCACACGATGCAAAGTGTGCGATATTTATTTTTTCTCGAGGCCATTTAAAAGGCGTTTTACCCCGATAACGGGGTAAAACGCCCAAGCCCCGGATTAAAAGGCCGTCATAAAACTCCCAGCGTATATTGTACCTTTTGTTTCACGTAAACATATAGGAATAATATTATAATTAAGTTGTAAGACAATTTAGTAACAAAGTTAGAAGGGTGAGCACATTTACATCGCATAGAGTACAATTGAAACTTTAAGATAGCTTGTTTTCATGCCCGGCGATGCAAAAAGCAACAAATGTTTGCTGAAAAATAACAGAGTTTGCTGGGCGCGTCCATTTATGTCCAAGCCCGGATCAGAAAGGCCGCTACCAGAAAATTTCAGATCTTACATCGGCCTGGACACAGTAGCAGGCGTCTTACCCAGGTGGTGCGTTACCCCACTCTACCCTACAATATATATTATCTTCTGGATGACGTTGTGTTCATAATTAGTTATTGTTTATTATTATAATCAGTTATCAGGACCTTAAATCCTCAGCTTTCAAACCTATGAAACTATTTGAGAAGGGTGGTCTGTCTGTCTGTCTGTCTGTCTGTCTGTCTGTTTGTCTGTCTGTCTCTCTGTCAGTCTGCTTGACTTTCCGTCTTCAATTTGGTACAAATTCTTCGGAACACCCTGCTGCCTAAGCCAACAATGTCACGGATCTGGAATCTTTTGCGACATGTTGGTGCATGTTTCCGAACATGCGTGAGCAGGATTACGTTCCGCTGGTAAGCACCGTATCCACTTGGCACGTGCTTTAAGTGATTCGTGCCCTGTCACTGACTTAACACGCAATTGGCACTCCCGGCGTTCAAATTTGCGAAAACGATGCCAAGACTCACAGCCGCACTGAGTCGTGCGTATTGGAAGTCTTTCTTGCAAACTTTGACCTCATGCGTGGCGACCAATGGTGGCTACGCTGTAGATGCCGAGCCACCGTTAGGTAACGATCAATTCTGATACCCGGGGTTACTGAATGCTGCATAGTAAAAGCAGGGTGAACGAACAATGAAGTGAACCGACTGGTAATGAAAGACAATTGTCTGGGCTATGCAGTGGTACCATTTTCGATTTCATACCTTCGACACCTCTGCTAAGACAGCGTTTTACTTTACGGAAACTGGTCTCACCGCCGTGATCATTAGTGATTGAGTCGGGCGGGCTCCAGTGGCATAGGTTCCCCGGATCTCCGCCAGGTGGCAAGCGTCGCGACGCCCGATATTTGGCTAAATTTATAGGAAAAATGCTCTTATCTAATAAGGATCAGAAACAAAACCTTAGCTTCCAACTGTTTCGTATGTAATCGGATCTTGGCTATCACGCCATGCCCAATTCTACTCTGGGCTACGTGCCGGTCATCGGCCCATTTCAGATTCATACCCTCGTGTCAGTATCTTTTAACCATTGCAAGAAGCGCAGAAATCGGTGACGAATTCAGAAAGCCCCTTCCAAGAGGGGACATTCCCTTAGCACAAGTCTTAAGTACGAACAGTTTCGTATGCAGCGGAAAATGCGCTATCGATTGGTATGCCTTCACATTCAGTGCATTTTGCCGGAGATCGGCCCATTTTAAGATGCGAAGACCTTTCTACCCGTGCGAGTAGAAATATTTTCGCATTTTAAAATGGGCCGATCTCCGGGAAAATGCACTGAATGTGAAGGCATACCAATCGATAGCACATTTTCCGCTGCATACGAAACTACGCGTAGCTAAGACTTCTGCTAAGGGTATGTCCCTCTTGGAAGGGGCTTACTAAGCCTCCACCGGCCTAGATTTCTAAGATTTCCGCTGGGCAGCAAGCGCCGCGGTACACACAATTCGGGTTCAATTTGCGGAAAAATTGGTCTTCCAAAACTTTCTTTACTGAGAAGCAGGCCTAACACCGTGCTTACGCACAATTTCGTGAGCAACTGGACCTCGGCTTATATCTAACTCGTCGTAAAGCTGCTGGCAGATCGATGGCCCATTTCAGATTCATACCAGCACAGCAAAAATCTTAACCACTCCCGGAAGCATATGAACCAGAAAATAAACTCTTCAGCCATTCGCTATGAAAATATATCCTGAGAAGAGGTCTGAAGTACGCACAGTTTCATATGAAGGGAACATCGGATGAATTCTGTTATTGTCTACATAGGCACATCGTGAACTGCGGTCTTAGGCACATACATATAGTTTCGATGCAATGGAAAAAGGCAATCAAACTTAATTAATTCCCATTCGGATAATTTACACGGAGGTCATCCCAATAAAAGTTCCAAATGCTTTCATTTCCCACAGCAAGCTTCCAACAGCCAGAACTCGTCAGATTTCTGTTAGGCATAGGCGCAGGGATTTTTTCCAGGTTGGTGGTGGGGGCAAAAGTTGTAACCAATGGTGGGGCCAAATACGATTCGGTCTATCACTTGATTTGTCGACAGAAAAAGTACGGAATCGGCTCAAAAGAGCACAAAGAGGGCCCTGCTTGTTACAGAATAGAGTGCTGAAGAGGGCTCAAGAGGGCCCTGTCTGGTATAAAATGCCAAATTTGGCCACAGAGCATAGTGCGGGCGAGCCGCACTTCGCGCGGCTCGTGTCCTCAGGAGGACCATTCGGGCCCTCAGGGAGGGGCGGCTGTCCCTGCCGCCCCCCCTGGCTACGCCCCTGAACCACTTCACAACTACGGAAAGTAGAAACACAAGTTTCATTAGCTTACTCTGTAGATATATCCTAAAGCTGAACTCTTAAGTACGCGCAGTTTTCTGTGCAGTCGGTGACTAAAAACTGAAAATATTCTGGTATGATTTTAAGGTAAGTGGTTTTACCTTCAGGTCGGCATATTTAAAAAGCAAAGGTTCTGCCCGCTTATCCGGTCAGCCAGCAATGACCGAAAGCCCCGTAAACCCTGTTGGGTCACACCATAACACCTTGTTACGCTTTATTTGATCCAGCATATAGGCTATCATCTAATATTCAGTTCTTGGTTTGATCATTTGTATCCGTTCATATATTGACTGACACTCCTGCATGTAACATAGTGCGTACAACGATACATGCCTGTAAGACACCGACCTAAAATAGACCAGTGGCAATTTTAAAGTAAAATTAACCAGGCTCCCCAAGCACGGGGCCCCTTTAGTTACGCCGGTGGGCACCCAACCAACCATTAGCAACTCAAGAAATGTAAAATAGTGAAACACAAGTAAGATAGACACCCGCCGTCCACATCGAGCGGATGAAACGGCTGAGCGGAAGGACAGAGCGGAGGTACCGGTGGGGAGGGGGTCCACCCGGAGGTATGTGGGGCTCTCCGACCCATCACTGGGGGAGGGGGACAGCAGGTCCGCAGTGGCGGCTGAATAACGCTACAGTCCCGGAATGTCAGGCGCACTACCCGATGGGCGGCACGCCGACCCCCTTCCCCCTCCCCTCCCCCCACCGCCAGCCGCCGCGCGGGGTTGTTGGCGTGTCGGACGGGCGCGCCGGCCCAACAGATCCGACCGCCGGGGCAGGCCACGGCCGCGAGATCGCTTGCGCGTCAAGGTATTGGGGCATCCCACGACAAATCGACCAAGCGATAGCACCTTACATGTCAGACTTTGATGAAAATTTGTCACATCGGTTTTGCGAGGCGCAGATTATCGCTGTGATATTATTAGCTGCGCCCGTTTAATGGTTTTTGAGTTGTGGCCTCGGGCACTTTTTGGACCCAATGAAAAACCTTACTTTTCCACTTGCCATATATTAGAGACTAATAATTAGCATTATATTAATTGTAGATCCCTTGAGTCGTTAAGACCCAAATCAAATATGATGACGTCTAAATTTAAGTTGGCAAAAACAATCAAACATTACCGTTTTACCGGTGACCTAGGGTTGGGTTACGCGACTTGGTACTGATTAGAGTTATAAAATGTACTGTTTTTTTAATTATTCAGTGGCTTATCCGTTATAAGAATTGGCAGCAGGATTTTTTATAATTGTTTGATGACATTTTAAATAAGTGATGCAAGAACAATGTATGTATGTACATACCTAACTGTTCAATGCCTTCCATTGTATCATATCCGTCCTAGCACCCCTCAATGGGCCTGTTATGGGAATTAAATTTTCAGCGAGAGATGACCTTCAAAGAATAAAATAACCCGTAATATCCCTCTGTCTTCCATTATTTGTTTGTTTTAACATGAGCCCTACAGGGGAAAAATTTTCTCCCTGCTGGTTTTCCCAAGAAACGCAAAAAAGAAGAAACAAAGGACAGCACAACTTACAGTGCCTTATTCCCAATTCGTGTTATGCACCTGACTAAATTTTCTGTCAGGTCATGCCAGATACAGGAGCTATTCAAGGGCAAGCGACCCAACCTCAGAACTCAATATAACAAGTTTCACGCTGCGTCAAAGGAATATCTGGCAACCGATCAGTTCCAAACAATAGTAGGGGAGATCAGGGCAAAGCGGTCACCCTAGTGATATTTGCTCAATTTTGAAGAACTTTTAATCCCCATTTCTTATGTTTTGTACCATGATTTTGTCCCATGTTCAATTCTGAAGACACTAGAGGGGACAAAAAGGCAAAAAAATACAAGATATCTGCACAGGAAACCAAAAAGTAAACCAAAGTTATTTTGACCACTTTGCCCCAAGCACGGGCTTATTTTGCCTGGATTCTTTGTTTGCAAGATATTTGGCATGTATACTTTTCAGTTTGATATAATTTTAATATATAATTGTACATAAATGCTTAGATTCACTTATTTAATATGATAGCGTCTGCGGAGTGGCAATATTGCTATCCCCTCCCCGCTACTCAGTTTCCAAACGCTCTAGCATTAAATGTTCCTATCTGACGGTAAAAATGTTTTGCGACAGGCCTCTTTGCGACAGGCCTCTGTGGTATGCTGCTGTGCCCAACATGGACGGTTAAGGAGCTTCCAGCACCAGAAGACCGACGACTTTAATAGACAAAGTCGCATGTTACAATAGTCGTGAGTTGAATAGGAACGCATGCGTTGATCCTATCCGGGTGGAAATATTCTGATTTGCGTAGAGGGTTTAAGCGATGGAATAGAGAATTTTGTGGCGGTCGAAAGATTGCTGTCGTTTGCTTTTAATATCAGTCGTTTAAGACACAAGTCAAATGCTGGCTGCCACGTCTGCAGATAACGTTATTTCAATTTATGTGTAAAATTTCGGTCTGGTTTATCAAACCCACAAGAAGCGAAAGAAACACGCGTATATTTCTGTATCCACGATGATCGCTAAGGCTTCCTCGCCATTCACGAACCAAGGCGCCCACTAAAGGTATGTACATACGTGCCACACACGAAAATGATATCCTCTGCAACAACCCCCCCTCCCACATGTATCGTGAACCCACTAAGGCATATTGCGCAGCGTGACCGGCCATCACCTTTTTTGGATTTAGGGTTAGTCTCTGTACAAAAGATATTTCTCATTTCCATTGCCATCAGTTTTAAGAACTGGCGTCTCGGTTCGCCTCTCTGGCTCGGACCAGCCCTCGCACCGTTGGTGTTCATTCTTGGTCTTTCATTCCATGCCTCTGCATCAACCCCTAGCTGATCCTCAGGGTGCCTGCTTTCTCCACCTGTGGTTGCTTTCCCCTCTGGCACTTTCTCTGCATATGCACCAACTATTTAACTAGGTTGGGGCCCTAGCTCAATTTAGGGGCGCCCCAAAGGTCGGTGTATATTGGGTCTCAGAACATCTCCAGGGGCCATTTAAGCTCTGGTCCCCAGCTCAGCTCAGGGGCCCTATAACTGTGCAGCGGCCCAGACCAGCCCAGGGGCTACCCAGTTCAACACAGGGAGCTCAAGATTGGCTTAGGGTCCACCTTAGCTCAGGGGCCCCAGGTAGGATCTTAACACGCGCATTGACGGGGGCGGGTACCCACCCCCCGGCTTTTTGGAAGGTAGGATAAAAACGGCGGCGCGTAGCGCCGCCGTACTTGGCATACCTTTTTCCTCATCATTTTCACAACTTGTTTTCTTCAAAATTGTAAGGTTAGGACATCTCAGGTCAGGTCACCAGTACAGGTGGAGCGACCTGACCTCAAAAAAGTTTAAGATAGCATAAGCAGGAACAGGATGAACTTATCCGATTGAAACTCGTACCACGCAATGACCCCACTGAGTTATCTAAAATATGCTCCGAAATTTTTGATATCGATGACCTAAGGTCAGGTACGAGCCATGACCTCTCCCTTGGAAATGCATGGGAAAAATGGTTTTAACTGAATAACACAGTAATTAATAAAGATAGAGCGTTTATTTAAACTGCATTAGATTTTCCTCGTCATTGCGGTTCTAATGATATGAATTTTGCCCAATTTGAGCTTGACCTGACCTCAGGCCAGGTCAAATCCTTGATTTGACCTGGCAAGGTCATGTTATATATCATTCGATTTGGCTTGCTGCGAGGATTCATAGAGTTCAAATCGTTTTGCTCTATCTCTACTTGATTAGATGTAATGGCCAAAAAACTTCATTTACATGTTATCCCTATGACGGCTTGTTTTGTCCTCTAGTGACCCTAAATGTGACCTGACAAAAAATGGTTTAACACGCGCATTGACGGGGGGGCGGGTACCCGCCCCCCCTCGGGTTTTTCGGAGGGAGTAGAAAAACGGCGGCGCGTACGCGCCGCCGTACTTGGTATACCTTTTCCCTCATCATTTTTACAACTTCTGTGAAAATTTTAAGGTTAGGTCATCTCAGGTCAGGTCACCAGTACAGGTCAAGTGACCCGACCTCAAAAAAAGTTTAAGATAGCATAAGTCGGAGCAGGGTGAACTTATCCGATTGAAACTCATATCACATAATGGCCCTACCGAGTTCTCTAAAATATGTTCCGGTATTTTTGATATCGATGACCTAAGGTCAGGTACGACGCATGACCTCTCCATTGGAAATACATGGGAAAAATGGTTTTTACGGAATAACTCAGTAACGAATGGTGATAGAGCATTTATTTTAGCTGCATTAGACTCGCCTGGGCTTTGCGGTTCTAATGATATGCATTTTATATAATTTGACCCTGACCTGACCTCAGGTCAGGTCAAATCCTTGATTTGACCTAGCAAGGTCAAATTATATATCATTCGATTCGGCTTGCTAAGAGGATTCATACAGTTTAAGTCGTTTTGCTCTATCTTTACTTGTTCAGATGTAATGCCCGAAAAACTGAATTTTACATGTTATCCCTATGACGGGCATGTTTTGACCTCTCGTGACCTTAAATGTGACCTGACAAAAAAATGGTACAAATATTTTCGATGGAGAAGTGGATGGGCAGCCAAACGCCGTTTACCGTTTTTCGCTACCTACCGTGGTTCTCGAGATCTTAGGGGGGGCGGGTACCCGCCCCCCCGTCAATGCGAAGGTGGCTCAGACCCCCGTCAATGCGCGTGTTAAATATTTTCGATGGAGTAGTGGATGGGCCATCCAACGCCTTTTACCGTTTTTCGCTACCTAGCGCGGTTGTGGAGATCTTTAGGGCGGGTACCCGCCTGACTCGCTAATTTGGGGGTTTGTCTAGAAGCCGAGCATTGTCGCCTGCGCTGCTTTTGTCCTACAATTAGCGGCCGTTGATGTGTATTTCGATAAATGTTTTGCCATAGGCGGTTCCAGGAGTTCATAATGGGGGGTCTACAATGTTTTCCATTCGAACCTTCCAAAGTGAATATACTGCCTACAGAATGGACGGGAGGGCTAAACATAACCATGCATTGAGCCGATATGTGTGTTATATAATGATAGGAAGCCATCGACGTGCTCAGGTACCGTAATTAGGGGTGAGGGGGGGAGTTCACTCACACTCAAGTTCATTTTAGTGTTGTGTCTGCATTGAATGGGGCAGAGCATCGAAGATATGCATTTAATCCTTACACCAAATGGACACAATCCATCCATAAGTGGATCCAGGAGTGTTCCCCGGGTCGAGCAGAGGTGGATAAAGGCGGGGTAATTTGAAAAGTAGCCATACCTGAAAGGCGGGGTTGTTTGTCTTACCCTACTTGCCTCCCTGAATCCACATCTGACATATGTTTGGCATTTGATCATTTTGTTTGACATAAGAGATATCACACTCTACCTGGCGTATGTATTTCTGCAAAAAAGACGAGCAAAAATCATATAATTCCCCCAAAATTCTGGCCCTTAAACCGCCCTTGAATTTTTAATTTCACCTAAATAGAAGATATCACCATGTTCAAGCAATTCCCTTTCAATCCATACCAGTTTCGTGAAAATAGAGCCTAAGAGACAAGAGTTACGGATAATCTAAAAAAGGCAGACATTTTGTATATTTTGAAACACTTACCCTCAATTTTCAAAATTTTGGGATTTTCTTTTTTAAAAATGGAGATTAGCGCAAGATGAATCGATTGCAGTGTGAATTTTTAAAATCGGTCGGGTAACTTTTGAAATCTTCGGGGGCAGAATCTGCCCTCTGTTGGAAATAGGGGTAGCCGGAAGCCCGTTGGAAGTAGGGTTAAGTTAGTCATGGGCGGATACAGGATTCATTATCGAGGGGGAGGCACATAGACCAGGTTTGCACCAGCTAATGCCGAATCGCAGTGTAGTGTAGTCGAGGACTTGATCAGAGGGTAACCACTCTCCTCTTCTGTTTACTCTGAATTCGCCCTTGATACCTTTGATGCCAGGAAAAATGTCAAATCGGCAGGTACAATGGAAAAGCCAATGTGCATGGTGCTTTATGTTTGGACTACAGAAATGCATATATGTAATTAACATAGGGTGCCCAGTTCAAGATGCCGCTTCGAATCCGTAATGACAGATATATTAACAGAGTAACACACTCTCCACAAGTTTTTTTTGTAGCCAACATATACCACGCTTATATGTCAACGTAGAAGCAATAAGAGTCAAACATAATGCTCTGCCAGGTACGAGGCAGAATTGTAGCCCTTCCCCCATTCAGCAGACATTGCTGTGCAATGACTAAAACTCAGCCTCATGTTCATCTTGTATAAAATAATCCAGGAAACGATACGTTTGTAAAAATTATGAGCCCGCAGCTAATATCAATGATCCCCCTCATTGTCATGTTAAAAAACAGTCTGAAATGTAAGAATTCCATAATTCATATCCTTTACACACCAACACACAATGAAATGCTGAAAAAAATTCATAGCATCAGACTCATCAATGGAAGTAAGCATGTGGAATAGTTCAGTTCCTTTCACCGTTAGTGCCCCAGGGGATTCAGAAATTGCTCAAGGAGGGGGCGAACCCTGATGGGGGCGGCCTCGAAGGAGGCCCAGAATAGCTTTTGGGGGCACAACCGTGCAAGATGTAAATTTTCGTAAAAACGCATATGCACAAAAACATGTCGGGGAGCAAAAAAAAAGAAAATTTAAACAACGTTTTGGGGCGAAATTTCTGAGCATTCTAAACGCTCACAAAACTATGAATTGGCCTTAAACTCCCTGAGGTCCGTTCAAAATTTGATTGAATCTCCAAAAATCCAGGGTTTGGCCGAATTTCAGCTAGGATCACTAAATGGGACCATCACTGATCGCAAACAGTATTCTGGAGCCTGCTTGAATTAAGGGTTTAAGATATAATACTTACCTACTACTCCCAAGCAGGGACGGATGTTGTAGCCACGGAGGGCAGAGACCAAAGGAGTCCCGCAAGCAAGGCAGGGGCCAATTGTAGCCACAATATTTCCGGGCCACTTTAGATATTCAGGCGCCAGCACTAATCCTGAAACCCTGGTACTGGATTCATCTGAGATTTTCGGGTCCTTTTAACTGGTATGGGGCCTCTCAGCGGATTTTGGACCTTTGAGATAGTTTTAAGCCTCCTGCGAGTAAGTTTTGCAAGTAGTCCCTGGGCTGTTCTGGGGCCATGAGAGGGTATTGCAAAGGAGCTTACTGGCATGGCCTTAGACTCCACCACGCTGTTTGGGGCCCCCTGAGCTGAGAAGAACCACTATGGTGGAATTATTGAGACGGGCACCAGCTGGTCTAGAGCCCCTAAGAGGATCTACTCAAAATGTCTTTGGCTTTATCGTAGGGTTCCTAGCTGGATTGGTGTTTATTGAGCTGGTAAGAACCCCTGAGATGGCATTGGATTTTTTAGTTTGTCCAGGCTCTATTGCGCTGATCTAGACCCTACGCTGCTTTGGGGCCTCTAAGCCCGTTGGGGGCCCAGTTGGTCTGGCCTCCTGAGTTTTTTTTACTTGCTCAGCTGATCTGGGGCCCCTGAGCTGGTTCTAAGCCCCTGAGCTTATCTGGGTCCCTTCTAGATGGTAAGGGCTCCCATGCTTATCTTGAAACCCAGGTTTTGGCACTAGGGCTCCATTAGCCGTCAATGACCCCTTATCTGGTTCGAAACCTCTTAACTGTTACGGGCCCCTCGGCTGATCTTATACCCCCTGAGTTGGGGTCGGGCCCCTTGAAAGGGGGTTTGTGTTGCATGTTACAGTGGGGTGCTCCAGTACTGAAAAAGGGCGGTCAATCATGAAATATAGGCACCCAATCACAAACAAGAGGGCAAGCAAAAATCGATGAAGGTGGTCCATGTTCAAGTGAGACGCCCAATGGTATGCCGGGGAAAGCTTACTCAAAACCAGGGGTGGCACAAAATAAAAAAGGCCAGCTTCAAATGGTTTTTCCTTCGAGCTTTGGTCTAGCATTCACTGTTCGTATCCAAGGTGTCGCCAATTTTCGTTCGTCTTCGGCACCCGAAATCGGTGGAAGCAGCACTTGGGTCGTAAGTGAATGAAACAGTCGTTGTAAAGACAGTAACCAAAATGTTAAGAAATATTTACAAATATTCACTTTCCAGGTAATCACAGCAGTTTATAATTATATTGCGAGAAGTGTATAATGTAGATTATATATGACCGGTTCTTTACACAATGGGAACGCACGCTATGGGCAGGGGCGGCATTACGGATGGCGGAGAGACTATCAGTTTCAGTTATAAATGGGCCCATCATTATATTGTACGTGATCACTGTATGAGTGAATGTGCTGTGACTCCGGCTTCCTCCCAGGACGGACGTAGGTAAGGCTTAGACGCACGCCTGTTTTTGACACAAAGGTGCCATCTTTGGCAATCGTCTTTCACGAAACTGTCAGGAGCTGTTTGATTTATCTCGGTGAATTGGCATTGTACCCAACCCTTCGGTAAGCATCCCGGCAGCGCTGAGTGATGGTCCCCTCCACCCCACCCACCGCGGAGCCATTGTGCGGTTGGCTCCACTGTCGTGTCCGGCACGTATCAGGACTGTCGCCGGCGCACGTATCGGGTGACGACTTAGTATCGGCCGGCTAAAGCTTTTTGTTAGAGGGTTGAGTGATACCCTGACATGTTGTTGCTGTGGCCACCTTATTCAAACACTTGTGTTACCGCATAAGCATACCTTTTCATCCCTTCGTCGAAATTCGCCTCCACGGGCAATACGGGCGCATTGTGTTGAGCGTGAGGAAGTGTCATGGCATATTACGAGCCCTATCCCTCTCGCGCCCCGCACAGCGGTATTTCACGGCGGGCGTAATTGATGGATGACTGGGTGTACCCTCCTCTTTTGTTGAGGTCGGGCTGGCAGCGCTCCGTAGCCATGAGAGAAATCCGCAATGAACCAGAGTAAATACACCACTTCACGGGTAGACCCTAGGATCAATGCGTACACCAGAAAAGACGTGATCTGAAAATAAGTATTGAATTGAAGAGTAAAGCAATGTATTGTATCTTAATCTTAGAGGTCTCACCATCTATCCTAATCCCCTCCTATTAGCTTGTGAAATATAATAGTTCTTTTTAGTAACGCCGACGCTCCATGACATAAGCGTTATACCAAGATGTTATTTCCCCGTGTTGATTCCTTACATTTTCATTCAAGGTATGGGCAGGAAGAAATTTGCTTTCCCCACTTTATGCGAGAGAGCCAGGGAATATGTGAGTTTTTTAATACAATACCATTTTGGGAGGTGGGTGAACTCTGACCGTGACTCGTGACCGTGATCACTGCCTCAGGCAGTGGTGGAAGTATAGCTTAGGTCCCACTCCTGAAATTAGCACGTTTCCATAGACTAACAGAGATTCTTCCAGGGCAGCCGCGTCAGGCTTTATCTCCAGAGTATTGACTTAGCTGCCCCCCTCCCCCCACCGTTCCGAACTTGGGGCCTGGGTCCGTCAGCACTATTCGGTGACAAGCAGGGGCGCAGCCAGAACTTCCGAATGGGGGGGCACATCACCTTTGAGGGGCACGCCAGGAGTAAAAGGTGGCTTTTTAACGTAACCTAAAAAACTTACTATATCTTAAATTATATTAACTTTTGGGTACCTTTGGTACGAGAAAAATGCAAATCAAACATTGGTGGAGAAGGGAAGCTCGATTAAAACCGGAAAAAGAAAATTTCACCGCAATCTCATCAAAGTAGTCAAAACATGACTGTTTTGGATAGATTTAAGGACAAGTCAGCCAACTCATGGAAGTACTTAACATCAGAGAAATCAGCGGAGCCTGTGATATCTCACTATGTGCAAGCTAAGATATATTGGAGTCGAAAATTCACTTGTTATGTCCACTGGTTTTGTCGTGACGAGTGAGCCCTGGTTGAACGCGGATTAAGTTCCGCGGCTCCCTCTAGGGGTGTAGGAGGAGGAGTGGCAAAGTGGCATTGGACCATTTTTGCTGCCGGAATAATTTGAGAGATATCTTTTTAACGCGTTTATCAAGTTCCATATTTTCGAGGATCAGTCCCAGTTAGAGTAAAAAAGGTAAAGAGGCTGGTGGTTTTGTGGGGATGGTGTGACAGGGCTGAAAATTGTGAAAAACTAGTTCTTCATTTAGATTAATTAGTAGAAATCCTGGTTTAGGGGACTGCTCTCTGAGCTCAGGGGCACATGCCTTTTTAGCACATCCCTCCCCAGAATCCATCAGTATAATTAGCAATTTATATAATCAGGGGTGCTTAGGCAGCACCCCGACCAGCTCGGGGACCATATCAACTCGGGGGTACCAGATCAAGTCAGGAGGCACTTAATCAGGCCAGGAGCCCCATACCAGCCCAGGGGCCCTCATCAGCCTCAGTGTGACCAGCTAAGCTCAGGGCCCTAGAGCTGCTGATGAAATTCCTCAACTCAAGAGGCCCAGATCAGCTTCAAGGGAGATACGAAAAAAATTATTGGCTAGATCAAAAGGTCACAAAAAGTTGTTTCAGAAGTCCCATTATCATTTTTGCGAATTCGACTTGCAAATGTCTTAAAGTTTCTCTCAAAGTCAACATTTCTAGACGACTTTACCGGTACACCTCTTATCGATGTGAATGACCTACCCCCGGCTACGGCTATCAATTTCTCTAAGAAACCGGTCCCATTTTTCCTAAGCAGTGACATGAAAGTTTAAAACTATTAAATAAAAAGTTATTTTAAAAAAGTTACAGCCAAAAATAATATTAAAACAAAAATATAGGACTTTTAAGAAATCACAATTGACCGATCAGAACGTACAGTCACCTCATAGGGGGTCACTTGACCTTTCTGACGCAAAAGTTTCGTCATCTTGGGGTAGAAGCAGAAAACTACTCAAGACCCGAGGTACGAAACGGCTGAAGACGTGAGTAATTATGTTTTTTTCCGTTTTTTAGGGCGTATTAATTCATTTTGTATTTTCAAAGACTTTTTAAAGTTAATTCAAATACCAATACATGAGAATATACATTTTTATTACAAAAAAACATTACTTTTTAACTTTAGATAGTTTTCGAAAAGTACGTGATGGGTGAAGGTTTTAGCATTTTATCGGGATTATTAACCTATTTCGATAATAAGTGAGTGGCCTCCCAAAATTTTGCCGAAGATACGAAAATAATTGACAGTTTCGTAATCCGGATTTTTCAAATAGCAAGAAACCACAATAATATTTTTTGCGTATCTCCCTTTCAAGGGCACTAAATAGGTACTAGCTCAGGGGGCACCAATGTGTGGTGGTCCTGGATGGCTTAACGCTGGCACAGCAATACAAGCCCCGTACAAAGCCTATCAGAGACCCAAAGTCGAAGGGAGTACTGACCTCCCCAATCTCCTGGGATCTCCAACCAATGGCTAGGGAGGGGTAAGTCAGCGGCTTCATCAGCAGGACCGTCCACGGAATAGGTGTTATATAGCAACTGGGGCAAAGTTCTTTATCCTTTTATTGAGCGTCCTTTTTTCCTTAACATTTCTTAGATTTTAGAATACAATCCAGATATATTGCTTGAGATCCTAGGCCCAAACACTATTTTCGAAAATTATATGTCTCGGAACAAATGTATCTACGCCCATTGCGTACCAAAAAAAAACAAATTGAAACATGTCGATCTGGAACCAATACTGAAAGAAAGGAGGCAAAAAATAATCTAGTTGTATCATCGATAAGAGCAAATCAAACAGGGAACTTGGCACTTCAGCTAGTTTTAAATATATAGGCGTAACCCCAATAACTACCTTCCTAACTATTCTGAAATAAATAACTTTTCGTTTTTAACATTTCGTGGGAAAACTAGACAAACAAGGGCAATGACAGAAATTGATGAACATAATCCCAAAAATAAAAAGAAGTATGACAAGTTGAAAATAACAACAGGGTGAGCCAAGGCGATAGATATCCGGGTGCCTATTTTCTTGGTAATTTGCTCACTTACAACATAGCAAGGGTGATAAAGAACTGTGGTGAATTCAACAGGATCTGTCCGCGGAATATACGTTATATCCGGGACGCACTCCCATATCCCTTGTATTTTGATTAATTTTTCTTTTCATTTTCTTGGAAATTTCCTGATTAAAGAGTTCGTGAATTCGACACCGGGAAAGAATTGGTAATCATTTCCCGCAGAGTATCATTTATTCGTGCTCAAAACGACTGATATTCAATAACTTTAAGTCTGATTACCAGAGTGAATTGAGGTAGTCAGGTTTAATATCATGCACACCGTCTCCTTTCATAGTCTTCATCACTTCACGTTCATTACGACGGCGCTTGAAAAGCCACCATATGTGTGAAAGTGTTCGAACTAATACACAGCAGTATTTAATTTCCCGAAATGTGCCATAAAGCTGTTATTTTAGCCACGCTGCAAATTTCCATATACGTAAAGGCTAGCTTTAAACCACGCCCCACCAGTGGTCCGGCGCCAACTTCGCCCGACCGGGGGCCATTGATGCCCTCCTGTAACTCCGAATATATGGGGGTTAACGCAAATCTGCAAAGTGCACTGAAAAGCTCGTGTAAATCCAGTAAGAAATTACTTCGCATGTTTAAGCGCTCAGGCCAAATGTTTGACCTCCAGAGGTCAAGTTAGGTCACGATAGGCCATTTCCACTAAAATATGCAATGCTTAAGTAGACTAGGCACAGCTCTCATGCCGTTAGAGTCATTGCAATCTAGTAAAGTAAATTTAAAGGGAGATACGCGAAAAAATTATGATTGTGGTTTCTTGCTATTTGAAAAATCCTGATTAGGAAACTGTCAATTATTTTTAAATATTCGACACAATTTTGGGAGGCCACTCACTTATTATCGAAATAAGTTAACAGTTCCGATAAAATGCTGAAACCTTCATCCATCACCTATTTTTCGAAAACTATTTAAAGTTGAAAAGTAATTTTTCTTGTAATACAAATGTCTCTCCTGTATTTGTATGTGAATTAATTTTACAAAGCCTTTACAAACTAAAAAATGAGTTAGTTTGCCCTAGAAACGGAAAAAAATACAATTACCTACTCAAATCTTCAGCCATTTCGTACCTCGGGTCTTGAGTCGTTTTCTGCTTCAGCCCCAGAATGACGAAACTTTTGCGTCAAATAGGTCACGTGACCCCGGTATGAGAATCCTAGGCTTCTCATTGGTTAATTTTGATTTCTTTTAAGCCCTATATTTCTGTTTCAAAAGGGGTTTGGAATGTTTTTTCTTAAGTAATTTTTTTCTATAGTAGTCTAAACTTCTACATCACTAATTAGGATAGATATAACCTAATTCTTAGAGAAATTGATAGCCTTAGCCGTGGATACGTCACATTAACTGATAAGAGGTGTAACGGTAAAGTCGTCTAGAAATGTTGACTTTGAAAGGAATTTTAAGGCATTTGCAGGCCGAATTCGTAAAATTGGAATAGGACTTCTGAAACAACTTTTTGTGACCTTTTGATCTAGCCAATCAGGGGCCAAAAAAGTGTTCAGATTGTCACCATTAAAAATGCCAAACCATAAATGTGTCACCAGCCCAGGCTGCAAAATGTAGCACGTTTTGAGTTATTGGGATACCAAGGGATACTCCTAGACCATCTTAGTTGTTGAAAAACATTGCGAGTTTAAATTGCATGTGCAAATTTTGGCTATTTGTTCCGTTATTCGTCTGGAGCAAACATATCAGCTAATTTTTGTCACCTTGTCCACCTTGGGCTGTCACCATTTAGAATGCCAAAATGGTCAGTTTTTCGACCCCTGTAGCCAATAAATTTGTTTTCGCGTATCTCCATTTAATGGGAAAATGTCATAATTTTCTCCGCTATGTGAAACATAATGACATTCTGATAGTGGTTTGACCTCCTGAGGCTACCTCGTGACCTAATATGACATGAGATCATAAGACTTTTACAATGACGTTTATTTTAGCGCTCTAGCTTGACACAACTGACCTTATCAGAACAGGTTTCAAGAGAACATGACGAGTACAGACAAAAGCGAAAGAAAAGGACAAAACAAATACGATCCAAAGACAGAAAATGTGAAGTTTTGCCTTTACCACAAGGTCAGAGGCTAATACGGACCCCAATTCGAAGAGTCTTAGCGGAAATAACATACATTCCTAGCTAGATGTAATGGATTCAATGCCTCCACGCCCTCTATCTCCTCCCAGACGACTCTCATGACGAATTCGGTCATGTGCGGCTGGCTTTCACACGTAGGTAAAAATGGCCAGAATAATCCCATAATCCTAAGGCAGTAATCCTGGCAGAGCTAAAACAGCCGGCTTCCCCTCTAGCGGCCAGTTGCTGAACTAGCGTCTCGGTTGCTCAGCTGCTTCGGTATCCTGCCACCAGGTGGCTAGCCCCGCTAGTGTCAAGGCCAATGAGCGTTTCGTTACCTAACGAAATGCGCACTCGTTGTGTGGCGAGCAGGGTGCATTTTCTCCAGAGTGGGGGTGATAACGCTTCAAAATAAGAGTTTTTTTGTTGTAGTTTCTAAAGAAAACAAAGTAGCGATACGAAAGAGGGGCAGTTGAATAGAACGGAGAAATCTGCACGTTTTGGTTTACTTTTTGTAATTGTACCTCTGTTAATGAAAAAATAAAAGCGAAAAATATAAAAGACAGACGCTCAAAACCGATATCAAAATGGGCTGCGTATCTCGAAATCTATTCATGCGCCACAGGGGGTAACTGCGAGTCAAAGTTGAGTTCACGCGCCGTGTAGACCATGCAAAGAGTCAGATTGGGTGTCGCACGTGCTACCCGCGAGGCTGGTGTCGACAGGTCACCGGCGATTTTCATGTTTGGTGGTTTTTCGGCCATAACAAATTTGAGACAAATTGTGACGAAGATATAGAATCAAAGTGACGAGGTAGAGACCTCAGTGTGCTCCAAGCAATTGCATTTTTTCATTCACACCTTGTTTCTAAAGATGATATTCGTAACATTTGCTCCAAAAGTTCAAAGCGCTTTGATATCACGCTTTGCTTCATAATTTGCTAAGATGTCACTATTTGGACCGGTCTTACTGTATGGAAAACAAAATATTTGAAAAGTGGAGGAAACTAGCTTGAACAATCTGTTTTTCTCATTAGGCCGAACACATCCAAAGATATGGATAAAACTACAACACAATTACAAATTCTTCTCTTGAAAAGTCAGCAGAGATCGTTTCAACATGATGAATCTTCTCCGAACATGCATTTACACGTTTTTAATGGGGCTGCCGCATTATAGATACGCAAAGGAATGTCCTTTTAAGAAACATAAATGTTGGAATTGCATTTGAACTTGGACATTGCAGGTCTGTTATCTGTAGGTGTGGCTCGACAACATGGATTCGTAAGCGAACGGTGGTTTCTTCAGACAACAATTTAACCCTCCCCCCCCCGGGGGACAAGGCCCCCCCAAAGAGGTTTTCCAGGGAAAAAAAAAAAAGGCGCGACGCCCAACACCGGGGGAGCCCCCCCCCCCCCCCCCCCCATCCCCCCCCCCCCCAAAAAAAAATACCCCCAACCCACAGGGAAAGCAAAAGAAAAAAAGAAAAAAAAAACCCCCCCCCAAAAAAAAAAAAAAAAAAAAAAAAAAAAAAAAAAAAAAAAAAAAAAAAAAAAACCCCACACCCCCCCCCCCCCCCAACCAAAAAAAAAAAAAAGAAAAAAAATCCGGCCGGGGCCGAGGGGAGGCCCAAAAAAAAAAAAAAAAAAAAAAAAAAAAAAAAAAAAAAAAAAAAAAAAAAAAAAAAAAAAAAAAAAAAAAAAAAAAAAAAAAAAAAAAAAAACCCCCACAAAAACAAAAAACCTCAAAAAAAAAAATAAAAAGGCAAAAAAAAAAAAAAAAAAAAAAAAAAAAAAAAAAAAAAAAAAAAAAAAAAAAAAAAAAAAAAAAAAAAAAAAAAAAAAAAAAAACAAAAAAAAAAAAAAAACACACCAAAAACCCCAAAAACAAAAAAACCACCCCACAGGAGGAAAAACCCGGGGCCCAAAAACAAACGGAAAAAAAAAAAAAAAAAAAAAAAAAAAAAAAAAAAAAAAAAAAAAAAAAAAAAAAAAAAAAAAAAAAAAAAAAAAAAAAAAAAAAAAAAAAAAAAAAAAAGAAAAAAAAAAAAAAAAAAAAAAAAAACCAAAAAAAAAAAAAAAAAAAAAAAAAAAAAAAAAAAAAAAAAAAAAAAAAAAGAGGGTTAAGATTATTTCAACTTGAGCCAGCACAGGGAAGAGCTCATAAAATATTTTGCTCTCTGTCTTATATAAGGTATAAGGTTGGATAACCAAATTTTCTGTAATGTACCCACCAAATGAATGGTTCAATGCAGTTTTGCCCTTTCTGCAGAAAGGGAAGGGGTACAATGCTCGGCTAAACAAGCAGGTTTACAACCAAAGTGGGGCTCCGCGAAGCTAGCGGGTTTACAACCGAAGTGGGGCTCAGAAAAGCGAATGGGTTTGCTAGTTATACCTGATTTGGTGGAACTGAGGCAGTGAGTGATGTTGCAAGTCATGCCAAGAATCTAAAATGGTGGATCATATCAAAAGAAATACTTTTTGGTAGATGCTTATTTTTCACTCTTAAATTCCCCGTAGGCACTGACCAAAGCTCGGTGTGAGGATGGAAGAGGTCCCTAATGAAACATCGAGCAAAGGATGAATCAATTTTCGAATTGCTGGAGTTTTTGAAACGCTAAATTTTTTTAAAGATGTTCAGAATGCTTAACATTTCATTGTGAAATCTTAAAAGCATGATAAATGTCAGTGGAGACGGTAGCTGAACGGTCCCGAAAGCGATGGGTCGTTGCTCGGACCTGAATGAGCAGTACTGCCTATAAACAATCTTCTGGAGCACCTTGCCGCAAAGGGGCATGACGGCATATACCTATAATTTTTGGGGTCATTAGCATCTCCTTTTTTGAGTATGGGATCAAGTATTTGCGCGTTTAAGAACTGCTGGAATGGTTCCCTGGTAAGTGAAAGTGAAGAAGCTTGGTCAGCGGAATGAAGAGCTTGTAGCAACATTCATATATTATCCTGGCACTTTACATATCACCTGGGTCACATGTCTCATTTTTGCTCCCCCGACCTGGGGACCTGTGGATGTTTGCACTATATATACATAGTCACACTATGCACACAGCAGTGTTTCCACTTTATCGGCACCCTTGCGGGACAGTAGTGACTGCACGCTCCCTGCCACACGCCCCACCGTACCAGACGACGGGACTATCCCGATTTCTCGGACCCGGTGGGACAGAGGACTGCTCCGGTGATACGAGGCCAGGCCGTGCCCTCGGGGCGCGCCACCAGGCCGGGGGATCTGTTGAAAGGTCAATCAAGCCCGTGCTTTGGGTCACATGAATTGTTTAGTGGAATGTTTTATAAAAGAACTTTGATATAATTATCACTCCCTTCTATAGTGGCGAAAGGTGACAAATCATGTCCTGGAGCAGTCGGCGCCTCTAGTAAAGAGGACTCTGTGAACTCGGAAGCAAATATAACATTCGCCACATTCTTCTTTCCACAATCATCTGATGTTGCCATACCTCCACGCTGTAAGAGCGAGAACCTCATCTTTTCCTGTCTGAGGCCTTTCAGGAAAGCCCAAAAATATTTTGGATTGGTTTTGAAATCGTTAGCTAAGCCTGATAAATATTCACTGCACTTGGCATCTGTCATTTATTTAAACATACGGAGATTCTCACGGAATTTCGCTATTAATGTGCTCTCTCTCTCCATACGCTCTTTAGCCATTTAAATGCACCTTCTTCTTCCCTGAGAGCATGCCTAGTTTCCCGATCAAACCGTGGAGGATAATGGTGTTTGATCTCTTGATTGGAATGTGGTCGGCAATGGCAGCCACAAGTAAGCTACCAAATTTGGCGACTGCATCATCCACTTGCTTCATATCACGAATGCACCACTGTAAAAATACTAATAAGAAAGCAAAGTTTATAAACACCTGCCTCTTCGTAGTTAGGCTCAGAGCTTTAGTCTCAACAACACACAGACACACACACACACACACACACACACACACACACACACACACACACACACACACACACACACACACACACACACACACACACACACACACACACACACACACACACACACACACACACACACACACACACACACACACACACACGCACACACACACACACACACACACACACACACACACACGCACGCACGCACGCACACACACACACACACACACACACACACACACACACACACACACACACACACACGCACGCACGCACGCACGCACACACACACACACACACACACACACACACACACACACACACACACACACACACACACACACACACAATTTCAGAATTGTCTATATTCAAAACCACGACGCACTGGCGTTTGAAGCCAAAGAGAGATGCGAAAGAGATACGTCAGAGGGGTGAGTAGGCTTACACGAGCAGTAGCGGATGTAAGGGGTGCTAAAGCGGCTCAAGCCTCCCTTCGAAATGTTAGAGAGCCTATCAGGGATGTGGATTTCCAAAAATCATTGGGGGTGCCCAAATTTGAAGGAGAAAGTAAGTGACCACCACATGAAAGGACAGAGCATAGTTTTCTTTTTGTTTCGGTCATCACAAAGCCTTTTGAATTCTGAAAATAATTATCAATAAAATTTAAAGGATATTTTAACACTAAATGAATATTTGATTACACGTGCTTGGGCTCCAAAGCGATATCAATTCACAACCTTATATATAATTTTCATTAACCCAGCACTGCCTGGGCTATTTTCATACACGCCAACAACTGGGGCGTGATGCGACCCCTCCGATCTCAGGAACCGGAGGTAATACGAAAAATTAAAGCGGCGTTGGAGGCACCTTACCCTTTTCCACTCTGTATCCGAGTTTGAAGCGTATCCGTTGACCAGTGGCGATATAGTGGGCCAAAATGGGTCAAATTTATACTCATTTTCATTATTCAAATTTAGTCTCAAATTTAGACAATTTCTTACACCTCGGGAACCAGAGACCTAGAATAAAAAAGTCATCAGTGTGTTCGTCCTAACCTAAGGATTCAAATGATATGCGGTATGACCCTGCAAGATCACATTATGACTTTGACCTTAGGCCAAGATTAAATGATAACCATTCAAGGTCATGTTGCATACGGTTTGAGTCCCAGAGCTGCAAAAAGTCGGGCTCTTGGGTCATAAAGTGCCCGACAGATTTTAGGGCACGGTATGGTCCTGCGACAGATCTTACAATCTGTGAGAAAAAAATATTGAAAGGAAACAGAAAATATTTTTTGTTCTAAAAAATATCAATATTTCAATTGTCACCTCTTTCACTCAACAAGTTTTTCATGAATTTGCACCTCTCCCATATCAAGCCAGTGTGCGGCAAGAACCGATGGAAAATCGAGGGACTTATGAATCGAGGGACCTTTGAATAGAGGGCCTTATGCACAGAGGGTCTTTTCGAGGGACTTATGAATCGAGGGACCTTTGAATAGAGGGCCTTATGCACAGAGGGCCTTTTAAACGTCACCCAGAAAATCCTCTGCTGGAAAAATTCCTTCACCGGCCTGTCGGGCCCGATTTGTATTCCATAGCACGCGACAGCTTGGCCCGACAGGCCGCCGTAAAGGCCTTTAGACAGGCAAAACAGTTTTTTTCCTTCGTTTCCTTCGTTTGGAAGTACACTCCAACGCTGCCGCAAGGCCGCTGTTTGAACAGCGCCCTTGCGGCAAAGCCGGTGTAAAAGGTATCTTTGGTTTGAAAATCAGCCCTGCGGTTTGGTGTGTTGCGTTATGGATATGGCGGAGGCCAAGGCCCTAGAATCCCGTGGTGTGGTGGAGGGAATACGTTGCAAGGTTGTGTTTTTGATTATTTTTCTCTTGCATTACTTTGGTATACATCTTGAGTAAACTGGTTGAGCCTGGATTTCATCGTCCATAGTTCAAGGGCTGATAAATGGCTCCGATTAAGCCGAAGCCCCTTCCACCGTCCCGTGTCAAGCTTAAATGTCGATTTGAGGGATGTAGGTATTTTGGCGAAAAACGTTTTTTTTAGGAGCATCAGCGAATCAAGCATTCTGAGCTGCCCTGCAAGTTCAGGAACAGTGGTTTTGGCCAAGGAGGTCGTTTTGAAGCATGGGTCAAACAGCGGGCGGATCAAAACAGTGGGGAGAAAACAAACAAGTAAGTGATGTGGTGTTCGTTGTAATTTCGGCAGCTTACATTTATTTCCACACAGTATGTAGTGCTCACTGTTGATCAATAATTTTAAATGATATTAATAAGGGAAAAATGAATTTTACCAGCAGACTGGTCAAATTAGACTAAAACATTTGATTTTCCGTTCCGTCTTCTTTTAAATCCAATGCCTGTTTGTCCAGAATTAACCACAACAGTTGCATACCTTCATCAGTGGATTTGTAGATGCCAAAGAAACAAAACTCTTCACCTTTCCACATTAATTTGAGTTTTAACCCGCGCCCCACCGGGGTCCGGCGCCACCTTCGCCCCACGGGGGCCATCGATGGCCCCCTCTAACTCCGAAAATATGGGCGTTAGCGCAAATCTGCAAAGTGCAATAGAAAGCTCGCGTGAATTCAGTAAGAAATTACTTCTCATGTTTTAGTGCTCAGGTCAATGGTTTGACCTCCAGAGGTCAAATTAGGTCAAGATCGGCTATTTTCACTCAAATATGCAATGATTAAGCAAACTGGGCATAACTCTTATGTCATTAGAGCTATTGAGGCCTGGTAAAGTACATTTGATAGCAAATTGCCTGTAATTTTTCCGCTATGTGAAACGTAATGACCTCCCGCCAGTGGTTTGACCGCCAGAGGTCACCTCGTGACCTAATATGACCTGAGGTCACGAAAGGTCAAAAAGTGACCTTGCCGTATATCAAATGAAAGCCAGTGACAAGACAAACACGATGGTGTTTGTTTCACCGCTCTAGCTCAATTAGGTCAAAAGTTATTGTCAAAATACTGTTTTTGACCTCCGGTGACCTTGGATGACCTTGGAAAAGTCAAAGGGCAAATATGACCCCTGGGATCCGTGAAAGGGTGTCCAAAAACGTTGTTCTGAGCAGTCTGAGTATTTGCAATCATTTTTCTGGCTTTTATATCATGAAATAGCTTTTCCCCATGCTTTTCCAATGGGAGAGGTCGCCTCGTGACCTGACCTCAGGGCACGAAATCGATAAATCCCGGATATACACCTTGTAGACCCTGGAGGGGTCATGAAGTGTAGGAAGTTTCAAATCGATCGACTTTGAAATGTAGCTCTTACAGAGCTCTAAAGTGAAGTGAGGTGACCTTGGTTGACCTCGTCTGGTGACCTGACCTTGGGTGACCCGGGGTAAAAATTTCAGGGATGATGGGAAAATGATGCAGTGAGAGGTAGAGCCCTCAACCGCGGTGCTGCGCCTCGTCGTTTTTTTGCTATCCCGGAAAAACCTTAGGGGCCATCGATGGCCCCCCGGTGGGGCGAGGGTTAAGTACCAAACTATTTCTCCCATTTCATTGTATTCACTTACCTAAATATGCCTATGATCTATGTCAAGGGGACAAAGATATAACAAAAACACAGCCAAGTGCAACCTTTACTCATTCCTTTTACTCATAACTTCCTTGGAAACATGATATTTATTTGACATTTACTATCTAACTGACGTAAGGTTATTTATTAGCCTCATGAACTTCAGATCCTAAACTACGTACCCTCATGGAAATGAGCACGGCAATGCATAAAAAACTTTGAAATAGCCAACAGCTTCAAAATTTAGGATTTTTCATGTAAACATGTATTTATAAGTCATGGAAAGCTAATATTACATGTTTGTATTTAACTACAAGTAGCCATGATTCTTAAAAAACACTTTCAAATATCAAAAAAGTACCCCTCCAATCTTGTTTGTCTGGCCATCAGAGCAAAATCCATATATAAATTTTGGGGTTCCTTCCAAATTACCCCCTCCCACCTCCAAAAAACTGAAATCATGAAAATCTGCAGAAGCTGGCATAAGTAACAGCATGGTATGGGAACCAGGTCAGCTTTCTTCCATTGCAAACTATATTTTTTAAGTATTCTGGGCTGGACTATGTAACCTTAATAACAAAATATCACTTATTCTCATTCTAGTTCAGCATTTTTTGTCAATGGCAGCTGCAGAGGACTGAAAAGGTGGGCTGCTTTTCATGTTATTGTATATTTCCACCTGTGACCTAAATCATCTGAATTCAAGACTGAGTCTTATTCAAGACCCAGTCGAGCTGACTTTGACACACACTATTTGTATGCTGTACGTCCACAAATCTCAAATTACATCCAATAATAAATTTCCTTTACCAATGGTGACTCCAGAAAATGAGAATTGGTGGTTCGGTATTCAATTTGTTATAGGTTTCTGCCGATAACCTGAATTTCCTGAGCGCGTCTGATAATTGAAAACCCGAAGAACAGTCTCAGTTCTAGAGTTTTGAAAATTAATAGACTTGTGTCATTCCACTTAGATTTGCCATAGGCGGCTTCAGAGCACGAAAAATAAGGATATCACACATATAAGGATCAGAGCACAAAAATAACGATAATGATATCCATTGGTGCTAAACTAGAAGTTTTTTATGCTAATTTTAGTATTTTCTATTAAGAATGTGGAAAATGAGTAGGAACATTTTACCAATTGAATGGGTTTTAGACAATTTTAATAGTCCTATCCTAACCACCCGACAGATTTGGAGGTTTTTTCGAAAGTGCCCGACAGATTTGAGATTTTTTGCAGCTCTGTTGAGTCCTATCTTGTTTGGTTCAAAAGTTAAAGGCAGAATAAAAGCTCGAAAACCGTGGTTTTTGGTGACCTCTGCAAATCTTGGTATTAATCTCACCTCAAAATGGATGCAGCATGCATATTTTTCAAGAGCTTTCGAACGATGTTTAGGATCTTTATCTAATTCTCGTAGAAGTCGACTTACACCCTGGTTTTATCAGCCTCATTTTAGAAAACGGAATTGCCTTACACAGGCCAAGCAATGCCGTCACAACTCGTTGACCTGACCTACCTGATGGCAATTTCTTATCATAAGTTTTCAAATTGATATCCCTAGAGGCCTGCAAAGCGACATGGGTCTCATCAGAATCGGCTCAGAACAATTTGCAAAAAACCGACGGAGGGGTCAGATCGGACCCCTAGGCGGTGATGGGTTAAGGTCCAAGCAACAACCCATCACTCTTTTAGACCGCTCAGCTATCGTTTCCACTAACATGTACCGTACTAACAAGATTCTACAATGCAACTTTACACTTTTTGAACGTGTTTAAAACCTAGCCGTTTAAAAGCTACCGCCGCTCGAAATAATTTATCTTACATTGTTTGATGTTCATAAGTGTCCTCTTCCCATCCTTCTACCAAAATTTCCGTGTGCTGTATAGTTTCGGTCAGTACGAAGTTTCTGGACCGAAAAATCAAAATATAAAAAAATATTTTGTTAATGTTCGCCATTTGCATTAATTGATTTGACTTGTGAGGTCTCTCACTGTCCCAGTTTCCGCAACTTAGGTATAATTCGAAACCTGAGTGCTGAACGTCTAAGTCTAATCAAAAATAGAATAAAAACAAATGACATTAATAGAAAATAACTGACTAGGAACGCAACGTCATCCGGGAGATAAACAGTGGAGTATTGTAGCATACACACTATTTTTTGTACCTCAAAATAGAAAGTCGGACAATCATGGTTAGACGGGGCTGCCTGTAGGCCGGCTGGCAGCGGCATTTAAAGAAGGTGATTGGGAAGTGGCCCATTCCAAAGGAATACAGTGATGCTAATATCATTAACACGCGCATTGACGGGGGGCGGGTACCCGCCCCCTCCGGTTTTTCGGAGATCGTAGAAAACGGCGGCGCGTAGCGCCGCCGTACTTGGTATACCTTTTTCCTCATCATTTTTACAACTTTTGTGAAAATTCTAAGGTTAGGTCATCTCAGGTCAGGTCACCAGTACAGGTTAAGTGACCCGACCTCAAAAAAAGTTTAAGATAGCATAAGTCGGAGCAGGGCGAACTTATCCGATTGAAACTCATATCACATAATGGCCCCTACCGATTTCCCTAAAATATGTTCCGGTATTTTTGATATCGATGACCTAAGGTCAGGTACGAGGCATGACCTCTCCATTGGAAATACATAGGAAAAATGGTTTTTACGGAATAACTCAGTAACGGATGGTGATAGAGCATTTATTTTAGCTGCATTAGACTCGCCTGGGCTTTGCGGTTCTAATGATTTGCATTTTATATAATTTGACCCTGACCTGACCTCAGGTTAGGTCAAATGCTTAATTTGACCTAGCAAGGTCAAATTATATATCATTCGATTCGGCTTGCTAAGAGGTTTCATATAGTTCAAGTCGTTTTGCTCTATCTTTACTTGTTCAAATGTAATGGCCAAAAAACTGAATTTACACGTTATCCCTTACACGTTATGACGGGCATGTTTTGACCTCTCGTGACCCTAAATGTGACCTGCCAAAGAAATGGTTCAAATGTTTTCGATAGAGGAGTGGATGGGCAGCCCAACGCCGTTTACCGTTTTTTTGCTACCTACCGTGGTTCTCGAGATCTTAGGGGGCGGGTACCCGCCCCCGTCAATGCGAAGGTGGCTCAGACCCCCGTCAATGCGCGTGTTAAAATATACATACCTATTCAGTCAATTGCCTCGTGCATCCTGTGATTTACCTTGGACCCTCCTTGTTTGAATGGTTATTTTATCAGATTAAACTTCTAGTGTTGCACGCACATGAAAAGTCAGTCAGTCGTGTATGCCACATGTACCGTGTGTGTTTTAGGCTGGGGGATCCGGACGCGCGGGGAGACAGCGCGCAGCTGCGCGGAGGCGTAAGTTAACGCGGAGCGGCTATTGGAGGGATCCATCAGCGCGCAGCTAAGTTGTGGCGGAAGTAGTGTCGTAACTCGCCGTCTTACGCGCTAACTTTCCGCGTCTTCTCAACAGCGCGGAAGACAGCGCGGAAGCCTGTATGACCCTTTTAAAGCAACGAAAAGGTATTGGAAATGTCAATGAATCCAAGTTATATCACTTGGGGTCGACAAAACATGTCTTCATAATAATAATCGAGGTCCACCAACTCCCAGCATCTCACTGGGAAATCCTCAGAAGAGACACAGGCGAAGAGAAAAATAGATCACTACAGATGTGCCAGTGGACCACCAGCCGTAATGCTGACTGCCCTCCAATACACCTTGTTTTTCGGACCAGGACGTATCTCACGTTTCGTACCACTCACCGTCCCCGAGCGGTCTTGTCGAGGATTACATGGAACGTCAGCGATAACCCAGTTCACCCTGAGAACTGTGAGCGTGAGGATATCCATAGAAATGTCCCCGTGTCCATAGAAAGTCACCCAACCACTTGCAACATCTTTGGCGTGACTTGGAGGCCACTGTCAAAAAGATCAGTCTTACCATACGCGTGATAGGCTAAAGACAGGCGGTGAACCCCCGTCGGAGCCGATTGATGATAACAGGGGGCAATTCCCTGTTATGCCCAACCCCTCCCCCTAGATCCGCTAGTGAACATGACTTGAATAGGTATGAGAAAATGCACCGAATAACGGTTCGATTCGTGAATAAATTTCAAACTGAATTGTGCTGCACTCGCCGAGCCAGGCTTCCTGGGGCCTGCCTGGCTCATCTCTTCCACATTGCTCTAACTAATCCAATTTCGTGAGACCAGTGTCCTGCCCATATAAATTGACATGAGCTAGGTTTAACATGAAAACACATTTAGATTAAGGCAAATTACATCGTTTTCACATGTATGTCTCCTTTATGTGGAAATCCCACTTTATAATGGTCACTATATAAGTACAATTGTCGTTTCTGGCTAAAGTTTTTTCCTTTATCCGATCCGAGCACTTTTATCATCACTTCACCTCCCACCGCGGGGCCGTGTCTTCCTCTCATCCCCTCCCCCCACAGTCGGCCAGGAAATCCGACAGCGTTCAGCAGTCAGCAGGCTGTAACCTATGACGCGAGTTTACTACGGCCAGAAAAGCACCGTATTCTATGGGAATTTGAGCCTTAACGTCCATCTACTATTGTCGCCAGAGTTATTTACCACCGCCTCGGATTGCCCTCGATGCACCGCGCTAACTCCCGCGGGCGTGGAGCTTCGCGCGATTGCTCTCTCCTGAACATCCCTCCAAATCGCTTACGCCCAAACTTCCGCTCAAATCAGCGCGGGCGTAAAGAGAGGGCGGGCGGAAGCTACGCGCAACTGGATCCCCCAGCCTTAGTGTCAATCAGTGCTTATCAATGAAAAATGAAAACCTGCATCATTTACCCTGATGCCGAAAATACAAAGGATTCTAAATCGTACCTGAAATTTTACCCACCAAGCCTATTCACACACCGAACTCATTTCAGGAACTCAAACTCATGTTTTCTAGTGATATGGACGCCGCACACTGCATAAACACCTAACCCATATGTCCACCCATGTGTTCAGAGTGTCTCCTAAATCTGTCTTCATCCATCAGTCCAACAGCAGGCAGAACGACCACCATTATCAACACACACACGTACTACGTTCTACAATCCGCTGCGCGACCCCTCCCCACAGATGCTTGAACTGGAACCATACGTTTATTACAACAACAAACAGGCACATATATACGTGCGCAAACGCAGCACGCACACAAAGGGGGGGCATTAAAAGGCAAAAAAGGGAACACTTTTGTCGTAGACGTTACGGAGGTAAAGAGCGATTTAGTACCATGATTATCATAACCCGACCTCACTCATCTCCCGACCAGCTGCTGAGGGTGACAATGGCAGGTCATCAGCAGTCATGACATCGTGCAGGCGGCAGGAATACGTGCATTTCACCGCCAGCCCGAGAAACTCGGGATAATTCGGCGCTAGCGGCGCCCAGCGGCGTGACCTTTCCAACCTCTGTGCTCCGCGGGCAATTGGCACCCAGCGGATGGCGTCTGCTGATTGGTGGAGATGCGTTCACTTGTCTAGCGAGAAATTCAATGAATATTTCCCCATGAGAATGATATAGAGCTTAAGCTATAAACCGAGAGATATATCAACATGATTTTTTTAGGCATTACTAGCCATATGAGGGCCCTACTTTAGCTTGATTATCTGCGCCACCATCCGATACTCTTTGGAACAGGCGAGACAGCGTCAGAGTCAGCACTGGTTAGTCGGCGGCCGAGTTCGCTGAAGTCAGGAGAGTCGCGAGATGGGTTTCTGCTGAACGAAAAGGAGTGGGGCTCGGCCCGATGGTAACCGACAGAATGAGATGAGAGAGGCGTGTGTACATAAAACTTGGACAAGTTATAACGAGCGGGAAGTAATGAGAGCGCTGCCGAAGTAAAACCAGATAATATACAGAAAGAGGGAAGCACGTGGTGCTTTGTTCCATGTTAGATGATGAAAAGGCACTCAACCTAATTTGGGACTCAAAACATTTCCGATGTTTTAACGCATTTCACCTTTCATACGTCATACCACGACATTTAACCTGCGCCCCACTGGGGGTCCGGCACCACCTTCGCCCCACCGGGAGGCTATCGATGGACCCCCTCTAACTCCGAAAATATGGGGATTAGCGCAAATCTGCAAAGTGCATTAGAAAGCTCGCGTAAATTCAGGAAGAAATTACTTCATATGCTTAAGCGCTTAGGTCAATGATTTGACCTCCAGAGGTTAAGTTAGGTCACGATAGGCTATTTTTACTAAAATATGCAGTGCTTAAGAAAACTGGGCATACATATTATGCCATTAGAGCTATTGAGATCTGGTAAAAACATTTGATAGGAAAATACCAGACATTTTCCGTTATGTGGAACGTAATGAACTCCCGCCCGTGTTTTGACCTCCAGAGGTCACCTCGGGATCTAATATGACCTGAGGTCACGAAAGGTTAGAAAGTGACCTTGCCGTATATCAAATAAAAGCCATTGACCAGACATACACGATGATGCTTGATTCAGCGCTTTAGCTTAACTAGGTCAAAAGTTATTGCCAAAATACTGTTTTGACCCCTGGTGACCTTGGATGACCTTGGAGAGTTCAAAGGGAAAATATGGCCCCTGGGGTCTGTGAAAGGGTGTCCAAGAGCGCTTTTTGGACAAATCTGAACATTTGCAATCGTTTTTGTGACTTTTAGATCATAAAACAGCTTTTCCCCATGCTTTTTCTGCGGGAGAGGTCACCTCGTGCCCTGAACTCAGGTCATGAAATAAAAAAACCGTATACTCACCTTGTAGACCGTGGAGGGGTCTTGAAGTTAAGGAAGTTTCATATCGATCGACTAAGAAATGCAGCTCTTATAGAGCTCAAAAGTTTAAGTGAGGTGACCTTGGTTGACCTCGTCTGGGACCTGACCTTAGGTGACCCGGGGTAAGAAAATTAAGTGATGGTGGGAAAATGATGAGGTGAGAGTTAGAGCCCTCAACCGCGGTGCCGCGTCCGTCGTTTTTCTGCTTTACCAAAAAAAACCTTAGGGGGCCTTCGATGCCGCCCTGGTGGGGCGAGGGTTAAAATTATATGGTTAAACCAAAAAGTTACAGACAACGGAATGTTTCGTCTAGAAGGACACTCTGAACACGCGCCCCGCTGGGGGGGCGAAATTCGCCCCCTCCTGGTTTTTCCCAAATAGCTTAAAAAAGAAGAGACGCAGAACAACGAAACTTACGGTACCTTATTCCTTATCAATTTTACACATCTGACCAAATTTCTTAGTTAAGGTCATGTCAGGTCAAGGAGCTATTCAGGGTCAAGTGACCCGACCTCAAAGCCTAAAATTACAAGTTTGAAGCAGCGCCCAGGGAACATTAGCGAACTGATCAGTTTGAAACTTCCACGATATGATAAGGTCATTAGGGTCTACAAATTCGCTATCTCGGAATTTCGATATTGGTGACTTAAGGTGGGGTCAATTTTTTGGTCACCCCATTATAAGTATATGGTGAAAAATAGAATGGATTCGTTTTCAGTAAATAATGGATAGATAAGGCTGAAAATTCTCAAATTATCTATTCTTACCACGATCATGACGATCATAAAGTTGAGTTTTTGAGCATCTGACCTCTCAAAGGCCATATCAGGTCACAGGAGCAGAGAGTGGTTGTTTTGCCAATAACTTTTGACTGAATTGAGATAAAGCTCCCATTTTGTTTGCATTGTGTTTATATTGTCACTGGGAGTCGACTGATATGCAGCATGACCATACCAGGTCACTCTGTGACCCTGACCTAGGTCGAGGTCAGGTCATTTTGACAATTTGTCCTAGTAAGGTCATATTATACATCATTCAATTTGCCGCGATGAGAGGAATCCAATGATGCATAAAGATTTGCTGTATCTCCCCCGAGGGCAGATCTAGAGAGGGAAACGTACACTGCTCTGTTGTAAGCCTATGGAGCATTCTTTGATCTATGCTGACCTCAATATTGACCTGCCATAAAAATTATATTCATAAATTCTTTTTGTCTGGTCAAGAACTTTCGAACGCCTCCCGTAATTTTCCTTTAGCTTTCGTAGGGAACGAGATACGGGGGGAAACGCCCCCAGCGGGGCGCGTCATGCAAGGGACCCCAGCGGGGCGCGTGTTAATCTATCTGCGATAATACCTAACGTGGATTTTCGAAAACTATTGGGGGCGCCAAAATAAAGAACTGCCAACTACCACAGCGTTAACACGCGCATTGACGGAGGGGCGGGTACCCGCCCCCCTCGGGTTTTTCGGAGACAGTAGAAAAACGGCGGCGCGTAGCGCCACCGTACTTGGTATACCTTTTCCTCATCATTTTACAACTTCTGTGAAAATTTTAAGGTTAGGTCATCTCAGGTCAGGTCACCAGTACAGGTCAAGTGACCCGACCTCAAAAAAAGTTTAAGATAGCATAAGTCGGAGCAGGGTGAATGTATCTGATTGAAACTCATATCACATAATGGCCCCACCGAGTTCTCTAAAATATATTCCGGTATTTTTCATATCGATGACCTAAGGTCAGGTACGACGCATGACCTCTCCGTTGGAAATACATGGGAAAAATTGTTTTTACGGAATAACTCAGTAACGGATGGTGATAGAGCATTTATTTTAGCTGCATTAGACTTGCCTGGGCTTTGCAGTTCTAATGATATGCATTTTATATAATTTGACCCTGACCTGACCTCAGGTCAGGTCAAATCCTTGATTTGACCTAGCAAGGTCAAATTATATATCATTCGATTCGGCGTGCTAAGAGGATTCATATAGTTGAAGTCGTTTTGCTCTATCTTTACTTGTTCAGATGTAATGGCCGAAAAACTGAATTTTACATGTTATCCCTATGACGGGCATGTTTTGACCTCTCGCGACCTGAGATGTGACCTGACAAAAAATGGTTCAAATGTTTTCGATGGAGAAGTGGATGGGCAGCCCAACGCCGTTTACCGTTTTTCGCTACCTACCGTGGTTCTCGAGATCTTAGGGGGCGGGTACCCGCCCCCCGTCAATGCGAAGGTGGCTCAGACCCCCGTCAATGCGCGTGTTAAGAGAACCATTGTATTATAAACACTGTACAACACTCACCCTTAAATACATGAAACTATATTGCACTAACTAATATGAAAAATAAGAGGTGAGCGGCCACTCCACATCCAGAGATATAAATTTACACCCCAGTTCTGTAGGTAATTTCAAAGTTTCATTTGGCTAGGCACTGAGCATATACCTAGGAAACATACTCTTAAAGCATAAAATGTTGTGTAAAAAAATTTAGGATAAAAGACAGTGGAGCAAAGATATATCTACCAGTTAGTTATAGCTTTCACCCAGCGGGAAGACTCATCTAGTGGTATGGGTGCCAATAGCCAAAGTAGCTACAGCATCTAAAAACTATAATTATAATGATATTGAAGTTCCTGGCCATTTCAATGTCAGCGCCAGAGAGTTCGCCTAATCGCACGAGACAAACTGCGACGTCCCCCTTTCTGGCTGTCTCACAAATATTATTCCTCCACACATGCTCCGAAATGGTTTCCAATAAATTTGGATAGAAATTTTCCGTGAGCCATCATGATCAAAACAAGGGTTGGCAAACGCGTTATTACTTGAAACACAGACCCTCATACCAGACACAGAACTGCGTTCTGTTCTATTGCTCCATTTTTCGTTATTGAGAGCCTCATAGATGTTATTATTTGACCCGTGAATCAATAAAACTCAAAGAGCTATTTGCAAAATATCAAAACAGGCTAACCAAATATATTTATATGTATTCCTAACAAATCTTGGGCCACATGGTTGATTCATGTGACTGCTTTTCAGGTGCAGGTGGGATCAATAAAGGAGTAATAAAGAACCAGTGTTTTATATTGGGATCGATGCCATCCTGGATTTTGATTTGAACTTGATTATTTGTACAATGAGTAATCGTGAAACCGGCTTCTCATTTAACATTTTTGGCAACACTATTGCATTTTAATAAAAAATATAGTAGGCCCTCGGACTGTCACGTCACGGCATCATATCGGCCGGCCGAAATGCAAGAGAAGAGGCGCTGCTTATCAATATTGGACAGCAAGTAATCTGTCGATGCATGCAAATATTTATAAATTTGTACAAATATTTGAAAACACCTGGCACCACAGACCAAAGATCCCAGATGATGCTGTGCCTTTTGTTGGTTTCAAATACGTATTTTTCAATGTTATTAATATTATTATTATTTACCAAACACGTATTTTCTTAAATTACCTTTTCTTTAAGCCCTTCATTAGGGCTTTGCAGTACATCTTGGTTGAGGGTGCCCAAATCACCATTGGGGTGCCCTGTGCATCATTGGGAGTGCCGGGGCACCCAAAAACTTGGTGCGTATGCATATCCGGAGACTGGTCCGAGGCGATCGCCGGTGGCCTCAAGCCCCGAGCCCCCCCGAAAAAAGGTCCTAGATATGCCACTGCTCTAGAGCACTGAGTGGACCTTTGGATCAGTTCCCCTTCTCATATTCTTATCTTCATCAATGCACATACATACATACGTAAGTCGGAATTGATGCCAGCTGACTGCCGGTAAATGCCGGCCAAAGATTTCCGGCCGGTTTGACAGCATCATCATTCTGAAGGCATCATCTATCCAAAGGCATCATCTGTTACAGGTGGCCAGAGGGAAAATGCAGGCGGCGCGAAACTGCGTGCAGTTCACAAATCGTAATATGTCAGTACACCACGAAATTCTATCGATTTCATCTATCTTTAGACGACAGATGCTGCGCAGTGTGCATATTGCAACTATTGAGATATTCGGATCACACATTCTTCTGTTTTCGGAACAGTATAGGATTAACTCGATGTTTTTGGACGGAGGTATAAGCCCTGTTCTAACAGAACTCGGTTGAACACTTGCACAGATAATCAAAGCTGAGGAGAAGCCCACGCTCTGAAAACAATTCTCGAATCTATCTTTTTCCTGAAACTTGTGGGGAACCCGAAGAACTCGGTACGTGATTATCCCAAGAAAACATCGCAGTAAATGGCTGTTCAGCGTTAGTTTTTGCGCATTGGTCTTGGACAGTGTAAATGGCTGTTCAGCGTTAGTTTTTGCGCATTGGTCCTGGACAGTGTTTCTGTGTTTGTTTGCCCGTGAGAGTCGACTCGTTTGGTAGCATCTGTGGTATCCCATGCCTCAAGACCTTATTGCACAGAAAAGACTGGAGGACAGGCGGCAGTAAATCTCCCTTCTCGGAGCTTTGCCGCCACTGTGAGCTGTTCTGGCACACTGGACAGTCTGGACCGCGGAACGACAGAGTACAGAGCCGGTTGGTAGAGCGTTGGGCGCCGGTCCACTGCCTAGGAACATGCAGTACATATGAATACTTAGGAGCGATTCCCCTGAGACGCTCCGGTGCTCGATATTTATCCGACGTAGGTCGCCTGATAACTGACTGTTGAGAGGGTGACCTGAGCGAGGCGGCCGTCCCTGTGCTTTGTTGGAAATTAACTTTTGGCTTCAAAATTATCCCTTCACCATGGGAGTTGCTCGTTTGGGTGGTGAGGTCGGAGTCTCCGTGGCAAGTCCTATTCGACTGGAATGAGCCTCTGACGCCAAAATATGAACTTGCAACAACTTTGACAATATATATAAAAATACGTTTTACAGCTGCAGTGTTAGATGGAACAGCCAGTACGGTAGACGTCTGCCCCCGCCCCCCCACCTCCCCCACCAACAATTCAGTCCACTGCACCTTAGTCGACTCCAACAGGGTGCCCACCCCTGTCGCTCCGTCGACAGGTTGCATACGTCGTTATAATGCGTCACTGACATTCTGATACAATGCTCAAGGGCAGTGCTCAAACACATCAGTCACGCCCTTTCAAGTGTCTATGACTATGACCCAGATACTTTCACAGATAAGGTAATATTTACTCAATAACAAGTGTCGCAGGCGACAGTTCACTGAACTAAAATATTTGGTTAAATACAGTGTCAGTACCTAGAGGACACTTTTCCCCGTGGCGTGCCACCGACTTTCACTACAAGGTACTCATCACTGGAGTTTAACTATTCTGTTTTATCCCTAAGCAATCTGGCCTGTTATAATCCCGTATTACCTCGTGCATTTGGCCTACGAAAATTGCCGTTCCCTCCTACAAACGCCACAAATCGATATGTTTGTCGCTATCTTTTCCATTATTTTCCTGTTTTCCTCGGGCTCTGCCGCCACACTCGATGCTGCCATACATCACCGCCTTCCATGATAAAGACCACTGGACATTATCGGTAGACGATGTCAGGAGCAGAACGAATGTCAGAGAAGCTACTATCCTATTACGAGCATCGTCATAACAATGCACCCAATGCAAGAGTGTGCTATACATTAGATATCCAAAAATATCCACAAGGTGTTGGTGGATTGGTTGCATTGGCCCGGAATCTGGGTGTAGATTTATATTTATATTTTTCTTCAGTTGTAATTTATATAAATCGGATTCAGATTGATCGATTGGTCGGATCAATTGATCAGACGAATTGATTAATGGGATTGATTGAGCGACCGGAGTGATTGAATGATCGTATTTTTGTATTGCTTGATCTTGTGCAAGCGGATGAGTTTGGTTTTCTGAGGAACTGCATTGTATTATGTGAAACTGTATAGATGTGAACTGTATTGGATCTAAATGTTACGGATCATGATACTCTCTACTCCTGCCCGAGGACACGGCCGCAGTCTTCATTACAAATAAAACATCATATGTGAACGTGAAAGTACCCACATTCTGGCTGACTTAGACCACGCTGTACTTTTAGCCAGGATGGGAACATCATGTTTGGCAAAAATGGCAAATTTAGTCATCGGCAGCGCTGAAATGAGATTTACATGCAAAGCCAGGAACTTCAAGCCCATCAAAACAACACCAGGCGGCAGAAAAATAGTCCCTGGTGTGGTAGCTTCGTTTGCATCCTGCTATCACATACAGCCAGGCGGGCACCACGGGGGTCAAAGGACCGGGATAGGTATGTACATACTTTCCAACCACGGGCCGACTGTGCGAGCCCACCACTAGAATTCCAGCAGTGAAAAACATGTATGCAAAAACTATTGAATGCAGGATAGTTTTGATGGGTTATTTTTGCCGGGGATGTTAGAAGGTGAATTTTGTAATTCCGCCTCCAGTGGCAGAAGGAAAGTTAGGGCACGTGTCCCGGCTTAAAGTTCCGGAAAGTTTCGTAGAACAGGTCTTGTCTATCAATGATTCAGCAGAAGTTAAGCAAATAACGTGCCACAAAAAGAGGTGGAGCTTCCTCACTTGCAACGCATTTGATCAAGTCCCACCTGCAAGTGACTTAATGGCAACGCCAAATTAAAGAAGGATACCAAAATTTATCCTTTTTAAAGTTGCAACATTTTTGCACATTTTTCAAGCGGTAGACCTCATAAACACCTCTGAATTTTGCTTTCGATTGATATTTGTAATGAGTAAACAATTTCTGCCGGCTTCAGGGGAAAACACTGGAATGTTATCATAATTCATCCAAAACTTTTAAATATTGAGCATACTGAAAAAAATCCATATCGTGTAAGCTAATATTCTGCGCGTTTCAAAAAGTTCGTTTCATTAGAGTAAAACTGGTACAGGCATTGAAATATCAATAAATTATACACATGTTTGGAAGCATGAAGTTCAGAGCCATTTAATCTTTTCGAGTAAGTTTGTAAAATACTATATTTAGTAGCAAGGGGTGAATGCAAGAAATTCAGCTCCATGGAGCACATCGCAGTCATTATTTCGTCATATAGTCACTCTGGATTTTACATTAGTGCCTAATGATTGCCTATCTTGCTCTGTTCGGAAATTGTGAGTAAGTACGCAGACGCATCATATTACTATTGACGTTTCTACCGTCCTCGTATCTCGATTAACGTCAATATAGAACTGACCTCTGCATGGTAGGCACTATGGATTTTTCTTTTCAACAGCTTTAACACGCGCATTGACGGGGGTCTGAGCCACCTTCGCTTTGATGAGGGGGGCGAGTACACGCCCCCCTAAGATCTCGAGAACCACGGTAGGTAGCGAAAAACGGTAAACGGCGTTAGGTAGCCCATCCACTTGTCCATCGAAAATGTTTGAACCATTTTTTCAGGTCACATTTAGGGTCACGAGAGCTCAAAACATGCCATCATAGGGATAACATGTAAATTAAGTTTTTCGGCCATTACATCTGAACAAGTAAAGGTAGAGCAAAACAATTGAAACGATATGAATCCTCGCAGCAAGCCGAATCGAATGATATATAATTTGGCCTTGCTAGGTCAAATCAAGGATTTGACCTGACCTGAGGTCAGGTCAGGGTCAAATTATATAAAATGCATATCATTAAAACTGCAAAGCCAAGGTGAGTCTAATGCAGCCAAAATAAAAGCTTTATCACCATCCGTTACTGAGTTATTCAGTAGAAAACATTTTTCCCATGTATTTCCAATGGAGAGGTCATGCCTCGTACCTGACCTTAGGTCATCGATATAAAAAATACCGGAATATATTTTAAAGAACTCGGTAGGCCCATCATGTGATATGAGTTTCAATTGGATAAGTTCACCCTGCTCTGACTTATGCTATCTTAAACTTTTTTTGAGGTCAGGTCACTTGACCTGTACTGGTGACCTGACCTGAGATGACCTAACCTTTAAATTTTCACAAAAGTTGTACAAATGATTATAAAAAAGTATGCCAAGTACAGTGGCGCTACGCGCCGCCGTTTTTCTGCTATCTCCGAAAAAACCGAGATGGGACGTGTACTCGCCCCCGTCAATGCGCGTGTTAAAATGACCGAGTAAAAACCTTTCTGTATAAAAATATTTGGTATTGGAAGTCCTACAGTGATCCAGCCCATAGGTGCAGGACTCGGGAGGGCAGGGGTGGCTGCCTTCCCTCCGCCCACTTTTGAATGGGAGAGGCAGTGCCCCCAACATTGACCCCCAGTCCGGACTATTTCTGCTAACGTTCGCCCGGGTGGGGGTCTTTTTAGACCTCATCGGGATTTTCCGAAGTGACCGAAAAACGGCGGAGCACAGCGCCACCAAACTTGTCTAGCTGTTCTTTTATTAGTTGGACAACTTTTCTGAAAATTTTAGTTCAAGGTCATATCAGGTCAGGTCACCAAACCAGGTGAAGTGACTTCACCTAAGAAATGCTTAGGACTGCATAACTAATAAGAGGGCCAATTGATCAAGTTGAAACTCATACCACATAGTAGGCGCACCAGGAGCTACACGATATATTCCGGGATTTTCGATATTGGTGACCTAAGGTCATGTACAGAGCATGGCCTCCAAATTTCAAATGCCAGGGGGGAAATCATGAAATGAGTTTTTCTCAGTAAGTATGGATCGAATCAACTTCAAATATCCGGTAGGACCTGCTCTTAGCCCACTTCTGGAGAAAATAAAAACATTTTTGACCTGTGACCTTTGAAAGGTTACCTAAGGTCAAAGAAATAATTTTCCATGCTTTGCTCTATAAATTTTGAATAAAAAGTATAACTTTTACTTGGTCACTGAAGTGTTTGTATGGTCACTGCATGTCAAATGATATACATTGTGACTATACCAGGTCAAGTTGGGTCAAACCGTTGACCTGGGTCAGGTAAAATTTTGAATTTGAATCTAGCATAGCATATATCATTTGATTTGCATTGACGAGAGAATTGCAATGATCTTTAACTATTGATGTATCTAGCCTGGTTTGGAAGTTATTAACGAAAAAGGAAACGCCTTATGCATCGGCGGCTAAGGACATTCCCAAGAACATTCCTGATATTCAGTGACCTGCCACTCCTACGGCTTCCCACTGACTAACATTCATTGCCACTAAATGAAAGAGCAGCTCAGGAGCTTTCGAATGGTGTTCACAAACAAATCATAGCTATCTTAGTTTCTGAAATAAGGAAGGTTTCTTAGCACACCTCATATTAAACATTTGTTACCTATTTTGACCTCTGGTGGCCTTGAAATTGATCTGACGAGAAAAATCAAAAAGTATTTATGATATGATTTTTAAAGAATTTGTAAAGCTGTTTTGCCCTTTTTCCAGCTCTCTTAGTTTATTTAGATAGTTGGGATATTTTCACCACGAAGGCGAAGGTGGCTCGTACCCGCCACCGGAGCAAGGGTTAACAAATCAAGTGCTAGGCCGAGTCATATTTCCCCTACCAGCGGTGAAAACCTGCTACCCCCGTCCAACTTGAAAAAGTTCCTGCACCTGTGCCTAGCTTTTAACTGAGCTCGAACTTGGATACAATTTTTAATGCAGATTAATTCAACAACTTTTAAATGGGGCTAAACTTAGTTTCCAGCTTTCTTAGTTTCTGTGTTAAAAGCTTCTTGTAAACATACTTAATTGCAGATATTTTCATTTTTTACCTCTAGTTATCTCAAAATTGACCTGACCAAACAATTACAAAAGTAACTTAAAATAAAAAAACTTCTCGCCACAACACTGAAACCGAGATGGCACCTTGTGAGAGTACAGCACGGCACCAGCCGCTGCTAGTAATATGTCTGTTATAACACGCGCCGGTACGGGCGATCATGGCACTGTCGCCAGTGCGGATGTGTGGTTTCCAGAACCCTCCTCCCCCGAAATATAAAAAACGCGCTAGGTACCAAAAAGGCTACTTTAGAGGCGGGCAAAGGTGCTTTGCACAGAACGCCTTATAAAAAACCCTTAACACCCGCACTGGAGGGGGTCTGGCGCTAACGCGCACTGGAGGGGGCCTGGTAGGCTCCCCCTAAGATCTCGGAACTAAGAGGGTTAGATAAACGCCACTTGGTAGGTGGGTGACGGCTATAGTGATCTACATGATGACCAATTTTTTATTGACCTAGGTCAATATCTTCAAGGCCAAACGAGGTCGTAAAGGTCAAATATTCCATGCTGGGATCGATTGGTAAATGCTGTGATTATGCAGGAAAATGGCGGGAATAAGCTAAAGGCGGACAAGGTTCATAGAGAAGAGGTCTCAAAAAGGCTTCCCCACAACTTTTGGGTCAACGTCATTCAAGGTCATTGACCTTTAAGGTCACCATATGGTATACTACTTATTATTTACAATTTGACTAACACTGTAGCCACTGTTTGGCGGGAAATAAGGATTGACATTTCCCAATGATCTTTGACCTTGATCTTTGTATTGGGGTACCCTACCGATGACGTCATAGCAAAATATATGTCAGACGGGGTAACGTCATTTGGCCGGACGCACGGTGGTCAGTGACCTTGAAAGTGCAGATATGACCTTGACCTGTGACCTTTGACCTTGACCTTGACTTTCATGTAAAGTGACCTTGGCATATAGTCCCGCTTATATGACGTTATGACGTCACCACTCGGTCTTCAATGCAAGCTAACTGGTCCGACCGAGCGTTTACGGCGATCTCAAAATGCAGGTCTGACTTTGAAAGCCTATAAGTCAAAAAATTTTCGGCCGATTTTCAAAAAGACTTCACCAATCGACGCACTATTAAATACTGTTAATTGTGGCCACGTTTGGTTTTTCGGCTACAAGTGGTTCTCCGGCCACCTTGGAAAAACAGGTGGGGGCCTCCAAGGCCCCGCCTCCAGTGCGCGTGTTAACTAACAAACTACCAAAAAGGAGAAAGCGGCATTCGATAGCTCGTCTTGATCTCTTCCAAACATTATAAGTAAGCTTTTGTGTCGGGATAGTGTTTGGGTTAACTGGAGGTCAAAGAGATACCATAGCAACTTTACCCGCGCCCTGCTGGGCCTCCTGAGCCACTTTCGCCCTGCTGGGGGATGTTTGAACACCCCCTCGATCTCATATTTTTGCGTTTATGAGCTATGCGGGATAGCGAAAAACGCAAACACTGGTGGATGACTCATAGAAATTAATGAAGAAAGTATATAAGTCATTTTTTTGGCTCAGGTCAATATTGAGGTCATGACAGATCAAAGAAAGTAGGATTTTGAGTAGACTTTTTGGACTCTAACGTCGGACAGAGTTGAGTTAACACGCGCAAACGGCGGCGCGTAGCACCACCGTACTTGGCATGCCTTTTTCCTCATCATTTTTACAACTTCTGTGAAAAAATTTTAAGGTTAGGTCATCTCAGGTCAGGTCACCAGTACAGGTCAAGTGACCCGACCTCAAAAAAAGTTTAAGATACCATAAGTTAGAGCAGGGTGAACTTATCCAATTGAAACTCATATCACATAATAGCCCCACCGAGTTCTCTAAAATATGTTCCGGTATTTTTGATATCGATAACCTAAGGTCAGGTACGAGGCATGACCTCTCCATTGGAAATGCATGGGAAAATGGTTGTCATGGAATAACTCAGTAACGGATGGTGATAGAGCTTTTATTTTAGCTGCATTGGACTCGCCTGGGCTTTTCGGTTCTAATGATATGCATTTTATATAATTTGACTCTGACCTGACCTCAGCTCAGGTCAAATCCTTGATTTGACGTAGCAAGGTCAAATTACTTATCATTCGATTCAGCCTGCTGCGAGGATTCATATCGTTTCAATTGTTTTGCTCTACCTTTACTTGTTCAGATGTAATGGCCGAAAAACTTAATTTACATATTATTCCTATGACGGAATGTTTTGACCTCTGGTGACCTTAAATGTGACCTGACAAAATAAATGGTTGAAATGTCTTCGATCGAGAAGTGGATGGGCAACCCAACGTCGTTTACCGTTTTTCGCTACTTACCATGGTTCTCGAGATATTAGGGGCGGGTACCCGCCCCCCGTCAAAGCGAAGGTGGCTCAGACCCCCGTCAAAGCGCGTGTTAAAATCATTTTTAGGCACAATTCACTTTCTCTCGTCATGGCAAATCGAATAATGGATAATATGACCATACTAGGTCAAAACCCAAAAATGGCCTGTCCTCAGGTCAGGTTAAGGTCACTTTTTAACCTAGCACGGTCAATATGCATATCAATCGACTCGCAATAGTGTTCCGAACCCAATGATATCAAAATAAAAGTTGTTTCATCATTTCCTGTAAACATATTGACCTAAGTCTTAAAACTGTTTGAATAGCCCCAGATGACCTCTCAGAGGTCACAGGTCAAATTTGTATTATGAATCTGGAAAGGCGTTCAGGATACTACGATTTGGAGAAGATGAAGAGATTCTCAGCTTTATCTACTACACAAATGCAGCTCAATTTCTGTTTTCCCATGTATTTCCAATGGACAGGTCATGGTCCGTACTTGACCTTAGGTCATCAATATGAAAAATCCCGGAATATATGTTGTAGCACTCCTTAGTTGTTTATGTTTGGTTTATGTTGTAGGCCTATTATGTGGCATAAGTTTCAATCGGATAGATTCACCCATTTCTTACCTATGACACTTTAAACATTGTTTGAGGTGAGTTCACTTGACCTGCACTGGTGACCTGGCCTGAGATGACTCAATCCTAAAATTCTGGGTAAAGTTGCGAAATTGAGAAAGAAAAAGGCGTGCCAAGTACGACGGTGCTTCGCGTCGCCGTTTTTTTCGTGCCGCCGGAAAAACTCGAGGGGGTGTTCAAGCACCCCCACTGGAACGAGGGTTAAGCTTTCTGACATAACGGATGACAGCTTAGAGCTATAAAACATTGTAAACGCCATTGGATTCCTCTCGTCATTCTGGATTGAATGATGGATCTTAACAGGTGCATTGACGAAGGGGCGGGTACCCACCCCTTCTCGGTTTTTTGGAGATATAATAAAAACAGCGGCACTACACGCCACCATGCTTAGCATTCCTTTGCTCTGAACATTTTTACAACTTTAAAAAAAATCAACGTTGAGTCATCTTAGGCCAGGTCAGCTGTACAGAACAAGTGACCTCACCTCAGAGAAAGTTTAAGATAGCATAAGTCAGAGCAAGGTAGACCTATCCGATTGTAACTCATATCACATAATGACCCCACCGAGTTCTACAAAACATGTTTTGGTATTTCTATATCGATGACCTAAGATCAGGTAATAGATATAATACTCAGTAATATATAACGGTAGAGCATTTATTTTAGCGGTATTAGGTCTGCCTGCCTCATACTTTCAAACGTAAGGATACGTATTTTGGCCTTCTTTGACCTTGCCCTGAGCTCAGGTCAGGTCAAATCCTTGGTTTGACCTGATGTCACCCAGGAAGGTCATATTATTTATCATTTGGTTTAGTTTGCTGCGAGAATTCCAATGGTTTAGATATTTTTGCTCTACCTTTACTAGTTCAGGTCTAATGACTGACAACTTCGTCTACATGGCATCCCTATGGTGACATGCCTTGACCTCTAGTGACCTCAAATGTGACCGGGAAAAAATGCAAATATTTTTCTGTAGAGAACTGGATGGACTATCCAATGCCATTTTCCGTTTTTCGCTATATTGCGTGATTGTTAAGATTTGGGAGGGGGCAGGTCCCCACCCCCCTCCCTCTGTGAAATCAAGGGTGGCTCAGAACCCCCTTCAATGTGCTTGTTACATAATACATTAATTCTAAGCCATGGTCAGGTGAAGGCCACCATGAGTCATAATGTATTCGAGGCATAATACAAAGTCAAACACAATGGCGTCAAGATAAAAACTCTATGGCCATTTTTGCGAAATTATCGAACATAACCCCATTTTCCTCAACATTTCCCAGGGTGCTATCGCGTCCTAAAATTGTGGCATGTGTTGTGAAAAGAGGAGGCAACAGCTATATCAAGCACGGTGGGGCTACGCTGCGAGCCACCCCTTTTTGGCTGTCTGCGAATAGCCTAGGGCGGTGGGTACCTGTACCCCGTGCTGGCACGTGATAGGAATTGCACATTTTCAAGCCAAAATCGCAACAACAAAAGAACTTAATGTTGATAACTCTACACTACAATACACTAGGGTTCGCGACTAAGAATTTGTGATTTGGCCTACCTGATTTTGATCAAGGGCTGTGCCCAAATATATAATTTAAGTGTATTTTACATCCAGGATTCGAGGAGACAGGCCAGCATACACCTTGTCAAAAAAACTGAATGAAATATACAACGGCAAGAGAATCTTCTGAAGGGAGTACTACTCTGAGAAGTAAAATGAAGACAAGTTGAGTCATTGTATAGCTTAAGCAGCAGCTTCCAACGAAATTATTCATGTGTCCGGAAAGAACGATGGGTCCATGAGGTTAAGGTATCATAAAAATATCAGAAGAGCAATGGCAAAGAGCTTCCGAAAGCCTTCGCGAACAAAGGTTGGCCTGTGACATTCAGCGGCTGAGTCCATATTTGTCCATATTTGCGCTCGGAAAGAGTTTCAGAGTCATGTGGCGCGGTGGAAACGAAAAACCAAACTGGTTTCAGGCTTAAACCTCATGAAATTATCATGCAAGATATATGATTCCCGTGTGAATGCATCTCCACTGTCTAGATTACTTCGAAAGCAATGTTTCTGGCTGTCACTAAAACTCATGCAACATAATGTGGCCCGTGGCACAGAAAAATGAGATAGTTAATGCAGTTCCTGTTTAACCCGTGCCCCACTGGGGGTCTGGCACCACCTTCACCCCACGGGGGGCATCGATAGCCCCCTCTCTAAATCTAGCATATGAGAGTTAGCGCAAATCTGCGAAGTGCATTAGAAAGCTTGCGTGAATTCAGGAAGAAATTACTTCACATGTTTAAGCGCTCAGGCCAATGGTTTGACCTCCAGAGGTCAAGTTAGGTCAAGATAGGCTAATGTCACTCAAATATGCTATACTTAAGCAAACTGAGCATACCCCTTAGGCCATTAGAGCTATTGAGATCTGGTAAAGTACCTTTGATAGGCAAATGCCAGACCTTTGTCCGCTATCTGGACCATAATGACCTCCCGCCAGTGGTTTGACCTTCATAGGTCACCTCGTGACCTAATATGACCTGAGGTCTTGAAAGATCAGAAAACGACCTTGCCGCATACCAAATAAAAGCCAATGACGAGACATACACGATGGTGTTTGATTCAGCGCTCTAGCTTAACTAGGTCAAAAGTTACTGTCAAAATACTGTTTCTGACCCCTGGTGACCTTTGATTACCTCGGAGAGGTCAAAAGTCAAATATGACCCCTGAGATCCGTGAAAGGGTGTTCAAGAACGCTTTTCGGAGAAAGCCGAGCATTTTCAATTGTTTTTGTGACTTTTAGATCATAGGGACAGCTTTTTCCCATGCTTTTTCAATGGGAAAGGTCACCTCGTGACCTGACCTCAGGTCACGAAATCGAAAAATCCCGGATATAAATCTTGTAGACCCTGGTAGGGTCATGAAGTGAAGAAAGTTTCAAATCGATCGACTTAGAAATGTAGCTCTTATGGAAGTCAAAAGTTGAAGTGAGGTGACCTTGGTTGACCTCGTCCGGTGACCTGATCTTGGGCGACCCGGGGTAAAAATTTTTTAGGGATGGTGGAAAAATTATCGGGTGAGAGGTAGAGCCCTCAATCGCGGTGCTGCGTTTCGCTGTTTCTCTGCTATCCCGAAAAAAACCTTAGGGAGGGTTCATCGATGCCCCGGTGGGGCGAGGGCTAAATGAGTTAATTCAACATGTTTCAGTACCCAAGGCTCATACAAACTCCTAGCTTCGAAGCAAAGACACACTCTATGATTAGAGGAAGAATTAACATTTAACACGCGGATTGGATGGGGGCGGGTACCCGACCCCCGGGTTTTTTGGAGATAGCATAAAAACGGAGGCACTATGCGCCGCCGTACTTGCTACGCCGCATCCCTTTTTTCTTATCATTTCATAGCTTTTGTCAGAATTTTAAGGTAGGTCATCTCAGGTCAGCTCACCAGTACAGGTCAAGTGACCTGACCAAAAAAAGTTTAAGATAGCATAAGTCAGAACTGGGTGAACTTATCCAATCAAAACTCATATCACACAATGGGCCCAGCGAGTTCTATCAAATAAATTCCGGTATTTTTCATTTCGATGACTGTAGGCCAGGTACGAGCCATGACCTCTCTATTGGAAATACATGGGAAAATGGTTTTAACCGAATAACTTAGCAGTGGATATTGATATATTGTGACTTCATTAGATTGGTTTTGTCTTTATTGTTTTAACAATATGCATTTTGACATAATTTAACCTTCACCTGAACTCAGGTCAGGTCAAATACCATATTGGACCTGATTTGACCCAGTAAGGTCGTAACACATAGAATTCGATTCGGCTTGCTGCAAGGACTCCATTGGTCCAAATTGTTTTGCTCTACCTCTACTTGTACAGATGTAATGACCGAAAACCTTCATTTACATGTTATCCCTATGACGGCATGTCTTGACATCTAGTGTTCTTAAATATGACCTGAAATTGTTTTTCCAATATATTCCACAGAGAAGCGAATAGGTTACCCATCACCTGTTATAATTTTTCGCTACCTACCGTGGTTCTCGAGATTTTAGGGGTGGAGGCGGGTATCCGCCCCCCCCCGTCAAAGCGAAGGTGGCTCAGAGCCCCGTCAATGTGCGTGTTAAACAGATAATTCACCATATCTGACTGCCTATATTTTAATAGAGGTGATACTTTCTATGTAACATGTAATATAAAACCAGATAAAATTAGGTTATTGTATTCATAAAGCAGCATTATTGCCCTTCAAATTATTGGATTATTGATTAATTGGATACTAAGACTGCCAGTCCCTGCGATTTTAAGTCTAACTTTAAGCCAGATTGTTCCAGAACCGTCTGTACTGAAGACTTCAATAACCACAAGGCAAGCACATGGATCGATATACGCTGACGTTCGGAGCGCTCGGATACTTGATAATGGTCGAACGTTAGTCTTATCTATGAACGTTTAGGAGAGGAAAGGTCGTCATCCACCAATGAAGTGCGGTAGCAACGAAGGAGCATGTGCATCGGTTCTGTGAACGGTGAGAATATGCGGGCAATGCGCATTCAACCATCGTCCCAAACGCCTCTTTTCATGAGTTTACGGGAGAGTAAAGGACCGCTGGACGTGACGAAACAGGCGCTGTTCGTAACGACACTCATCCCATCCGTGCGAAAAGTGTCATCGTCAGTCTTTGCAACGGCAAACTTCACCGGTTCCTCACAGTTCTCCCTGCCTGCAGTTCGGAATCATGTCATAGAACACGTGCCCTTGCCGGGTGCATCCACACTAACCTCAAACGATGCAGGGCGGAACGCTGAACTGTTCGCTATGCTCGCGGCCTGAGTGGCCGAATATCATCATCCGGCAACAGACCACATTCTGGAGCGGCGCTGCTGGCTTTGATGCTGTCATTGGCCAAGTTTTAGGAGATACCGTGTCAATACCGTGGCGGCATCGGGCACACAACGCTTTCCCAGTCTCTCTCTCTCTCTCTCTCTCCCTCCCCCTCTCTCTCTCTCTCTCTCTCTCTCTCTCTCTATTTTTCTCTCTCTCTTTCTCTCTCTCTCTCTCTCTCTCTCTCTCTCTCTCTCTCTCTCCCTTCCTACGTACAGCTGCTGATGTGGAAGGTCGTGCGTGGTAGGAATATAACGGAGTGGGTGGCATATTGGCGTTCGGAGAGGAGGCTTTTCCCTTGTGAGCTCCATCAAAACACGAAAATAGCAGAAAAGCAAGGATCGTGGGCTTTGAACGAACAGGACTATTCAATTGATGGTCCCGACAGCGATCGTAACCCGCTATATTGGGTTCGCTGCCCACGGGGGAAGAGCCAGGCGTTATCTCTGAGGGGTGGAGATGGCCAGCTGAGCACCAGCGGGTGGCATGGACTCTCGCTCTCTGCTATGAAATATGATAACTGTCACTCGATATCCAAAGCTAGAATGATTTTCGAATACCGCAATGCTAAATCAAGGACACCGATAAGGTTTATGCTTGCAGGATTTCAAGACTGCGCAAAACGGCCTGAAATGTAGCATTGCAGCTCTGGCAATTGTTACAAAAGAGGTAACTCAGCTCTGCAAAATGGGACAGCAATGTTGCGCATATGATATTCATCTAAGATACAAGGCTGAGATTACGGGGGAGGGAGAAGTCACTGAGATGATACTCCCATGGCTGGACACGTTGGATACTATTTGGGGACTTGTTGGAAGATTATAATTTTTCAAGAACATATGTTATGTTCTTTTGGACTCAACTTCCAGTTTTAACACCAAACCAGTGCTGCATTTAACGCGCGCACTGGAGGGGGGCCTCGGAAGCCCCCCCAACTGTTTTCCGAGGTGGACGGAGAACCGCCCGTAGCCGAAAAACGATACGGGGCCACATTTAACAGAATGTAATAGGGCGTCGATTGGTGAAGACTTTTTGAATATCGGTAGAAAATTTGTGGACTTATAGACTTTCAAAATCAGACCTGCATTTTGAGATCGCCGTAAACGCGCGGTCGGACCAGTTAGCTTGCATTGGAGACCGAGTGGTGACGTCATAACGTCATAGAAGCGGGGTTATATGTCAAGGTCATTTCACATGAAAGTCAAGGTCAAGGTCAAAGGTCACATATCAAGGTCATATCTGCACTTTCAAGGTCACTTACCACTGTGGTGCGTCCGGCCAAATGGCGTTACCCGGTCTGACATATATTATGCTATGACGTCATCGGTAGGGTACCCCAATAAAAAGGTCAAGGTCAAAGGTCAAATTCAAAGGTCATTGGAAAAGGTCAATGCACATTTCCCGCCAAATAGTGGCTACAGTGTTAGTCAAAGTGTAAATTATAAGTAGTATACCATATGGCAGGCCCTTAACATGTTAACTGGGGGGCATTTGCCCCCCCCCCCATTCCGCCCAGACCCCAGCCAGTGTCGCGAGATTGTATGATACCCTCATTTCACACACAGTCAGTTGTGAGCGCTTAGAGCTCGTTCGTGGATTAGACGGGACACGGTGTAGTCAAAGCGCGTAAGACTGTTTGTTGGTGTGGTGGTGTGAAGTGCTTCGTCTTTTTATTTATTATTGTGGTGGTAACATACATAAACGTCACCAACGGTAAAAAGCGAGGGGCCAGCCAAACTTCAACCTGATGCTGACAACAAATTTCCCACGTTAGTACCAAAAACTGTTCGAATTTGACGTCCTCATTGCCTTCTGCAGCGGCTGGTTATACAAATTACCGGTTTTCTCCCATTTTGACTGAGATCAGGAAATTGCTGGTCAAAATGTGGGAGGAGGGTTGCCAGGTCCCCTGGTCCCCTTTTCCGAGGCTTGTAGCATACGTGAAATTTATAGTGAGATCGCTGCATCAATTTGTTCTGCAAAGTCGATAAGTTGTTAGCTGGCCTTTCTTATCGACTCCTATATGTAAAAAATTGGGAGAGATTAAATATTCAGCCACAGCCTTCGTTGAAATCATCAAACTGTCTCCCGCGAAACCTTTCCAACAAGGAAAGAGCTGGCGACGCCATATGGCCCTGACAGTGCGTCGATAAGCCTAAAAATTATTAACTGGTTTTTGTACTACATTCCCTAGATGATTTTGACAGCAACAGCTATACATCATAGTAGGTATGTCCATAAAACTTATCTTGATTTAGCCTATAGACCACTCGTGTTGGATACTTTAGGAATATACTTACCTTGCCACACTCATAAAGCAAAATAAGAAAATAACCTTTTCATTTGGAATACATTGGGGCAGCTTCATGGCTGCCAGGCTGGCCATTTTGTGACAAAATATCTCGAATTGGGCCTTTTTGCGTTTGACCCCACGTTTTTTCGGTTGGCCTTTTTGGAATCTAGCCTTTTTGCCCCTTTTTCTAGCAGCTGTCACCTAAGCTATTTCTGGTTTTTTCCCTTGTCCTATAAATATGGCTTCTTTTGACTTCATCCGCTCTTGAATACGATATTCTGACACCGAAAAAGCAGCAGAGCAGCAGAAAAAATGGTATGATGGTGGGAGGGAGGGACAGAACATTGTTAAAAATACGATCCACGAGAATGATGGCCACCGAAAACTGGACGCGAAGTAGGCGATACTACATGTGCCCTTTGGGTGGAAATTCGATGGTAAGCAATAAATTTATTTGCTCCTAGTTCCGCCACTCTTCAAGAGCAAAAATGCATAGTTGGGGAGAAAGCAATAAATGTTAGCGGGGAGAGGTGCGGCCAAGATGATTATGGCAAGGCCTTATACTTTACGATTATGGATGCTAACAAATGTTCTGATTATGTGGATAAAATCATTTGATAGTCACGCGGGATTGGAAGGGCACCTCTGGCTTCCTATTAAAGGGAATGTGGCACCTTGGTCGAATCCAGGGTACTTTAACTACGGGTACAACCAAGTTTCCTACTAAATATAGTCCTCCCATGATGACGTCACCCCCTTTCCTACTAAGTTATAGGAAATTCTACTAAGTTTTTGGAAGGATCAGCTGGAACATACCAAGTTTGGGCGTATTTGGCACCAATCTAGTATAAATCGAAATCAACTTGTTTCACCCATTTGACAGTAACCTTGATCTCAACGGCGAGCAGCGTATTTTACGTAAACCTAATGAAAACATTATAACACTTCAAAGAATTTGTTGAAAGGGCATGCATTTATTTGATCAACTCAGGCCTACTTAATAGCCGAGAGAAATAAATTTACCTTCGCTCAAGAGATCACCGGTGTTTATTGTCTTCTGCTGCAGGTACCACCAAGAGCCAATCAAAGGTCAGAAATCAACAGCCAATCAAAATCGAGATTAGTCTTACTGCAAACAGCTGTTAGTGCTGAACCTGTCCTTATTTTGACACGCTCTGGACAATTTGTAAAAATAATATTCTTCACTGGAGTTTTTGCAAAACGTCTGATGGTTTCATAAATAAAAATATTTTAGCTTTCTGTTCAACCATATAAGTTCTGTTGATACAGCTCTAAAATAGGTTATTTAGAGCTTCGAAAAAGTGAAATTTCTCCAATGCCCTGCATAGTAACTGTAGTGCCTCTCCAGCCATGATGACGTAATGCTGCCAAACAACTTGAACGGGGTCTGGGTCGAGTCCTAGAATTCAGTATTATTAAGGGAAATTTTAGCCGAAAATCAAGCAGGCGTCCATGATTTCTCTGAAAAATGTAAAACAAGCCAAATATTTTCATTTTTTAAAATGCTCCTCTAGGGAAAGAAATAAATATCTGCCAGTGGATGATGTCATGATCTGACAACCACTACCTTCGATTGGCTGATACTCACCGTGACGTCAGTGTATGTCGTCACAGCAACAGCCATAACAACTGTGGCCTGCTGCTAAGGGTACATGATGGGTGTATTTCAGATAGGTTTTAGTTTTTTTCTAGAGAAATCTCGAGTTCTAAAACAAATGATAAATTGAGTACCGGGTTTTCCGACTTGCTTTACAACTTGGCTATCTCCGTTCAAATCACGTTATGACGGTGCCACATTCCCTTTAACCCGCGCCCCACCGGGGGTCCGGCGCCACCTTCGCCCCACCGGGGGGCCATCGATGGCCCCCCTCTAACTCCGAAAATATGGGCGTTAGCGCAAATCTGCAAAGTGCAATAGAAAGCTCGCGTGAATTCAGTAAGAAATTACTTGCATGTTTTAGTGCTCAGGTCAATGGTTTGACCTCCAGAGGTCAAATTAGGTCAAGATCGGCTATTTTCACTCAAATATGCAATGATTAACCCGCGCCCCACCGGGGTCCGGCGCCACCTTTGCCCCACCGGGGGCCATCGATGGCCCCCCTCTAACTCCGAAAATATGGGCGTTAGCGCAAATCTGCAAAGTGCAATAGAAAGCTCGCGTGAATTCAGTAAGAAATTACTTCGCATGTTTTAGTGCTCAGGTCAATGGTTTGACCTCCAGAGGTCAAATTAGGTCAAGATCGGCTATTTTCACTCAAATATGCAATGATTAAGCAAACTGGGCATAACTCTTATGTCATTAGAGCTATTGAGGCCTGATAAAGTACATTTGATAGCAAATTGCCAGTAATTTTTCCGCTATGTGGAACGTAAAGACCTCCCGCCAGTGGTTTGACCGCCAGAGGTCACCTCGTGACCTAATATGACCTGAGGTCACGAAAGGTCAAAAAGTGACCTTGCCGTATATCAAATGAAAGCCAGTGACGAGACAAACACGATGGTGTTTGTTTCATCGCTCTAGCTCAATTAGGTCAAAAGTTATTGTCAAAATACTGTTTTTGACCTCTGGTGACCTTGGATGACCTTGGAAAAGTCAAAGGGCAAATATGACCCCTGGGATCCGTGAAAGGGTGTCCAAAAACGTTGTTCTGAGCAGTCTGAGTATTTGCAATCATTTTTGTGGCTTTTATATCATGAAATAGCTTTTCCCCATGCTTTGTCAATGGGAGAGGTCGCCTCGTGACCTGACCTCAGGGCACGAAATCGAAAAATCCCGGATATACACCTTGTAGACCCTGGAGGGGTCATGAAGTGTAGGAAGTTTCAAATCGATCGAGTTTGAAATGTAGCTCTTACAGAGCTCTAAAGGTGAAGTGAGGTGACCTTGGTTGACCTCGTCTTGTGACCTGACCTTGGGTGACCCGGGGTAAAAATTTCAGGGATGATGGGAAAATGATGCAGTGAGAGGTAGAGCTCTCAACTGCGGTGCTGCGCCTCGTCGTTTTTCTGCTATCCCGGAAAAACCTTAGGGGGGCCATCGATGGCCCCCGGTGGGGCGAGGGTTAAGCCAACTGGGCATAACTCTTATTTCATTAGAGCTATTGAGGCCTGGTAAAGTACATTTGATAGCAAATTGCCAGCACTTTTCCCGCTATGTGGAACGTAAAGACCTCCCGCCAGTGGTTTGACCGCCAGAGGTCACCTCGTGACCTAATATGACCTGAGGTCACGAAAGGTCAAAAAGTGACCTTGCCGTATATTAAATGAAAGCCAGTGACAAGACAAACACGATGGTGTTTGTTTCATTGCTCTAGCTCATTTAGGTCAAAAGTTATTGTCAAAATACTGTTTTTGACCTCTGGTGACCTAGCATGACCTTGGAAAAGTCAAAGGGCAAATATGACCCCTGGGATCCGTGAAAGGGTGTCCAAAAACGTTGTTCTGAGCAGTCTGAGTATTTGCAATCATTTTTGTGGCTTTTATATCATGAAATAGCTTTTCCCCATGCTTTTCCAATGGGAGAGGTCGCCTTGTGACCTGACCTCAGGGCACGAAATCGAAAAATCCCCAACATACACCTTGTAGACCCTGGAGGGGTCATGAAGTGTAGGAAGTTTCAAATCGATCGACTTTGAAATGTAGCTCTTACAGAGCTCTAAAGGTGAAGTGAGGTGACCTTGGTTGACCTCGTCTGGTGACCTGACCTTGGGTGACCCGGGGTAAAAATTTCAGGGATGATGGGAAAATGATGCAGTGAGAGGTAGAGCCCTCAACCGCGGTGCTGCGTCTCGTCGTTTGTCTGCTATCCCGGAAAAACCTTAGGGGGGCCATCGATGGCCCCCGGTGGGGCGAGGGTTAAATGAGTAGTGTGCTAGAAAATATTGCGTCAAGTAAATATCAAACTGTCAACAATTAGTTTTAAACAGTCGCTTTTTCTATTGGCTTATGACGACTGCTAGTGGTTGTTTTAGCATCAAATCTGACTTTTGTGGTATTTATTTGGGTACTTTGGTGACAATAGAATTTTACCCCTCTCTTTGACCTTTTTTCTAACTCGGTTTTACCTTTTCCGCGGAAAAAATTGGCAGCCCTGGGCAGCATTTATATCCTGGAATAACATGGAATAACACAAAAATTGAATATTTTTTAACACTAACGCGTGTAAGTCTTATTAAACCCCCTCAAAACACTATAATGGCCAGCACAAGAAATGCCCCCACTGAATTTTCCTTAAAAAATGCCCTGCCATATGGTGACCTTAAAGGTCAATGACCCTGAATGACCTTGACCCAAAAGTTGTGGGGAAGCCTCTTTGAGACCTCTTCTCTATGAACCTTCTCCGCCTTTAGATTATCCCGCCATTTTCCCGCATAATCACAGCATTTACCAATTAATCCCCAGCATGGCCAAGATTTGACTTTACGACCTCATTTGACCTTAAAGATATGGACCTAGGTCAATGAAAATTGGTCATCATATAGATCAACATAGCCTCCACCCACCTACAAAGTGGCGTTTTTCTAAACCTCTTAGTTTCTGATATCTTAGGGGCCTACCCCTCCAGTGCGCGTTAGTGCCAGACCCCCTCCAGTGCGGGTGTTAAAGGGAATGTGGCGCCTTCAAAAGGTGATTTTAATTGAGATAGTCAAGTTGTAAAGCAAGTCGGAAAACCCGCTACTCCACATATCATTTGTCTTGGAACTCGATATTTCCGTCGAAAAAAGCTAAAACCTACCTAACACCAACCCCTCATCAACCCCTCGCCGGGCGGTCATTGCTGTGAGCTGCTGGTGTGACGACATATGCTGACGTCACGATGAGCATCAGCCAATCGAAGCCCTTGAAGCATTTCAAGTATGGTAGTGGTTGTCAGATTATGACATCATCCACAGGCAGATACTTATTTATTTTCTTAGAGGAGTATTTTAAAAACAAAATATTAAGCTTACTGAACATTTTTCAGAGAAATCATGAGTGGTTTCATTTATTTTTGGCTAAAAGTACGCCTAGTGTCACTAAATTCAGGATTCGACCAAGTTGCCACATTCCCTTTAAAGGGACTGAGGCGCCTTGGTCGAATCCAGAAATTTAGTGTCATTAGGAGTATTTTTAGCCGAAAATCATGAAAACGTCCATGATTTCTCTGAAAAACTTACAATGAGCTGAATGTTTTTATTCTTAACACGCGCATTGACGGGGGGGTACCCGCCCCCTCGGGTTTTTCGGAGATAGTAGAAAAACGGCGTCGCGTAGCGCCGCCGTACTTGATATACCTTTCCCTCATCATTTTTACAACTTCTGCAAAAATTTTAAGGTTAGGTCATCTCAGGTCAGGTCACCAGTACAGGTCAAGTGACCCGACCTAAAAAAAAGTTTAAGATAGTATAAGTCGGAGCAGGGTGAACTTATCCGATTGAAACTCATATCACATAATGGCCCCACCGAGTTCTCTAATATTTGTTCCGGTATTTTTGATATCGATGACCTAAGGTCAGGTACGAGGCATGACCTCTCCTTTGGAAATACATGGGAAAAATGGTTTTTACGGAATAACTCAGTAACGAATGGTGATAGAGCATTTATTTTAGCTGCATTAGACTCGCCTGGGCTTTGCGGTTCTAATGATATGCATTTGATATAATTTGACCCTGACCTGACCTCAGGTCAGGTCAAATCCTTGATTTGACCTAGCAAGGTCAAATTATATATCATTCGATTCGGCTTGCTAAGAGGATTCATATAGTTTAAATCGTTTTGCTCTATCTTTACTTGTTCAGATTTAATGCCCGAAAAACTGAATTTTACATGTTATCCCTATGACGGGCATGTTTTGACCTCTCGTGACCTTAAATGTGACCTGACAAAAAATGGTTCAAATGTTTTCGATGGAGAAGTGGATGGGCAGCCCAACGCCGTTTACCGTTTTTCGCTACCTACCGTGGTTCCCGAGATCTTAGGGGCGGGTACCCACCTCCCCGTCAATGCGAAGGTGGCTCAGACCCCCGTCAATGCGCGTGTTAAAGTGCTCTTCTGAGGTGAAAAATAAACCTCTGCCTGTGGATGACGTTATGATCTGGCAGCCACTACCATATTCAATAGGCTTCAAGGGTTTCAATCGGCTGATTACTCACCGTGACGTCAGTGCTGTCGTCACACCAACAGCTGACAACTGTCGCCGCCTGGCTGGGGTACATTTGGGGTACATTTCAGGTAGGTTTTGAGCTTTTCTCCGCGGAAATGTTGGGTTTTAACCCTCGCCCCACCGGGGGGCCATCGATGGCCCCCTAAGGTTTTTCCGGGATAGCAGAAAAACGACGAGGCGCAGCACCGCGGTTGAGGGCTCTACCTCTCACTGCATCATTTTCCCATCATCCCTGAAATTTTTTACCCCGGGTCACCCAAGGTCAGGTCACCAGACGAGGTCAACCAAGGTCACCTCACTTCACCTTTAGAGCTCTGTAAGAGCTACATTTCAAAGTCGATCGATTTGAAACTTCCTACACTTCATGACCCCTCCAGGGTCTACAAGGTGTATATCCGGGATTTTTCGATTTCGTGCCCTGAGGTCAGGTCACGAGGCGACCTCTCCCATTGGAAAAGCATGGGGAAAAGCTATTTCATGATATAAAAAGCCATAAAAATGATTGAAAATACTCAGACTGCTCAGAACAACGTTTTTGGACACCCTTTCACGGATCCCAGGGGTCATATTTGCCCTTTGACCTTTCCAAGGTCATCCAAGGTCACCAGAGGTCAAAAACAGTATTTTGACAATAACTTTTGACCTAATTGAGCTAGAGCGGTGAAACAAACACCATCGTGTTTGTCTTGTCACTGGCTTTCATTTGATATACGGCAAGGTCACTTTTTGACCTTTCGTGACCTCAGGTCATATTAGGTCACGAGGTGACCTCTGGCGGTCAAACCACTGGCGGGAGGTCTTTACGTTCCACATAGCGGAAAAAGTACTGGCAATTTGCTATCAAATGTATTTTACCAGGCCTCAATAGCTCTAATGACATAAGAGTTATGCCCAGTTTGCTTAATCATTGCATATTTGAGTGAAAATAGCCGATCTTGACCTAATTTGACCTCTGGAGGTCAAACCATTGACCTGAGCACTAAAACATGCGAAGTAATTTCTTACTGAATTCACGCGAGCTTTCTATTGCACTTTGCAGATTTGCGCTAACGCCCATATTTTCGGAGTTAGAGGGGGGCCATCGATGGCCCCCGGTGGGGCGAAGGTGGCGCCGGACCCCCGGTGGGGCGCGGGTTAAGACAAATTATATATTGAGCACCAGTTTTTCCGGGATGCTTTACAACTTTGCTATCTCAGTTAAAATCATACGATAAAGGTGCTACATTCCCTTTAAGCCCCACTTGTATCGTTACTTCACAAGCGCTTGGCGCGCTTGACAGACATAGCAAGCACGCATCCAACACCGCGATGAGTGGGGCTTAAAGGCGACTTTTGATTTGGTGGTCTGAAAGGATGGAAGCAGAGTGCAGAAGAAAACAACAGCTATTCGTGTTACAGCCCAATATTCCAGTTTGCCCCCAGAAAGTCAATCTTCGCACCCGCTCCACGCATATTGACCAGCCAGCTAGGTTGACCAACACTGCCGCTGGTGTGACCGCAGCTGCATTGTCGCAAACGCCATCCCGTCAGGGAGTTTTTAGCGGGATCAAATTAAACACATTCAGCAAACTGGCCGAGACTTGAACCCAATATCAGTGGGTTAGGGGACGGATACACTTTCCATTGGCCCACGCATTCGCATGTGTAGTGTGTGCCAAAGGTATGCAACGCTTCTCTTCGCGCAGTAATTGGTGACAATTATTGTAAAGTAGCAAAATACGGGCCAAATTGTTTTTAATTAATGCGTATTATTCTATGCCTTACCCTTCAATTATACTGAGCATAGCATATTAAAAGATTTCCCAAGCGACCAAGTTTTGGATGCGCACACTGGGCAGCCTCTTCCACTACTTGAACCTGTGATTTGAAGTGCATTGCATTGATCGTAGTTAGAATGGATTGCTTGAGCAATTATGAGAAGTACGTCTCGTGGGATCTGGGGTCTGGGATCACAAATGCGATGAGTGGGAAGACCAGTTGACTAAGTTGACCTTCTAGGTATCACATAGTCTCCTTAATCACACCTGAAGTCAAACTAGCATCTTATTTTGAGTGTGTGTAAAGAAACAGAATCATGCTATATCTACCATTCATTGACAGACAGTAGCAGATGCAATGGGTATCAAGTCCCCACCCCCCCCCCCGAAGTGTTAGAGTGCATACAATTAACGCAACGCCGAAAACTGTTTCGAGGCAATGGCGGGGAAGGGTCCAGCCCCCTCCAAATGCTGTGCTGCATCCGCCACTGTTGACAGAGTTCCCATGTGTAATACTGAAGCTTATCAATCAATCACTTTCTCGCAAAGTTAGCAAAAATGTTTTTCTGGTGTTTTGCATGATACATATCTTAGTTTTTTCCTAATAAAGACATAATTTGCAACAGTTATACACATTCCAAAATGACTTCTATAGAATGTATATTGATGTGACAGAAAGGTTACAGGTCATGTCAACATTATCTGAATTAGTTCGGATGTACATGCCTAAGCTGTTTTTGTTATTTACGTATTTGTCTCCCTAGAGCAACAAATGAATAAAGTATATTGGTCTGGCAACAAACGGCTTACATCCACAGCATCTGCCGCTCCAAACGAGCTCAGTTGGCTGCAAACGAGCCCATCCTTCAGCCGCCCGCAGTTCCTCTTCAGCGAAGCTGCCCAAGTCATATCGACAACTAAAACATCCCGATCACGTGGGGCGGTACTTCTCATCTGACTGCCAGGACTCATCTGGCTCCCAGACCAGCTTCCTGGTGCTACTCCCATCTCAGAGACGTGGATCAAGCACCCTTTGATTTATCTTTAGGCCCTGTATAGTCTTTTACAAAAAAATGACATTTTACAAGGCAATGATTGTGATCCAGGCTACATAAATGCTACATTCAAAATGCTGCCCACTGCCTAAAACCATTCCAACTTGCAGTATAAAGCCGCACTCAGACACATACACGTCATATTAATGGCCAGACTTCTGATTGCGGTGCTAGGGCAGAGTTGTCGAGGTCATTAATGCTTGCAACTTGGCCTCAGTTTCTTATCTGTCATAGGGAAAGGGAGATTGCTTAAGGTTTTTTTCTGATAGAACATTATTTTCCTATCGAGGGTTCAACCTTTGGAGACAAATAAGAGCGCAATAATTAAAAGACGTCAATTTACACTTAAAGCTAATTTCATTGCATTCGGGGAAACTCTGTCGAGCAATATTTTACGTCACGCTTTTTGCAAGCCACTTCCTACCTTGCTAGAGTAGCTTGGTTGTCCCTGCAGAGACTACCAAACTACTATACATAACCCTCTGCTAATATAACTAACATAGCGCTGTTCCACGGTATGACATTATGCATGTATGTATGTACGGTAGCGCGCAGCACTGCAGTACTTGGAATAACCTGTTTCTTGATGTTTATCACCTTTTCGTCCGAATTTAATGCTAATGTCATGTTATGTCAGTCCACAAGCCTCGCTTAGGTGATTTTACCCCCAAAAGTTTCAGCTTGCACTGCTTTTATTAATTTCAACCCGGTGTTATTAATGTATGTATGTATGTATATACTAACTGCGCACACTTCCATACAGGTGGTGGCTTTTCAAGTGCCGTCATAATTAACATGAAACAATGGAAACTATGGAAGGAGACGGGAAGGATAAGGAAGGATGAGGGTAAAGGAAGGTGGCATACTACCTGGAGGGGTCGCTGCTGCCCAAGGCGCATGCGCTCGTCGCCTCCAGAGAGTTTAAGGATGAGGAGGAGAATAAGGATAATAATAAGGATAAAAATAGCAGCCAGAAATAATGGTTTCCGGCTGCTACACACACAGACACATACACATACGCACACACATTAACTTAAAACACGAAACAAACTGAAGAAGATGAAGGCGAAATAGGCTATGCTGGGCTTCGTGTTTGTTTCATTTTCGCATGAATGGTCCAGAATAGGTTACTTCGTTGTTCTTGAATACATTACAATGAATAAGGTACATTGTATACAGTTTAATTGAATATGTTACGTTTGAATAGGGTAAGGGCGGGTAAGAGTACGCAGGAGATAAGAGTACGCAGCAGCTGTTTTGGTTACTTAGCAACCACTGAGATGGTGGATACCCTGGCAGAAAAAAGCAAGGTCAGTGCCTAGGCTGCACACCAAAATTCAACGTGCTCCTGTTCTTTCCGCGGGAGTACAGAGCAAAATAAGTTTCTGGGCACCCTTGAAGTAATATTTCTTAACTGGGTAAACTTGTAGACCATGGTTCTATTATCTAAAGTATTGTTTTACAGTCTCTCATCAGTAAGAAAGCTGAGCTAGGAGTGTACTCCAGGACCGGAGCTCCCGCTAAAACGCTTGCCAACATGTTTATGAAGACTGTCTTCTCAAGGGAGCATGTCCGGCTAGAGTACGCAGTAGACCATTGGGCAAGAGTGCGCATGCTTAAGAGATAGGAAAATTTAATTTTCGCTCAGAACAGAGTCCGTAATTCATATTTGGAAAACCAAACGTTGCAACATAGTTCTTGTATATTCAAAACGATATAAAATCATACAACCGCCTAGTTTGGCGACACAAAATTTCACGGCATGGCCTTTGCACCTACAGCACAGCGGGGCATCAATGCGTACTCCAGCCTCCTCTCTTGCGTACTCTTACCGGCTCACTCTGGCAAGAGTACGCACGTGACTTTGTATTTTTATGCACTTGTGGCGAGTTCCTTTCAGAGACATCGAGTTGGAACATGGAACATACATAGTCAATTCTTCAGGCTAAACAACCACATAAAAATTTTAGCTGTTAGACTTATAGGAGAAAAATGAAAGCCTTTAGAAAGTTAAGTGCGTACTCTTGCACGGACTTCCTCTACATCATGGGTGATGGGTGTGGATGGAGGCTACAATCGTATTATTCCAGGTTTTTCATCTGAATGGCTTAAGCCCAGAGCAGTTCTGAGACATCCCTTTGGTATGGCTACGGAACGTTTTTGAAATTGTTGCATTTGATACAGTTGCTCTAGGTCATTTTTGATATTTTGGCGTTTTTATAAATTTTAAATGTTTTAGGCATTACCAACAGTTAACCCGCGCCCCACCGGGGGTCCGGCGCCACCTTCGCCCCACCGGGGGCCATCGATGGCCCCCTCTAACTCCGAAAATATGGGCGTTAGCGCAAATCTGCAAAGTGCAATAGAAAGCTCGCGTGAATTCAGTAAGAAATTAATAGCATGTTTTAGTGCTCAGGTCAATGGTTTGACCTCCAGAGGTCAAATTAGGTCAAGATCGGCTATTTTCACTCGAATATGCAATGATTAAGCCAACTGGGCATAACTCTTATGTCATTAGAGCTATTGAGGCCTGGTAAAGTACATTTGATAGTAAATTGCCAGTACTTTTCCGCTATGTGGAACGTAAAGACCTCCCGCCAGTGGTTTGACCGCCAGAGGTCACCTCGTGACCTAATATGACCTGAGGTCACGAAAGGTCAAAAAGTGACCTTGCCGTATATCAAATGAAAGCCAGTGACAAGACAAACACGATGGTGTTTGTTTCACCGCTCTAGCTTAATTAGATCAAAGTTATTGTCAAAATACTGTTTTTGACCTCCGGTGACCTTGCATGACCTTGGAAAAGTCAAAGGGCAAATATGACCCCTGGGATCCGTGAAAGGGTGTCCAAAAACGTTGTTCTGAGCAGTCTGAGTATTTGCAATCATTTTTGTGACTTTTATATCATGAAATAGCTTTTCCCATGCTTTGTCAATGGGAGAGGTCGCCTCGTGACCTGACCTCAGGGCACGAAATCGAAAAATCCCGGATATACACCTTGTAGACCCTGGAGGGGTCATGAAGTGTAGGAAGTTTCAAATCGATCGAGTTTGAAATGTGGCTCTTACAGAGCTCTAAAGGTGAAGTGAGGTGACCTTGGTTGACCTCTCTGGTGACCTGACCTTGGGTGACCCGGGGTAAAAATATCAGGGATGATGGGAAAATGATGCAGTGACAGGTAGGCCCTCAACCGCGGTGCTGCGCCTCGTCGTTTTTCTGCTATCCCGGAAAAACCTTAGGGGGCCATCGATGGCCCCGGTGGGGCGAGGGTTAAAAATGAAAAAACGTTTCAAACACAGATTCAAGGAATCCAATTCTCTTAGAATACACGGGCGATTTTGCATTCAAAATCACTGTGGGAGCTCTCCTGAAATATACATTATTGTGTTTCTGGTTCCACACTTTCGTTTGCTTGTGCATATATTTATGTCACCGATAACACTGAAAGAAATCATATCATCCATTAGCATTTTAATGAACCGAAAGGAATGAGACCAAGCATAAAAATGGGTAAACGAAACATAAACCTAAAACTGTATTTTAATTAGCAAAGGAGGTGGTAATTGATAACCTCTCCATTGGAAAAATTGCATGGCTAAAATGTTTTAACACGCGCCTCGCTGGGTTCCCTGGCATGACGCATCCCGCTGGGGGGGCGTTTTTCGCCCCCCCTCCGTATCTTATTTGCCACGAAAGCTAAAGAAAAATTACGGGAGGCGTTCGAAAGCTCTTGACAAGACGAAAGAGATTTTATAAGATGAATTTTATTCTCGAAATGACATAGCGGAGTCGTAAATAATTCATTCGTTGTTAGGACTTTCTCCACTCGAGTTTAACCAAGCTGAAGTTTAAAGTTAAGTTAAAGTTTAAGCATGTTAAGTTTTAAACAAGTTGAAGTTCAACTTGTTTAAACTCGAGCGGAGAAAGTCCTAACAACGAACGAATGATATTTTATGTCAGGTCAATACTGAGGTCAGCATAGGTCAAAGAAGGTTCCATGACCTTACAACAGAGCAGTGAAGGTTTTTTCTCTCTAGAACTGTCCTCAGGGGCGCTAGAGAAAATATTTATGCATCATTGGATTCCACTCATCTCGGAAAGTCGAATGATGTATAATATGACCTTGCTAGATCAAATAGTTAAAATGAACTGACCTCGAGCTAGGTCAGGGTCCCAGAGTGACATGGTATGGTAATATTGCATACCAATAGACTCCCCTAGACAATATTAACACAATTCAAGCAAAATTAGAGTTTTATCTCAATTCACTGAGAAGTTATTGGCAAGAAAATCACTCTATGCTCCTGTGACCTGACATGACCTTTGAGAGGTCAGATGCTCAAAAACTCAACTTAATGGTCAAGATCGTGGTAAGAATAGACGGTTTGAGGGTTTTCAGCTTTATCTATCCAAAATTTACGGAAAACGAGCTTATTCTAGTTTTCACCGTAGGCTTATGACCAAAAAATTGACCCCACCTTAGGTCAACAATATCGAAATTCCGAGATAACAGATTTTTAAACCTTAATGACGTTCTCGTATTGTGAAAGCTTTAAACTGATGGGTTCGCTGATGTTCCTTGGATGCCGCTTTAAATTCGTGATGTTAGGTTTTGAGGTTGGTCACTTGACCTTGAATAGCTCTTTGACCTGACATGACCTTACCTAAAAAATTTGGTCGGATGTGTAAAATTAATCAGGAATACGGTACTGTAAGTTTTGTTGTTCTGCGTTCTTTGTTTTTGCGTTATCTGGGGAAAACCAGGAGGCGGGGAGGGGCGAATTTCGCCCCCAGCGGGACGCGTGTTAAGCTCAATAACTTCGGCAGGAATAGAGAAACAGTGTTTGATTTGACATCATCACTTTTGACATGTCTGTGCATTTTTAACTATATGCGTTTGGATCAAATTTGATATTGGCCTGAACCTGGGTCAGAACAAATAATAAATTCGACCTAGCAAGGCATATTTTATATCACTGGATACGGCTCGCTGACAGGATTCCAAATGTTTAGATAGTATTTTCATTGCTCTTTGTCGGATGGTACAACTGAAACCCCCAATTTCCATTACATCTCATTGTATCCAAATGGTGACATGTTTCGGCCTCTGGTGACCTTAGCATTGAAATGAAAAAAGTGTAGACCACGTTCTTTCAAGCTTAGGTCAGGTCACCTAACATCAGTTACCGTTTTTTTGCTAACTAGCAAGGTTTTTGAGACCTTAGGGTGGAGGTACCCCTCTCCCTAGTGGGGCGGGTACCCCTTTCCCTCGTCAGTCAAGGCGAAGGTGACTCAGACCACTGCCAATGCGCGTGGTAACTTTGAGGGGATTGCAATGCTTTGAAACCGGACGCTAAACATCTAAAAAAATCCAGCCTTTTAGAGGGTAACTGATTTCCATTCGAGCTTCAGCCAGAAGAATAGGGTCTGCTAGCAAACTTGTAAACGCTACGTGATAATTTAATTGTCATTTTTCAATCCACGAAGTAGCTTGTGACTTTACTTTTTTCTGGATTGCTCTTGCAAAGTAGCCAAATGGCAACTTTGAAGAAAATCTGTCTTTATTCAAGCGATTTGTTCAGCCATCGATTTGTCGCAATGCCTGATATCGGTACCGGCGACTGTACCTGACAAATTCGTCACCCAATAATTGAACCAGCCTGGCTGGTCGAGACAAACAACTATCTTTAACAAGGGTTAGCCTGAGATATCGGAAATTAAGAGGGTTAGAAAAACCCCCGTTGGGAATTTTATGGGGGCGATAGTGATATACCTTGTGGAAAAGTTTCATTGGCCTAGGTCAGTATTTTTAAAGTCAAACTAGGTCACAAAGGTCAAATCTGGGCCGTGCAGGAGACTTATTAACACGCGCATTGACGGGGTCTGAGCCACCTTCGCATTGACGGGGCGGGTACCGCCCCCTAAGATCTCGAGAACCACGGTAGGTAGCGAAAAACGGTAAACGGCGTTGGGCTGCCCATCCACTTCTCCATCGAAAACATTTGAACCATTTTTTGTCAGGTCACATTTAAGGTCACGAGGTCAAAACATGCCCGTCTAGGGATACATGTAAATTCAGTTTTTCGGCCATTAAATCTGAACAAGTAAAGATAGAGCAAAACGACTTGAACTATATGAATCCTCTTATCAGCCGAATCGAATGATATATAATTTGACCTTGCTAGGTCAAATCAAGGATTTGACCTGACCTGAGGTCGGTCAGGGTCAAATTATATAAAATGCATATCATTAGAACTGAAAGCCCAGGCGAGTCTAATGCAGCTAAAATAAATGCTGTATCACCATCCGTTACTGAGTTATTCCGTAAAAACCATTTTTCCATGTATTTCAATGGAGAGGTCATGCCTCGTACCTGACCTTAGGTCATCGATATCAAAAATACCGGAACATATTTTGAGAACTCGGTGGGGCCATTATGTGATATGAGTTTCAATCGGATAAGTTCACCCTGCTCCGACTTATGCTATCTTAAACTTTTTGAGGTCGGGTCACTTGACCTGTAATGGTGACCTGACCTGAGATGACCTAACCTTAAAATTTTCCGAAGTTGTAAAAATGATGAGGGAAAAGGTATACCAGTACGGCGGCGCTACGCGCGTTTTTCTGCTATCTCCGAAACCCGAGGGGGCGGTACCCGCCCCCGTCAATGCGCGTGTTAATAAATGCCGTCATTTGGCACAAAAATCCGGGGAAGAACCAAAACCGGACTAAGGTCATAGAGGGAATGTCCCACAAAATCTTTTCCGAAGTTTCTTAGGTCACGGTCATTCTAGGTCAATGACCTATGACGTAACAACATGCCATGTTTCTAATAATGTACAAAATAGCTGGCAATATAGAGCCTTTAGGCGGAAAATGAGGGTTTTACCTTGGAAAAAGACATTTGACCTTGACTTGTGACATTGGTCTTGAATAGTCTTGACTATGCAGTCATAACATAACGTACGTCATACCGAATTATGTTTTCTGTTCGAATTAATGATGTCAATGACCTTGACCTTTAACATTGACCTTGACCTTCATGTGTGTTTCATCTGATATATAACCCGATTATATGACGTTTTGACGTCACCAATTGGTCTTCAATACAGGCAACCTGGTACGACTGCGTGATTGTGACGATCTCAAAATATAGGTCTTACTTTGAAAGTCTATAAGTCAAATAACTATGGAGAGGTTTTTGAAATTTCTTCACCAATCGACACGCGCATGAATTCTCTAAAAGTTACTTTGGAAACGTTTTCTGGTGACGAACGGTTGTCTGACCAAGTGAGAAAAATAAGTGGAGAGGACACTTATTATTAACCCTCGCTCACCGGGGGGCCATCGATGGCCCCCTAAGGTTTTTCCGGGATAGCAGAAAAACTACGAGGCGCAGCACCGCGGTTGAGAGCTCTACCTCTCACTGCATCATTTTCCCATCATCCCTGAATTTTTTACCCCGGGTCACCCAAGGTCAGGTCACCAGACGAGGTCAACCAAGGTCACCTCACTTTACCTTTAGAGCTCTGTAAGAGCTACATTTCAAAGTCGATCGATTTGAAACTTCCTACACTTCATGACCCCTCCAGGGTCTACAAGGTGTATATCCGGGATTTTTCGATTTCGTGCCCTGAGGTCAGGTCACGAGGCGACCTCTCTCCATTGGAAAAGCATGGGGAAAAGCTATTTCATGATATAAAAGCCACAAAAATGATTGCAAATACTCAGACTGCTCCGAACAACGTTTTTGGACACCCTTTCACGGATCCCAGGGGTCATACTTGCCCTTTGACTTTTCTAAGGTCATCCAAGGTCACCAGAGGTCAAAAACAGTATTTTGACAATAACTTTTGACCTAATTGAGCTAGAGCGGTGAAACAAACACCATCGTGTTTGTCTTGTCACTGGCTTTCATTTGATATACGGCAAGGTCACTTTTTGACCTTTCGTGACCTCAGGTCATATTAGGTCACGAGGTGACCTCTGGCGGTCAAACCACTGGCGGGAGGTCTTTACATTCCACATAGCGGAGAAAGTACTGGCAATTTGCTATCAAATGTACTTTACCAGATATCAATAGCTCTAATGACATAAGAGTTATGCCCAGTTTGCTTAATCATTGCATATTTGAGTGAAAATAGCCGATCTTGACCTAATTTGACCTCTGGAGGTCAAACCATTGACCTGAGCACTAAAACATGCGAAGTAATTTCTTACTGAATTCACGCGAGCTTTCTATTGCACTTTGCAGATTTGCGCTAACGCCCATATTTTCGGAGTTAGAGGGGGGCCATCGATGGCCCCCGGTGGGCGAAGGTGGCGCCGGACCCCCGGTGGGGCGCGGGTTAAGAGAGCTAGAAAAAGTGCTAAACGGCAATCGAAAGTTCTTGAAAAATGATATCGAAAATGCTTCAGCCATTTTTCTCGTCAGGTCAATATCAAGGTCGCCAGAGGTCAAAATAGGTCAACATTGATAATATGAGGTGTACTAAGGAAACCTCATATCTCCAAAACTATAATAGCTAGAAAAATTATTTAGCGCCATTCGAAAGCTCTTGAGTTGCTCTTTCATTACAGTGGCGATTGTTTTCGGGTCAGGTCAAAGCCTAGGGAGCTGCAGGTCACTGAATATTGAGAATGTTCTTGGGTAATGTCCATAGCCACCCATGCATTAGGGCGTTTCGTTTTTCGCTAATAACTTCCAAACAAAGAAAGATGCAGCCATAGTTGATGCACCATTGCAATACTTTCGTCAATAAAAATCGAATGATATATGATATTGCTATGCCAGGTCAAATTTAAAATTTAACCTGGCCCAGGTCAACGGTCTGATCCAACTTGACCTGGTGTAGTCATAATGTATATCATTTGGTTTCCAGTGACCATACAAATAACTTGGTGACAAAATAAAAGTTTTTATTCGAAAATTTATAGAGAAAAACACCAAACAATGCTTGTTTGCCCTTAGGTCACCTTTTAAGTGTCACAAATTCAAATTTTTGGTATCAACTTCAGAAATGGGCTAAGAGCAAATCGTAACCGATGTTTTAAATTGATTAAATCCATACTTACTGAGAAAAGCTCATTTCGTGGTTTTCCCCATGTATTTACAATACGGAGGTCATGATCTGCACATGATCTTAGGTCACCAATATAAAAAATCCCGGAACAAATGTTGTAGCTCCTGGTGGGCCTGATATGTGGTATGAGTTTCAACTTGATCGATTGACCCTCCTTTTAGTTATGCAGTCCTAAGCATTTTTTAGGTGAGGTCACTTCACCTGGCCTGGTGACCTGACCTGATGTTACCCTGAGCTACAATTTTACGGAAATATGTAAAAATGAAGAAGGAAGAGCTATACTAAATTTGGCGGCGCTGAGCACCGCCGTTTTTTGGTCACTGCGGGAAAACGCAATGGAGGGTCTAAAAAGACCCCCACCCGGGCGAAGGTTACGTTGAGCGATAGGCTGTGTGTCTGTGTGTGTTCTGTGAGACTGCTGAGTGTGTCTGAGTTTGTGTGTACGAACGAGAGTGTGTTTAGTATGTTGGAATGTGTGTTTTTTGTGCGTGTGGCAATTGGCGTGACAAAAGTTTGTGTTCTTATTTAAAGAAAATGGGTAAATAAAAATGGGCCCCTCTAGCTCAGGGTGAAATTTCTCGAGGAAAAAAAGAACATCAGTAATCTTGTTTCGCAAGCCGGATTTGAGAAAGATTCTAAAACTGTCGGGCAAAGGTCATGTCTTTGCAATGGAGTTGATGTGGCATATTTGTTTTAATCCCTGGCCAAAAAAATCGCATTAAAAGTTCACGTCGCCGCTGCAATCCCCATCAAACTGCTCCTTTGTTCGGGAGAACACACTCTTTTGAACAAACTCCCATCAAACAACTCTTTTGCCCGGGGTATCTGCATTGGCCTTTGTGTTTTGGCTCATGCATTTTCCTCACAAAGTTTCAGTTGCTACGATGATAATAGAATTAGTTGCTTGAAGTGTGGTTCTGAGCGTGCTAGTCATGATTATAGTAAATGAAATCAGCCGATAATCGTTCATAATAATCTAAAGTAATTAAAAGTGCAAAGTGTATGCCATGATATTTCAACATCATGTCTTCGTCGGATAATTTTTTGAATTTCAAAACTTTATCTGAAGAAGATACGATGTTGAAATGTCATAACATCCTCTTTGGCATGTTTAACTACTAAGATTTTTATGAGCGATTATCAGTTAATTTTAGATGATAACAGAGCTAGCTGTTAAGTTCAGGCTGTTGGATTGCAAAGGACATTGTTAGTTAAAAATGTCAGAAAATTTTATGTTTCGTTCAATATTTTGCAATTTGTTGGGGAAAGACACCTGTCTTCTAGATAACCGACGATCGCTTAACTAGACACCATGAAAGGATGTGAAGGCTTACCTATTTAGAATATATAGACGAAGCTTTTTCACAACCAGAAACAACCTAGCTAGCTGGTAGAATAGATATAGCATTCATTAGCTGAAGCAGTGTGCAGAAGAAGAGAGCTTCATTCAGAGATGGCTTTGAGCTCATGCAGAACTATATTTACCCATTGCTGCATATTTTTGTATTTAATAATTCAATTTAACAACTCGTCCAGAGCTGCAAAAAGTCGGGCTCTCGGGTCATAAAGTGCCCGACAGATTTTAGGGCACGGTATGGTCTTGCGACAGATCTTACAATCTGTGAGAAAAAAAATCTTGAAAGGAAGCAGAAAATATTTTTTGTTCTAAAAAAACTCAATATTAGAATTGTCACCTCTTTCACTGAACAAGTTTTTCATGAATTTGCACCTCTCCCATATCAAGCCAGTGTGCGGCAAGAACCGATGGAAAATCGAGGGACCTATGAATCGAGGGACCTTTGAATAGAGGGCCTTATGCACAGAGGGTCTTTTCGAGGGACTTATGAATCGAGGAACCTTTGAATAGAGGGCCTTATGTACAGAGGGCCTTTTAAACGTCACCCAGAAAATCCTCTGCTGGAAAAATTCCTTCACCGGCCTGTCGGGCCCGATTTGTATTCCATAGCACGCGACAGCTTGGCCCGACAGGCCGCCGTAAAGGTAAAGGCGACAGGCAAAACAGTTTTTTTCCTTCGTTTCCTTCGTTTGAAAGTACGCTCAACGCTGCCGCAAGGGCGCTGTTTGAACAGCGCCCTTGCGGCAAAGCCGGTGTAAAAGGTATCTTTGGTTTGAAAGCAGCCCTGCGGTTTGGTGTGTTGCCTTGTGGATTTGGCGGAGGCCAAGGCCCTAGAATCCCGTGGTGTGGTGGAGGCAATACGGTGCAAGGTTGTGTTTTTGATTATTTTTCTCTTGCATTACTTTGGTATACATCTTGAGTAAACTGGTTGAGCCTGGATTTCATCGTCCATAGTTGAAGGGCTGATAAATGGCTCCGATTAAGCTGAAGCCCCTTCCACCGTCCCGTGTCAAGCTTAAATGTGGATTTGAGGGATGTGGGTATTTTGGCGAGAAACGTTTTTTTAAGGAGCATCAGCGAATCAAGCATTCTGGGCTGCCCTGCAAGTTCAGGAACAGTGGTTTTGGCCAAGGAGGTCTTTTTGAAGCATGGATCAAACAGCGGGCAGATCAGAACAGTGTGGGGAGAAAACAAACAAGTAAGTGATGTGGTGTTCGTTGTAATTTCGGCAGCTTACATTTATTTCCACACAGTATGTTATGCTCACTGTTGATCAATAATTTTAAATGATATTAATAAGGAAAAAATGAATTTTACCAGCAGACTGGTCAAATTAGACTAAAACATTTGATTTTCCCTTCCGTCTTCTTTTAAATCCAATGCCTGTTTGTCCAGAATTAACCACAAAAGTTGCATACCTTCATCAGTGGATTTGTAGATGCCAAAGAAACAAAACTCTTCACCTTTCCACATTAATTTGAGTTTTAAGTACCAAACTATTTCTCCTATTTGATTTTATTCACTTACCTAAATATGCCTATGATCTATGTCAAGGGGACAAAGATATAACAAAAACACAGCCTAGTGCAACCTTTACTCATTCCTTTTACTCTTAGCTTCTTTGGAAACATGATATTTATTTGACATTTACTATCTAACTGACTTAAGGTAATTTATTAGCCTCATGAACTTCAGATCCTAAACCACGTACCCTCATGGAAATGAGCACGGCAATGCATGAAAAACTTTGAGATAGCCAACAGCTTCAAAATTTAGGATTTTTCATGTAAACATGCATTTAAAGTCATGGAAAGCTAATATTACATGTTTGTATTCAACTACAAGTAGCCATGATCCTTAAAAAACACTTTCGATTATCAAAAAAGTACCCCTCCAATCTTGTTTGTCTGGCCATCAGAGCAAAATCCATATATAAATTTTGGGGGTTCCTTCCAAATTACCCCCTCCCACCTCCAAAAAACTGAAATCATGAAAATCTGCAGAAGCTGGCATAAGTAACCGTATGGTATGGGAACCAGGTCAGCTTTCTTCCATTGCAAACTATATTTTTTAAGTATTCTGGGCTGGACTATGTAACATAATAACAAAATATCACTTATTCTCATTCTAGTGCAGCATTTTTTGTCAATGGCGGCTGCAGAGGACTGAAAAAGGGGGGCTGCTTTTCATGTTATTGTATATTTCCACCTGTGACCTAATTCATCTGTATTCAAGACTGAGTCTTATTCAAGACCCGGTCGAGCTGACTTTGACACACACTATTTGTATGCTGTACGTCCACAAATCTCAAATTACATCCAATAATAAATTTCCTTTACCAATGGTGACTCCAGAAAATGAGAATTGGTGGTTCGGTATTCAATTTGTTATAGGTTTCTGCCGATAACCTTAATTTCCTGAGCGTGTCTGATAATTGAAAACCCGAAGAACAGTCTCAGTTCTAGAGTTTTGAAAATTAATAGACTTGTGTCATTCCACTTAGATTTTCCATAGGCGGCTTCAGAGCACGAAAAATAAGGATATCACACGTATAAGGATCAGAGCACAAAAATAAGGATAATGATATCCTTTGGTGCCAAACTTGAAGTTTTTATGCTAATTTTAGTATTTTCTATTAAGAATGTGGAAAAAGAGTAGGAACATTTTACCAATTGAATGGGTTTTAGACAATTTTAATAGTCCTATCCTAACCACCCGACAGATTTGGAGGTTTTTCGAAAGTGCCCGACAGATTTGAGATTTTTTGCAGCTCTGAACTCGTCGAGCACAAAAGGCAGCTCCATTACCCTGTATGGAGCTTATAAGTCTCCATGCAGCTCACATCACTTTGCTCTTTTCGGTGAATCAGAAGATTAATGCTTCAGCTGTCTCGCTGAAACACCTCTACAGCATCCGCCATCTCTGATACCGAACCGACCGATGCATGGTTATGAGCTCTTTAAAGAGTGCAATTTCCCCATCAACTTGCACGAATAGGTTCTCAGCGGAGCCGAATTGCACTGAAGCTGGGAAAAATGACAGAGGTTAAACAAACCTAGATCTTACCAACTTTTCTTGAAAAATATCGCATAGCCAGAACGTGGAATATGGATCTCTTCTATTTGGAAAGATAACACAATCTGACCACTGCATAATGATTTAGTGAGGTACTCATTAGAGAACCATCTCACTTTGGTGATATCAATCCGTTTGAATTTATTTTTGCTTGCGATAATGAGAATACACCATTCGATTTTGAAATCATGAAAACGGTGAACACAACCAGTTTTGTTTAAAACTTGCGTGTTTCATGTTCAAATCAAATACTCTCAACTCAGGGTTGGTATTGATCGGTATTTCCAGACTTTTCGAACATGGAACCATTGAATCATTTTCATTTCATTATAAATTTTTATCAAGGTGACCACAAGTACTTATATTTAAAGAAAATATAGACTGAAATTTGGATATGCTTGTAAATTTTTTGAATATCGATCAATCACTCTTGTTGAGAATCGAAGAAAACTTTGGCTGTTTTTATTACGGGGAGAGAAACACACGAACGTGATACAAAATATATTAACACCCACCTCGGTGGGCCTCCGAGCCACCTTCGCCTTGGTGGGGGGTGTTCCAACACCACCCTCGAACTCGGCTCCTATGTAGGATAGCGAAAAAACGCGAACCCAGGTGGAAAGCTCATGAAAATTCACGAAGAAACTACATTAGTCACATTTTGGCTCATGCCATATTGAGTTCATGACAGGTCAAAGAAGGTGGCATGTAGAGAAGAAATTCTAGACTCTAGTGTCTGAGAGATTTAAGTTAGAATAATTTCTTAGGTACCATCCGATTCCTCTCGTTACAGCGAATTGAGTGATGTATCACATGGCTTTATAATAGGTCGGAAAATAAAAATGGCCTGACCCTAAGTCAGGTCAAGGTCATTACCTGACCTAGCATGGTTCATTGCAAACCAATCAACACAAAATGATAATCTAAACGTAGTATGGTACGAAACCTATAATCATTTTCTGCACAGTTATTGGTCCAAGTCTAAAACCTACTAAAATAGCCTCAGATGACCTCTCAGAGATTACAAGTCTAAACGGACAATATGAACCTGGAAAGGGCCTAGGATACTGCGATTTGGAGAATATGAAGATATTCTACGCTGTATCTACAAAATAGAGCAAGTTTTACTCGATTCCCAATTTCCCTCTACATTTCCAATGGAATCTGCATTGGGATCTGCATTCCCAATTTCCCTCTGCATCCATTCGCATCTGACCCTAAATCATCTATATGAAAATTCCGGAATATATGTTGTACCACTCAGTGGGCCCATTACGTGACATGAGTTTCAATTGGATATATCAACCCTGTTGTTACTTATGCTATCTTAATTTTTTGGAGGTGAGATCACTTGAACCGCACTGATGACGTGAATGACTTGACCTTAAAATTTTGAGAAAAGTGGCAAAATTGATCAAGGAGAAGGAGTACCACGTTGGCGCTTAGCGCTGTCAGATTCTGGTGCCGCCGGAAAAAACTCGAGGCCGTGTTCAAACACCCCCTACCGGGGCGAGGGCTAATGACACATACGTACACCGAAGCTTGTTGTTTTATAGAAAAAAGCAATGTTTTTCTTTAACACGCGCACTGAAGGGGGACGTCGGAGGCCCCCACCTGTTTTTCCGAGATGGTCAGAAAAACGCTCGTAGCCGAAAAACAATACTTGGCCACATTTAACAGAATTCAACAACGCGTGGATTGGTGAAAATTTTTGAAAATTTGTCAAAAATTTTTAACTTATAGGCTTTCTAAGTCAGACCTGCATTTTGATATCGCCGAAATCGCGGAGTCGGACCAGTTAGCTTGCATTTGAGACCGAGTGGTGACGTCTTAACGCCATATAACCGGTATGATATGTCAAGGTCACCTCACATGAAGGTAAAGGTCAGGGTCAAAGGTCACAGGTCAATGTAATATTTGCACTTTCAGGGTCGCTGCCCCCAGTGCTTCCGGTCAAATAGCGTTACCCGGCCTGACGTTTATTATGCCATGAGGTTATCGTTAAGGCACCCAAATACAAAGGTCAAGGTCAAAAGTCAAGGTCAAAGGTCAAGGTCAAAGGTCAAGGACAAATATCAAGGTAAAGGTCAATGTTAAAGGTCAAAGTCAAAGTTCAAGATCAAAGATCATTGGGAAAGGTCAATCCTCACTTATTACATAAGTGTACATTACAAGTAGTATACCTTATTGTGACCTTAAAGGTCAATGACCTTGACTTCAAAATTGTAGGGAAGGCTCTTTGGAACCTTCCCTCTATGACCCTGGTCCGTCTTTAGCTTTTTCCCGCCATTTTTTCGCATAATCGCGGCATTTACCAATCAGTCCCCAGCATAGTCAATATTCGACATTTATGCCCTTGTTCGACCTTGAAGATATTGTCCTAGGTCGATGAAATTGGTCATGATGTAGATCACCATAACCCCCACCCACCTCCCAAATTGCGTTTTTCTACACCTTTTAGTTTCTGAGATCTGAGCCTACCAGCCCCCCCCCTCTCCAGTGCGCGTTAGTGCCAGACCCCTCTCCAGTGCGGGTGTTAATCGAAGACGAGCTGTAGCAACACTTCATGTCGTCTTTGTAATATTAACACGTGCATTGACGGGGCTCTGAGCAAACTTCGTTTTGGCGGCGGGTTGGTAGCCCTCCCCCCTGAGATCCCTAGAACCACGCTAGTATAGATGACGAAAAACAAGTAAACAACATTGGATAGCCAATCCAAATCTCTATAGAGAGCATTTAACCCGCGCCCCACCGGGGGTCCGGCGCCACCTTCGCCCCACCGGGGGGCCATCGATGGCCCCCTCTAACTCCGAAAATATGGGCGTTAGCGCAAATCTGCAAAGTGCAATAGAAAGCTCGCGTGAATTCAGTAAGAAATTACTTCGCATGTTTTAGTGCTCAGGGCAATGGTTTGACCTCCAGAGGTCAAATTAGGTCAAGATCGGCTATTTTCACTCAAATATGCAATGATTAAGCAAACTGGGCATAACTCTTATGTCATTAGAGCTATTGAGGCCTGGTAAAGTACATTTGATAGCAAATTGCCAGTACTTTTTCCGCTATGTGAAACGTAAAGACCTCCCGCCAGTGGTTTGACCGCCAGAGGTCACCTCGTGACCTAATATGACCTGAGGTCACGAAAGGTCATAAAGTGAACTTGCTGTATATCAAATGAAAGCCAGTGACAATTCAAACACGATGGTGTTTGTTTCACCGCTCTAACTCAATTAGGTCAAAAGTTATTGTCAAAATACTGTTTTTGACCTCCGGTGACCTTGGATGACCTTGGAAAAGTCAAAGGGCAAATATGACCCCTGGGATCCGTGAAAGGGTGTCCAAAAACGTTGTTCTGAGCAGTCTGAGTATTTGCAATCATTTTTGTGGCTTTTATATCATGAAATAGCTTTTCCCCATGCTTTTCCAATGGGAGAGGTCGCCTCGTGACCTGACCTCAGGGCACGAAATCGAAAAATCCCGGATATACACCTTGTAGACCCTGAAGGGGTCATGAAGTGTAGGAAGTTTCAAATCGATCGACTTTGAAATGTAGCTCTTACAGAGCTCTAAAGGTGAAGTGAGGTGACCTTGGTTGACCTCGTCTGGTGACCTGACCTTGGGTGACCCGGGGTAAAAATTTCAGGGATGATGGGAAAATGATGCAGTGAGAGGTAGAGCCCTCAACCGTGGTGCTGCGCCTCGTCGTTTTTCTGCTATCTCGGAAAAACCTTAGGGGGGCCATCGATGGCCCCCCGGTGGGGCGAGGGTTAAAATATTTTTGTCAGGTCACATTTAAGTTTATTATAGGTTAAGGCATGCCACTGTGGGTATAACATGTAAATGAAGGTTTTTCAGTGATTACATATAAACTAGTAGAGATAGAGCCAAACAATCTACACAATTGAAATTCTCGCATCAAACCAAATCGGATGGTATATCACATGATTTGGATGCCACCTGACCTGATGTCAAGTCAAGGTCGAATTAGGTCATAATTCACATCATCAAAACTGCAAGCATAAAATGAGCCCAACAACATTAACATAAGCGCTGTTTCACCCCCTCCTGGTTTTCCCCAGATAAGGCAAAAATGAAGAGACGCAGAGCAACGAAACGTGCAGTACCTTATCCCTGATCAATTTTACACATCTTACCAATTTTTTGGTACGGTCATGTCAGGTCAAGGAGATAGTCAAGGTCAAGTAAACCAGCCTGAAAACCTAAAATCACGAGTTTGAAACGGCCCCTAGGGAATATTAGCAAACCAATCAGTTTGACACTTTCACAATATAATGCAATCATAAGGGTCTATATATCTGCTATCTCGGAATTTTGATATTGTTTACCTAATGCGGGGTCAATTTTTTGGTCATCCCATTATAAGTCTATGGTGAAAAATAGAATGGGCTCGTTTTCAGTAAATACTTGGATAGATAAAGCTGAAAATCCTCAAACCGTCTATTCTTACCACGATCTTGACTATAAAGTTGAGTTTTTGAGCATCTGACCCCTCAAAGGTCATAGCAGGTCACAGGAGCAGAGAGTGATTGTTTTGCCAATAACTTCTCACCGAATTGAGATAAAGCTCCCATTGTGCTTATATTGTTACGAGGAGTCGATTGATATGCAACATGACCATACCAGGTCACACTGTGACCCTGACCTAGCTCGAGGTCAGGTCATTTTTAATATTTGATCTAGCAAGGTCATGTTATACATCATTTGATTTGCCACGATGAGACGAATCTAATGACGCATAAATATTTTCTCTAGCTTCCCTGAGGGCAGATCCAGATAGGGAAAAGTACACTGCTCTGTAGTAAGCCTATGGAGCCTTCTTTGATCTATGCTGACCTCAATATTGACCTGACATAAAAAAATTTTCTTTCAAAATCTCTTCGTCTTGTCAAGAGCTTTTCGAACGCCGCCCGTAATTTTCCTTTAGCTTTCGTGGGGAACGAGATACGGAGGGGGCGAAAAACGCTCCCCAGCGGGGCGTGTGTTAACCCGCGCCCCACCGGGGGTCCGGCGCCACCTTCGCCCCACCGGGGGCCATCGATGGCCCCCTCTAACTCCGAAAATATGGGCGTTAGCGCAAATCTGCAAAGTGCACTAGAAAGCTCGCGTGAATTCAATAAGAAATTACTCCACATGTTTTAGTGCTCAGGTCAATGGTTTGACCTCCAGAGGTCAAATTAGGTCAAGATCGGCTATTTTCACTCAAATATGCAATGCTTAAGCAAACTGGGCATAACTCTTATGCCATAAGAGCTATTGAGGTCTGGTAAAGTACATTTGATAGTAAATTGTCAGTACTTTTTCCGCTATGTGAAATGTAAGGACCTCCCGCTAGTGGTTTGACCTCCAAAGGTCACCTCGTAACCTAAGATGACCTGAGGTCACGACAGGTCAGAAAGTGACCTTGCCGTATATCAAATGAAAGCCAATGACAAGACAAACACGATGGTGTTTGTTTCAGCGCTCTAGCTTAAACAGGTCAAAAGTTATTGTCAAAATACTGTTTTTGACCCCTGGTGACTTTGGATGACCTTGGAGAGGTCATAGGGCAAATATGGCCCTGGAATCCGTGAAAGGGTGTCCATGAACGCTTTTCTGATCAAGCTGAGCATTTTCAATCGCTTTTGTGACTTTTAGATCATAAGACAGCTTTTCCCATGCTTTTTCAATGGGAGAGGCCACCTCGTGACCTGACCTCAGGGCACGAAATCGAAAAAATCCCGGATATACACCTTGTAGACCCTGGAGGGGCCATAAAGTGTAGGAAGTTTAAAATCGATCGACTTTGAAATGTAGCTCTTACAGAGCTCTAAAGTTGAAGTGAGGTGACCTTGGTTGACCTCGTCCGGTGACCTGACCTTGGGTGACCCGGGGTTAAAAAATTTCAGGGATGGTGGCAAAATGATGCAGTGAGAGGTAGAGTCCTCAACCGCGGTGCTGCGCCTCTTCGTTTTTCTGCTATCTCGGAAAAACCTTAGGGGGGCCATCGATGGCCCCCGGTTGGGCGAGGGTTAAGAAACCTGGCCATAGCTCTCACGCCATTAAAGCTTATGGAATCTGGTAAAATACATTTGATAGAAAAATGCCAGAGCTTTCGACTATGTGAAAATATGTGAAACATAATGACCTCCCGCCAGTGTTTTGATCTTCAGAGGGTACCTCTTGACCTAATATGACCTGAGTTCAAGAAAGGTGATAAAGTGACCTTGCCGTATATCAAATGAAAGCCAGTGACGGTACACACACGATGACGTTTAATTCAGTGCTTTAGTTTGATTAGGACAAAAGTGAGGTGACCCTCTTTGACCTCACCCAGTGACCTGACTTAGTGTGTCCCGGGATAAAAAAGGAGGAATTGTGTCAAAATGGTGGGGTGAGGGAAACATGCCTCAACCATGGAGCTGCGCTTCGTCGTTTTTCTTTTATCACGAAAAAACCTTAGGGGGCAATCGATGTCCCAGGTGGGGTGAGTCTTAAGTTTTAGTTGATACGTTATTACACTAGATACTAAAACCTGTTAAATATTAAAAACTCTCAAGACCTTTTTTATTATTATTTTAATTAAATTGCAAAGCAGTGAGAAAATTAATTTGAATTATTCAAAGCAGCTTGAACCCCCAATGGTCGCCCAGCACTGAAAAACGAGAATAAAAACCTTAACAAATTATACTTAAGCAGTCCCATCATCGATTCTTCCTAGCTTTTGTGAAGACTAGTCGACGGTCTGGACTTTTAGCGGAAAGGTACATCATTATTTTCAGCAAGAACGGAAATCAAGGTTTCTGGTGAACCATACGATCATTGTGTTATGTTTTATGGAAAGATCATTGGGCGAGGTTACAATAACAGGAAAGGGGCTTCAACGGAATGAGGTTTCCATAAATTACTGCTTCCAAGCTTGCGAGACGTTCGGGTACTGGGGCAGGGAAGATGATTACAACCCTGAATTAAAAGAAAGATTCTTGGCGCAATTCACGTTGTTTTTCGACACGAACATAGTGAAAAGAGGGTTCTGGGAATAATAACTCCATAGCTAGCGCGTTCTGGCAAAAAATACCTGAATTATAAAAAAACTTGGATTTTCCCCGTCGAGGCAAATAGATAAGCAATCCTAACTTTGCCCAGTTGACTCTTTAAGAGCCCTGGTTGGATCTGGAATAAGGCATTTTGTATATAAAGCCCAATAGGCCTGTACTTTATGCTTTGTTATGACATGGCGAATGAACATTTCTTTTGTGCCATGTGTTATGCGAATCTCTATGATCAAGTTGTCTCAGGGATACTAAAAGTCAGAGGTCGGAAGAATTTTTTTCTCACTGACGAGCGTGGAGTTTTGAGAAAATAGTTTGGCCAATAATATTATATTTTTGAAGAAAAAATGGTTTAACGTGCGCCCCGCTGTGATCCCTGGCATGAAGCGTCCCGCTAGAGGGAGTATTTCTCCCTCCTTATCTCATCTCCTGGGATAGCTAAAACAAAATTAGGGACGAAATTTAAACGCACTTGGCGGGTTGAAGTGCCCTTTTTTAGGCGACCAGAGGTTAACAGCGCATTGACGGGTCTGCCACTTATTGACGGGCCCCAGATCTCGAACGTGTAGCAAACGGTAAACGGCGTTGGCTGCCCATCCACTCCATCAAACATTTGACCCATTTTGTCGGTCACATTTAGGTCAGGTCAAACTGCCCGTTAGGGATACATGAATTCGTTTCGGCATCACATCTGAACAAGTGATGAGCAAACACTTGAACTATATGAATCCTCTTGAGCGAATTGAATGATATATAATTTGACCTTGAGGTAATCAGATAACCTAACCTAGGTCGGTGGTCATTATAATGCATATCATTAGAACCGCAAGCCCGGCGTCTATGCGCTAAATAATAATACAACTCTTCACCATCGTTACTGAGTTATAACGTAAAACATTTTCCCTGTATTTCCATGAGGTCATGCTCGACCTACCTTGTCATCGATATAAAATACCGAACATGTTGAGACTCGGTGGGGCCTTTGTATATGTTTCATCGGATAGTTCACCCTGCTCCGACTTATGTATCTTAAACTTTTTTGAGGTCGGTCCTTGACCTGTACTGGTGACCTCCTGTACCTATCTTAATTTTCAGTTGTAAAATGATGGGGAGGTCGGGCACCCGGTGTTAAGCAGTGCTCCATAGTCTTACAGCAAGGTATTGCAGATTTTACCCCGTCTATTTTTACTGAGCGGAATTAGAGAAAAAAACTATAGACATCAATGGGGTCCTCTCATGGTGGTGAATCTAATTATTTATAATATGGTCATTATAGGTCAAATGGTTAAAATAGCTGATCTCAAAACAGATCAAGGTCACATGATGGCCTGGTATGGTCATGTTGAATATCAATCGCCTTCCCATGACCAAAATAATTACGATATGCTCATGTGGCCTCACAGTTTAGTTTATTTATTTATTTTATTAGGGCCACTGCCAACAGGCACACTTGCCCAATTATAGGGAGTATTGGCGTGGATGTTTAGAGATCCTCTCTACCGGTTCAAATCGGACATGGAAGGCACTTTCCCGCCGTTGGGATTGAACCCACGTTAATCCATGCTATCCAATCTGAATACACTAGGCCACCCGGCCCCCACATGAGCATTGAGAGGTCAAATGCTCAAAAACTAAACTTTATGTTAAGGTTCGTGCTGGGAATACATGGTATGAAATCTTTTAAGTTGATCTGTCCAATATTTACCGAGCAAGATTCATTTCTAGTTTTCACCGCAGGCTTATAATGGGGTCAGGGGTGGAAAAACCCATCAACTCACCAACCAGGGGATAGCGACAGACCCTGAACTTTGAAACCATCAAGCGCGACAGGAAATATCTATACAATACCAGTACAGTTCTGACTGGCTAAATAAAATGATAGTTTCAGGGAAGTTTCAAAGAAAAGAACTCACCCTGACAGGGTAATCACCGCGATGAACTAGAATAGATAACGCAAATTAGCTGCTTCGAATTCAGGGGTGTGGTAGAAACCATTTGATAAAATATGTCTTGATAAATTTTTCCCAACGCTAATTATGACACATTGGTCTGTCATTACCTTCCCCCTTCCTGCTTATATAAGTTCAATTTCTACGACTAGCTTGGAAATATCACAAATAATGTTTTGTGGCTAGAACGCATGTGAATGAACACCAATTACATATTAGTAGTTCCAACCCTCCCTTGCCTGTTAACTTACCACAATGCAGCGGTGGACGGGAGCCACAGCGCGCGACAGTCAAAACTTGCCGTTTGCATGGGCAACGACAGCTTTTATAATAAGACGACACCCAGTCATGGCAACTGGTTACTTCACTTCTCTGTCGGATGCGTTAGCTCATTCATTGATAATTATTTATCATTATCAGATGTAACTCTGCACGCGCATTCTTCAGATGGCAGGTAGCGCAGTCGGAAGGCCGCTCGACTTGTTAGTAGAGGATAACGGGTGTGATTCCCGAGCGCGGCCACTTTAAATTTTCCTTTTTCGTTAGTGCTGTTTTGCAGTGTCTGTGGCAGCGCTTACCCAAGTGGCAGAATTATGCATAGGTGTGTGATCTTCAGTAAGCCTCTTCGCGAATTCAGGAATATTATTGCAGGGTTGTTTTATCTATATAGGCACTATTTTTCGTACTATATGTGTGTTAGAAATTTCCTATATTTAAAAAAAATGAGAGCGACAGTTTTCAGTGTTTAACATTAGGCTTTTTTTCTTAATTTTTTTAACCCACTACCCATTTAAAAGGTAGGCAGGAGTGCCCTTCCGTACCCATGCGACCAAACTACACATTTTCCAGTTGTAAATTTGGGACATATATGTTAATATCTTACTTGAAGGTCGCACCACTCACCGCTCCATTTATTCTTTGCTTTACAAATGAAAACAAAAGTTGTTTACTGAGTATTTCCCCAAGCCTCTCCCGAAAAGAATAGTAGAACTAGTAACATTCGAGAGAAACTTGGGTACTCTAAAGTTGGTATTAGGTTGGCGAAAGGTTTGAGTTTTTTCCTCCCCTGAATGGGGTGACCAAATCTTCGACCCCATCTTAGGACAACAAAATGAAAGTTCCGAGATAGCATACATACTCCTCAATGACCTTCATACCATGAACGTTTGGAACTGATCAGTTGGTGGTTGTTCAGTTGGCGTAGCTTCAAACTCGTGATTTTGAGTTTTGAGATCAGGTCGCTTAAACTCGAATAGCTCCCCGACCTTACATAACCTGGCTTGAAAAAATTACTGGTCAGATGAATAAAGTTGATAAGGGATAAGGTACTGTAAGTGGTGTTGTTTTGCACCTCTTCGTTTCTGCCTCATTTGGAAGATACGAGGATAAGGACGAATTTCGCCCCCTCCTCCCCCAGCGATCCACGTCTTAACACGCACATTGACGGGGGTCTGAGCCACCTTCGCATTGACGGGGGGGGCGGGTACCCGCCCCCCTAAGATCTCGAGAACCACGGTAGGTAGCGAAAAACGGTAAACGGCGTTGGGCTCCCCCAATTATTAAGGTCACGAGAGGTCAAAACATGCCCGTCATAGGGATAACATGTAAAATTCAGTTTTTCGGGCATTACATCTGAACAAGTAAAGATAGAGCAAAACGACTTAAACTATATGAATCCTCTTAGCAAGCCGAATCTAATGATATATAATTTGACCTTGCTAGGTCAAATCAAGGATTTGACCTGACCTGAGGTCAGGTCAGGGTCAAATTATATAAAATGCATATCATTAGAACCGCAAAGTCCAGGCGAGTCTAATGCAGCCAAAATAAATGCTCTATCACCATCCGTTACTGAGTTATTCCGTAAAAACCATTTTTCCCATGTATTTCCAATGGAGAGGTCATGCGTCGTACTTGACCTTAGGTCATCGATATCAAAAATACCGGAACATATTTTAGAGAACTCGGTGGGGCCATTATGTGATATGAGTTTCAATCGGATAAGTTCCCCCACCTTGCTCCGACCTATGCTATCTTAAACTTTTTTTGAGGTCGGGTCACTTGACCTGTACTGGTGACCTGACCTGAGATGACCTAACCTTAAAATTTTCACAGAAGTTGTAAAAATGATGAGGAAAAAGGTATACCAAGTACGGCGGCGCTACGCGCCGCCGTTTATCTACTATCTCCGAAAAACCCGAGAGGGGCGGGTACCCGCCCCCGTCAATGCGCGTGTTAAAGCAGCGATAATTCAAGAGCAAACACAAGGACACCAAATTGCAATATGCGCCTCATATTTTGCTATTCAAGAACTCTTATCACTCAAAACTGGTAAGACTTTGCCAACCGCGACATTCAATTCAGCTGCTCCGGAGCGGTACTCAACGTTCAACATCGATGGTAATACGAGACGGGTCTAATGAATTTGCTAAGTAGTCTCCGGGGTCCTGCACGCACACTCCACCCCTTTGAGGCGTACCTGGCACATTGCTGCTGTCACCAAGTTGTCTCCTGGTGCACTGCTGACTTCCAACTCAGGTAGTTTAATTAAACTGTTCGATGTTAAATGGAGCCTGTACGAGGCCTGCGGCGCACGGATATCAGTTTGGACACATCCTCTGTACCTGAAAATTGTGATTTCTAGGATGACTGGAAGACTAATCAAGGCACTTTGCGGCATGGTCTATCTCCCGACCATCTCAATTCACATCCTCTTATAACGGTGTTATATTCCCTTGAAATTCATTATGAAGTTTAAAAGAATGTTTTGAATTTTTTCGTTTGCCATTTCAGCTTATATGAATATGTTTTTATCACACGTACGTGTGATAAAAAGACAAAAGTGCATCGAATTATCACATTTGAAATAAATATACTTGGTGACATTTTAAAGACCATTCTCTCATAACAGCATATAGTTCAGGTTCACAAAAAATTGAACTTTTCTTTTAACTTATTTTCCTCCGTGCATTGCCACAAAATATGCTTATTTAACACGCGCATTAACGGGCGTCTGAGCCACCTTCGCTTTGACGGGGGGTGGTGGGTATCCGCCCCCCTAAGATCTCGAGAACTACCTTAGGTAGCGAAAAACGGTAAACGGCGTTAGGTAACCAATCCACTTCTCCATCGAAAATATTTGTACTATTTTTTCAGATGACATTTAAGGTCACTAGAGGTCAAAACATACCGTCATAGGGATAACATGGAAATGAAGGTTTTCGGCTATTACATCTGAACAAGTAAAGATAGAGCAAAACGGCTTGATTTTTAACAATCCTCGCCGCACGCCAAATTGAATGATATATAATTTGACATTGCTAGGTCAAATCAAGCATTTGACCTTGACTTGAGGTCAGGTCAAGGTCAAATTAGATAAAATACATATCATTAGAACTAAAAACACAAGGTAAATATAATGCAGCTAAAATAAAAACTCTATCATCATCCGTTACTAAGTTACTCAGTTAAAACCATTTTTCTCATCTATTTTCAATGGAGAGGTCATGGCTCGTACCTGACCTTAGGTCATCGATATAAAAATACTGGAACATATGTTAGAGAACTCGGTGGGCCCATTATGTGATATGAGTTTCAATCGTATAAGTTTACCTTGTTCCGACTTATGTTATCTTAGAATTTTTTAGATGAGGTCACTTGACCTGTACTGGTGACCTGACCTGAGATTACCTAACCTTAAAATTTTGAAAAGTTGTAAAATGATGAGGAAGAAGTCATGCCAGTAGGCGGCGCTAGGCGCGCCGTTTTTCTGCTGTCTTCGAAAAACCCGAGGGGGTGGGTACCCGCCCTTCCCCGTCAATGGGCGTGTTAAAAGAGTCTCAGTTGAGTTTAGGTATCAACTTAAGAAAATAGCAAATATTATAAGAAAAGTGTAAATATAAGACGTTAAAAAAGAAGTCAGTCTGTAAACAACATCTTCACTGCACTGCCTCTATAGTGGGTTGAACACTAACTCTGCAAGAATATATGTATGTATGTATGAACATACGCACGAATGCATCGTCAATCGTGTGCGCTTGTACTTATGTATATAATGATATTCTAGACACAAGAGGAGTGACCAGGTTGTCAAATGTCATGGAATGTCCACATGTTGTTATAGCTCAGGTGCGACGCAGACCCGAGTTTTTTTGGGGGCACAAGTCTGCCTGCCTGGGCGTGGGAGCGAAATTTTTTTGCTCTAAAGACCTAGTGTAAACACCCTTTTCAGTGCTTGACAGACCTAGTATAAGCTACCTCTCCAAGTATATGGTCGCTGCGGGGGAGGGAGCAAAGATTTTTTGCTTTACAGACTTAGTGTAAACACCTTTTTCGAAAAATTTCCGGCGTTTGGGGGCCAAAAGATAGTTTGGCTCCCCCTGAGTACGCCAATGTTATAGCTCACCATCAGATAACTACACAAAGGTCATTTCGCATTCTCACCTGGATCATTACGGATGCCTTCATGTGTGTGCCGGCATGCACTCACTTGAACCACTTCAAAGACGGAATATACACTGTTGCGGAAACAGCATACGGCAAACTTGCTTTGAAGTGGTGCCGCCTGGGGCTAGCACCAATCAGGCTTACAAACTAAACCTGCAAACGTCATAATAATAGGCAGATACTGAAATATAATTTTTCTAATCGATGATTGTCATGCTGTGCTTCCAAATTATCACGCGAATTGACAGGGGGTGGGTATTTCCCCCTCTGTTTTTCGGATATAACATAAAAACGGTGGTGTGCGCCCTCCTTTTCTTTTTTTACACTTTTTTTCTCAAAATTTTAAGGTTAAGTCACCTCAGGTCAGGTCACCAGAACAGGTCAACAAGTGACATGGCCTCAAAAGAAGTTAAAGATAGCATAAGTCGGAAGAGGGTGAATTTATCCGATTGAAACTCATATCACACAATAACCCTAACCAGTTCTCCAAAACAAGTTCGGGTATTTTTATATCAATGACCTAAGGTAAGGTACGAGCCATGACCTCTCTATTGGAAATACATGGGAAAATGGTTTTAACTGAATAACTCAGTAATGAATAGAAATAGAGCATTTATTGCAACTGCATTAGATTTGCCTTGTGATTGCGGTTCTAATGATATTAATTTTACCCAATTTGACCTTGACCTGACCTCAGGTCAGGCTAAATCCTTGATTTGACCTAGCAAGGTCAAATTATATATCATTCGATTCGGCTTGCTGCGAGGATTCTTATAGTTTAAGCCGTTTTTCTCTATCTTTACTTGTTCAGATGTGATGTCCGAAAAACGTAATTTGCATGTTATCCCTATGACGGCATGTTTTTACCTCTCGTAACCTTAAATGTGACCTGAAAAAAATGGTTCAAATATTTTCGATGGAGAAGTGAATGGGCTATCCAACACCGTTTACCGTGTTTCATAGCCTAGCGTGGTTTTCGAGATCTTAGGGGGGCGGGTACCTGCCCCCGTCAAGGCGAAGGTGGCTCAGACCCCCGTCAATGCGCGTGTTAAACATCCAGGAACCTTAACACGCGCATTGATGGGGGCTGAGCCACTTTCGCTTTGACGGGAGGTGGCGGGTACCCTAGCCCTAACATCTCGAGAATTTTTACATAACACACAAGTTATATATACCTATATATATATATATATATATATATATTCGTATAGTGGGGCAGTACATTTTCTTTTGTACATTGTTTGTTGAAAAACCAGAGCGTATTTGCATTTGATTATTTTCCTTTTGTTTGTTCCAAGTGCCGAAATAAAGTTCTGTTTTCATTGCTGATATTATTAAGTAAGAAACCCACTGTTGACATGAATATGCAGAAGGTAGTTAGAAAGCAGGCTTACTAGTGTCTAGTTTCGGTGAATTGTTCACCATCATTAGAGTTATTACGCAGCGCCTATACATGACATCACATTGGAAAAACGATACATTACACAATCGAAAAGTTTCGTGTCGACAAAGTTCAAAGTGAATGTTGAAATTAGTTCAGCAGCATGACTTGAAAATTACAGGAGATAAACACGTGACAGTACACAGCAAACACTCTAACTGTAGCGACCCTTAATGCTGCCAGACACTGCAGACAGCAGGGCTAATAATAGCAATTAATCAAATAGCACTGCACAAAAAGTAAGGTTTTACCCCACATCTTCATGTTTTTCGATCATTGGAATTTGTTCATTAATGTGTAAGGCTTCCAGGATGAAGAGCTTCTGGTGGTCGGGGTGTGAGTCGATGATGTTAGTGTTTTCGACAAGCTCGTTTCTTGTGAGTGGATGGTTTTGCTTTATTCGCATGTGCTTTTCCGGTCCTCCGGTGGTTAGGTGCATCGTAAGACGACGTGATAGTGCAGTTGTGGTCGCTCCTATATAGTCTACGGGTTGATGACGCCGGCAGTCGTCATGAGGGCAGGTAAACTTGTAGACTACACAGGAGCGTTTCAGAGGCTTAGTCGTCTTGTTGATGTTGTTCTTCAAAATTCAGTTGTGGGTTTTCTTGTTTTTGTAGTATATAGCTAAGTTTATTTTGGTGTTGTCTTTGGTAGGTTTCCCGTTGTCCCTGATAATGTCTTTCAGGCTGAGCTCGTCTTCTTTGAGCGCTGGCGACATCATATTCTGGTAGCACAGCTTAATAGTGTTGGTCGAATTGTTGGAAGGCTGCTGGTCTGATTGCATTTGTCAGTTCAGCTGGGTCTTAGTCTCAGTGTCAATTTCATGATTGGAAAACCATTGTTAACTAGGACTTGTTTGAGTTTTTCTAGCTCCTGATGCAGGATTCCCAAGTGTTGCAATATTTGATCGCTCGTCGGACGTAGGCTTTGATGACGCTCATGCCCGCTTCACACCGCCAACGTAGCGTACGAGCGGACGGGAGCGGAACGTAACGGGCGAAAAATACAATACCTGAACTCTGACACTTTCCGTCCACCTCCACGCTCCGCTCCGTTCTCAGTGTGAAGCGGCAGTCGAAACACCGAACGTTCTGCTGCGTGTTGTTTACGTTTGCGGTTGCCAGATTTCAGGAGCGTAGCGGTGAAAAGATGGAAATATTCATCTTTTGAACGTACATGAGCGGAGCGTAATGAACGTTTGGTTTATTTGAAAAGTGTTTTTAAGTGATTTTGCGCTAATTGTGATTAATCTTTTTAGTGGAATTCCATCAATAAAGCAGGTAAGTTCGTACAATTCAAATTCAATGTTCTTGATACAAGATAAACAAAAACAGTGCTGCTTCTGACCTTGGTTCTGCTTTTCTGAGATGTAAGTAAACAAAAAGGAACTTTAATTTGGCCATCAATGGTTTAGAGGTGCATTTAAGAAAGGAATTGATTAGTAATGTAAAATTACTGACCAACTCGGGCAATCATAGACATAGGCATAGGCGGATCCAGGATTGCCGATCGGGGAGGGCACCTTCCGGGGGGGCGCCATCCGGACCAGGGGGCGCCACCATAGGCGGATCCAGGGGGCAAGGGGGGGGGCACGTGCCCGCCCCGATCGACCCTCGGCGCCCCCTGAAAGGTCGATGGCACCCCCTGAAATGTCGCTTCCCACCCCCCCAGGATACGAAAGTCGGCGCCCACCGATAGGATTTGGCGCCTACCTGATAGGTTTTGCCGGTCATAAGTGGCACCCCCCTGGTCCGGATGGCGCCCCCGGAAAGGTGCCCCCTCCGATCGGCAATCCTGGATCCGCCTATGGGCGCCACTTATGACCGGCAAAACCTATCAGGTGGGCGCCAAATCCTGTCGGTGGGCGCCGACTTTCGTATCATGGGGGAGGGGGTGGAAAGCGACATTTCAGGGGGCGCCATCGACCTTTCAGGGGGCGCCGAGGGTCGATCGGGGGCACGTGCCCCCCGTTCCCCTGGATCCGCCTATGGACATAGGCAGATCCAGGATTCCGAACCGGGGGGAGGGGGTGTCAGGGGAGGGATCCCGTACCAGTGGCGGATACAAAGGGCCAAGGGGGCTCAAGCTCCCCCTGTAAAATTTCTGAGTGCCCATAGAAACCTCAATATAAGGGGAAACATTTGGAGCCATAGGCGGATCCAGGATTGCCGATCGGGGGGACGCCACTTTTGACCGCCAAAACCTATCATGTGGGTGCAAAATCCTATCGGTGGGCGCCGATTTTCGCATCCTGGGGGAGGGAGAGTATGAAGCGACATTTAAGTTGGGCACCATCGACCTTTCAGGGGGGGTGCGTGACCATTTCAGGGGACGCCGTGGGTCGGTCGGGGGAGGGGGTAACGTATGTTTGAGGGGGCGCCATCAATCCTTTCAGGGGACACAATTAGGGGTGACAGATGTTGATTAGGGTGCTCGTGCGTAACTTTCCCGCCTGGGTAAGCTTATGCTGCCAAATTATGTGGGGGCAGTGAGGGGCTGTCATCCACATGATGTGGAGGGGGCACATTCCTTCTCTCGTCTGTAGTGGGGGAGCGAGCTGGGAGTGGTTTTCATGACTGGATAAAACTGCTATCAGCTGCCTCAGATGCTGCATTATTGTTGAGGGGGCATAGGCGGATCCAGGGGGGAGGCAAAGGGGGCACTTGTCCCCCCCGATCGACCTTCGGCGCCCCTAAAATGGTCACGGCGCCCCTCAAAGGTCGATGGCACCCCCTTAAATTGTTCGTTCCATGAATTTGTACGAATATGTTACACTTAGTAAATAGGAATCAATTTCTGTAGAGCCGTGCATTGCGGAATTATAAGTCTAAAATGTTTGACTTGAATAGTTTCCGAATTCGTTTCATAAATACGCCTCGTCCGTGGGCGGCTAAATTACCGATCATTCGCATCAAATAACAAATACCGGTGACTTATTCTGTCGCAGGAAACCCAGTTCTCGGCCCAAGCCGACCAGCAGCCGGAGGAAGCTGATAATCCTCCGAATGAGGCCCCCGCCCAGCCTCCGCCCGCCGAGACGCCACGCTCACGCCCCTCCACTGCCAGCACACCAAGAAGGCGCCCAGCAAAGAGGCCCGCCGACGCCACCTGGCAGCGCGATCTCGTGGATACCTGGAGAGAGGAGAAGCGGAGGGAGAACGATAGGATTAGCTGTTTCGTCTCGTATCTGGGTGTCCTCCTGCGCGAGGTCCCTGAGGCTCGCCTCGGGGACTTGGAGGGGGCAATCCTGGACCTGGTTCGTAAATATTAAATGTGGGTTAGTTGTTTTGTTCCTGTTTCCTCTCGTATCTTACTTGCTATCTTCACTTGCTTGACTGTTACCCTCCTCCACGGGTTATTGACATCTAGCGTTAATTTCGGTGTGTATGTCAATTAATACAACCGTAGCAGTCATTTTTCCTGAATTATTGTGTCAAAAACTGCAATGACATCGATGGTACTGCCAAATCGATCTACCGCGCTGCGAAGTTTGCTCAATGACTAGTTAACGGGTGTATTTAACGTACACCGCCTACTGCACAACAACCATCACACACACACACATATATTACAAACGTCACCGGGAACATGACCACATGGTTCACAGTCGCCGGTGCAACCGACCAATGCAGCAGTTGCTATCAGCGGCATGGGTTTAAGTGTCTCTTGCGTTCGTGGGCTGCTGTTGATCAACATGCGTGACGAAGACCTTTTGTTGATGCTGGCGCTTGGTGATAGTAGTGACACGCCACCACCAACTAGACGCATTTGGGTACGGGAATCCCTACAACACCGAAGCTCAAGAGGTGAATATGCTACCCTGCTGCGCGAGTCAGGCAGAACCCAGAAGAGTTTTATCGGGCCTACCGTAGGACTGCAGAGAGGTTCGACCAACTGCTGGAATACGTCGCATCCAGAGCACAATTACAAGGTGGCAGAGCGGAGACAGAATGGCTATATTTTTGCCCGTTCATTCAGTAAGCGCAGGTAAATCGACTGGTTCTCTGAAAAAATTAAATTTCGCAGCGCTGAGCTGTGGAGCATAAATCCTGGAATTTAGTGTCATGATCTGGCAACCATTACCATATTCAATACGCTTCAAGGGCTGCGATTGGCTAATACTCATCGTGACGTTAGCAAATGTTGTCACACCAACACCATGACAACTGTGACCTAATGCGAAAGGTACATTTCAGGTAGGTTTTCTGCTTTTGTCTTCGGAAATTTAGAGTTTCAAGACAAATGATATATAGAGTATCGGGTTTTCCGACTTGCTTTACAACTTGGCTATGTCAGTTAAAATCACGTTATAAAGGTGCCACATTCACTCTAAACCCCAACAACTACCATTATATCTTCCAACAGGGAGAGAAAATGCGTTCAGCATCATGGTCCATGAATTTCATTAGATCAGAACTTTAAGCATGAATAGCAGACACAAGTGAGGAGTTTCAACACTAACGCTATGGCGTTGACTGGAAAGAAATGGGTTGAAAAGTGCATGCCACCCCCCTCATAAAACCCGAGTCCTCCGCCGCTACTGGTTCAGTTCTGCCTCCCGCGACGAACCACTTTATCTTGCCACGGGACAGTGCCCTCTGGCGAAACGAAGTAGGCGGCGAAACGGTCACGCACATCCATGGCCCGCCTAGAGGGATTGTTAGCACCGGTGCGGCCAATATTTTTGAGGCCGCTCCCGACATCCTCCGTGCGCCATCCACCGTGGACAACCACACCCTCCTCGTCGTTATCGACGTCCTCGCGAGAAATGTAAGTTTTATCGCTTGAGATACCATCACGGTGGCGCAGGAAGTTGTGAAGGATGCACGTAGCCTTTACTACGGCATCAGCAGTCTCGATTTTGGCCTGAATGGGCTGCCTTAGAATACGCCACTTGCTGACCATGATGCCGAACGCGTTTTCGACAATGCGCCGAGCGCGACTTAATCGGTAGTTGTACACTGCGCGACGGTGGTAACCAGGGTCAGACTCAGCACATCCCAGACGGCGTCCAGGATATGGCCTCATGACCTGCTGCTTCAGCTGGAAGGCCTCGTCGCCCACAAACACATAATCCAGCCCCCCACCTTCAGCTACAGGCAACTGAAGTGTGCCATGCTCTAATCGCTGGCCGAATTCCGAACGGGCAAAAATACTAGCGTCATTCTGTCTCCCATAAGAGCCAACATCCACGTAAGTAAAACAGTAGTTGGCGTCAGCTACTGCTAGCAGGACACTGCTGAAGGTTCCCTTATAGTTGTGGAAAAGGGAACCGGACAGCTTCGGAGACTGCACCAGGACGTGCTTGCCGTCGATGGCTCCTGAAAAAAACGGATTCCTTACAATAATGTGAACAGCTGAGCTGGAAAGTTAGAGAAATACAGTATAGGGCATTGGAATCTCGCAGCAGGCGGAATCGAATAATAGAAAATGTGACCTTGCTAAGTACAATCAGGTCAAATCTAGAAGTTGACCAGCGTTTTTGGTGCATCATTTGCTTCACATTCCAACTGTTATATGACATTTAAATGTCTATCTCATCTATCATTGTCAGTTTAAGGCTTTTTACAAGTTCTTGCCACTTTTTCCTGGGAAATATCGGTATTATACCGGTATTTTGCCAATACTGGTGATAACACCATACATCTCAGATTTGATGAAAATTTGTCACAGGGGTTGTCCAGAGCGGAGATTAAAATGTTTAACCTTCGCCCGGGTGGGGGGTCTTTTTAGACCCACCCCCTCGGGTTTTTCCAAATTGACCAAAAAACGGCGGCGCGCACGCTGCCAAACTTGGTCTAGCTGTTCCTTAATCATTTTTACATCTTTCCTGAAAATTTTGGCTCAAGGTCATATCAGGTCAGGTCACCAGGTCAGGTGAAGTGACCTCACCTCAAAAAATACTTAGGACGGCATAACTAAAAGAAGGGTTAATCGATCAAGTTGAAACTCATACCACATATTGGGCCCACCAGAAGCTACAACATTTGTTCCGGGATTTTTTATATTGGTGACCTAAGGTCATGTGCAGAGCATGACCTCCCCATTGACAATGCATGGGGAAAATCACGAAATGAGCTTTTCTCAGTAAGTATGGATGGAATCAACTTCAAACATTGGTTGCGACTTGCTCTTAGCCCATTTCTGAAGCTGATACCAAAATATTTGACTTGTGACCTTTAAAAAGGTCACCTTAGGTCAAATAAGCATTTTTTGGTGTTTTTCTCTATAAATTTTGAATAAACTAGGATAGAGCTTTTATTTTGTCACCGAAGTGTTTGTATAGTCACTGGAAGTCAAATGATATACATCATGACTATACCAGGTCAAGTTGGGTCAGACCGTTGACCTGGGTCAGGTCAAATTCTTAAATTTGACCTGGCATAGCGATATCATATATCATTCGATTCGTATTGACGAGAGGATTGCAATGGTGCATAAACTATGGCTGTATCTTGTTTGGTTTGGAAGCTATTAGCGAAAAAGTAAACGCCTTTATGCATGGGTGGCTATGGACATTTCCAAGAATATGCCCAATATTTAGTGACCTGTAGCTCCCTAGGCTTTGACCTGACACGAAAATGAATGCCACTGTAATGAAAGCGCATCTCAAGAGCTTTCGAATGGTGTTAGAAAAATGTTTCTAGCTATCATAGTTTCTGAGATATAGGAGGTTTTCTTAGTACACCTCATATTAGCGATTTTGACCTCTGGTGACCTTGATATTGACCTGACAAGAAAAATGACCGAAGTATTTTCGATATCATTTTCGAAGAGCTTTCGATTGCCGTTTTGCGCTTTTTTCTAGCTCTCTTAGTTTTTGAGATCGTGGGGTTACTTTTTGACCTAGCATAGCCAATATGCATATTAATCGACTCGCAATAGCAATTCGAACACAATAGTATCAAAATAAAAGCTGTACCATCATTTCATGCAAAGTTATTGACCAAGTCTGAAAACTGCGTAAGTAGCCCCAGATGACTTATCAGAGGTCACAGGTCCAGAATTGCAACATGAGCCTGAAAAGGTGCCAAGGATACTACGATTTGGAGAATATTAACAATATATATATTTATAATATATATATATATATATATATATATATATATATATATATACAAATATTAACAATATATAGGTAATAAAAAGTACCACGCAAAATCGGTATGACTGCATATAATTTTTCCAACATTTCCGATGCACCATGAACCTGTCAAGCATTGAAATTCAATCGGTAACGACAATTTGTGTGCTTTTCTTTTAAATGGCATTAAAGGTCAAGTTAGGTCATTTAATCAGTTTACAAGGGTCGTTTCAGATCCAAGGGACAAATAATGACACGAAACCTGCGGTAGGTAAGTGATCAGATTTCATTTGACATCCATATTAGCCATGTTGTAGCGCATCTCACGAAAGGTACTTCCAATGAGCGTTTTGCCCTAGGTGATGACCTCTGTGAACTGTTACTTAATCTGAGTTACAAAGAAAATCATTCACTAACGGTTAGATTGCACCCTGAGGATCACCCAAAAGGACTTTTCCAAAAATTTTTAATTTAAAGAAAAGGTCACAAGGTCAAGAGCTCAAAACCTGACCCGAGGTCAAATTTTTTTTATTATATGGCCCATTGTATTTCCTATCCATCAATATTTCTTTTGATTAATTTCAATCAGCCCCTTTTACGATCTACAATTATTTCTGCTTCAATATTTGCGTTGACCTCGAAAATTTGATGACCTCTATCTGGTGACCTCTTCGACCTTGGGATCTGAAAATGGGCCCAAATTTGTATTTTGTATAGGGGATCTGTGGTACAAAATTTTTGGAAATCTGAGAGGTCATGGTGAACTTCTTGGTGGCTACCTGGACGATTTGCCCTGGAATGACCCATATGCTCCAATCCGATAGATGTACCCATATCTTACTTATGCCACCTTAAACATTTTTGGAGGTGAGGTCACTTGACCTGCACTGGTGACTTGACCTGAGATGACCCAACCTTAAAATTTGTTTAAAAACTCACAATCAGTAGTTATTTACAAACAACTCACCTAGACAGTGCGGGAAGTTCCACCTCTGTTCGAACTCTTCAGCGATGTCGAGCCATTTCTTGGTGTCAGGCACAGGCATTTCAAGAGGTGCCAGCTCCTCCCACAGCGTGTTGCAGACCTCCGGTATTATGCCGCTGATGGTGGAGGCCCCTACACGGAAGTACCGCGCCACGTCCTGTTGACTCATGCCGGAGGCAAGGTATCTGTCAAAGAGAAACAATCGATGTGACACCGAAGCTTGAAGCATGGTTTGCGGCGAGCTTTTTTCCCATGGAGAGCTTTTTAAGAAAATGGTACGCACTGTTCAAACATTTCAGAAAAACAATAATACAATTCAAACGGTGTCAAAAAGAGCATTGAAATATTGTTTAATCCATAAAGATGGGGAAGAGCTGTGTAGATTATAAAAAGCAGACACAAAATGTTTATTGCATATTACCACACAATATCATCTCAGATCCGATTACCGATAACAAAAAAAAATCGGCAAGATTAAAAAAGATCAGATAATAGAAAATCAAGCAAATTCAAACAAATTAAACAAACAAGGCAGTGAACCATCAATGAATCAATAGATGTCACGCTGGTCGCAAATAGGGATGAAATCATAGTTAGCCTGTGTGTTCTGTCCTGGTGTTCTGAGAATGAGAATACACTGTATATGGTTCCAAGAAAGATCATCTTACGCCCGTGTAACGTCACATCACGGCCCGGCATTCGTTCCTGTGAGGGTGGGGGGGGCTGGCATGATTTGCCGGCCTTTGGCGATCAAAACATAGCGGAAGAAATTCAAAAATAAACTATATACAGGGAAATTTTATTTCGAGTTCTAGGACTTTCTTATCCCTCACCCCACCGGGGGCCATCGATGCCCCCTAAGGTTTTTCCGGGATAGCAGAAAAACGAAAAGGCGCAGCACAGCGGTTGAGGGCTTTACCTCTCACTGCATCATTTTGCCACCATCCCTGAATTTTTTTACCCCGGGTCACCCAAGGTCAGGTCACCAGACGAGGTCAACCAAGGTCACCTCACTTCAACTTTAGAGCTCTGTAAGAGCTACATTTCGAAGTCGATCGATTTGAAACTTCCTACACTTTATAGCCTCTCCAGGGTCTACAAGGTGTATATCCGGGATTTTTCGATTTCGTGCCTTGAGGTCAGGTCACGAGGTGACCTCTATCATTGAAAAAGCATGGGGAAAAGCTGTCTTATGATCTAAAAGTCACAAAAGCGATTGAAAATGCTCAGCTTGATCAGAAAAGCGTTCTTGGACACCCTTTCACGGATTCCAGGGACCATATTTCCCATTTGACCTCTCCAAGGTCATCCAAGGTCACCAGGGGTCAAAAACAGTATTTTGACAATAATTTTTGACCTGTATAGGCTAGAGCGCCGAAACAAACACCATCGTGTTTGTCTCGTCATTGGCTTTCATTTGATATACGGCAAGGTCACTTTCCTGACCTTTCGTGACCTCAGGTCATCTTAGATCACGAGGTGACCTCTGGAGGTCAAACCACTGCCGGGAGGTCTTTACGTTTCACATAGCGGAAAAAGTACTGCCAATTTCCTATCAAATGTACTTTACCATACCTCAATAGCTCTAATGGCATAAGAGTTATGCCCAGTTTGCTCAAGCATTGCATATTTGAGTGAAAATAGCCGATCTTGACCTAATTTGACCTCTGGAGGTCAAACCATTGACCTGAGCACTAAAGCATGTGAGGTAATTTCTTACTGAATTCACGCGAGCTTTCTATTGCACTTTGCAGATTTGCGGTAACGCCCATATTTTCGGGGTTAGAGAGAGGGGTCCATCGATGCCCCCGGTGGGGCGAAGGTGTCGCTGGACCCCCGGTGGGACGCGGGTTATGTAACTAAAGGTAGGCTAAGATTACAAATTTACAAAATAATTTTGAAGTTAGCTTTTGAAAGGCGCCTATTGCCTTATTTTTTATCCCGGATCCGCCCATCCTGGATCCGCCCATGATTCAGACCCAATTACAAATATTAAAATTAACCTTACATGGATATTTTCTGGCTGTGTGCAAGTGTATCTTATTGGCCCCCATTGGGAGGTAAGAAGGGAACAGTGTTTTGACTCCCAGGTTGATGGTTGTAGAGAGACACAAGGGCATGCTGAATTTTCAAATTATATCTGTGGTAATTCTTTACATTTTTCCACTCAATCTTCAAGTGTAAAATTTTTACGGCAATTTAATAATCATGTTGTTTATGAACTTACCCAAAAGTGCACGGGTACAGAACTGTTTAAGAAATTTGTCACTTAATTTACAATTACACAACAAGGGTTAAATGGTTAAATTGACTCTCACTGCAGGTGCTGTAACCTTTGAATTTTCCACTTACACTATATTTTCCAGTATGAATTATACACTCAGTGCCCACACAGGACCAGTTCTGGGCACTGGGGGAGGCAGTCTAGCTATGGCTCCCTCAAAGCAAAACAAGTCAGGGGGCAAACTGTGGCCAGAGTTCCCAAAAACATATAGGTACCCAGTAATGGGAGAAAATGACCCATAATTGAGAATGCTACTTATAAAATTATAATTCATATTCCCCTTACTTTTAGTGCAACGCATTGGCGGACGCAGGGGGGGGCAATCCGGACATGCCCCCCAAGCACTAGAGGGGGGAAACTATCTTTTGGTCCCCCAAACGCCGGAGAAATTTTTGAAAAAGGTGTTTACTCTAGGTCCGTAGAGCCAAAATATTTTTCGCTCCCCCGAGAGCGAGCATGTACTTGGAGAGGTAGCTTATTCTAGGTCTGTCGAGCACTGAAAAAAGGTGTTTACACTAGGTCTGTAGAGCAAAAAAATATTCGCTCCCACCCCTTCCCCTCCCAGGAGGAGAGGCAGTCATGGGTTTGCCCCCAAAAAAAAAAACTCGAGTCTGAGTCCGCCCCTGGTGCAACATCCCAAACCTAAATCTAAAATTGAGAATAAGGTGGTGATGCAATTGTCATAATCCTAGCCCTGGATGGGAATTTAAATAAAAAAATATCAGTATTATCTGGACAAGATGTGCCTTATTTGTATTGAATCTGCCGTCCTCTTGCACTGCATCCCAATCAATCTAATTGTGAGCTAGCCGCCCACCATTGGCGGACGCAGGGGCCATGCTCCCCCCCACCAATGCGCTGGAGGGGGCCAAACTATCTTCTGGCCCCCAAAGGCCGGATACATATTTGGAAAAAAGGTGTTTACACTAGGTTTGTCGAGAAAAAATATATCCACCCCATGCCATGAGAGCGATCATGTTCTTGGAGAGGTGGCTTATGCTAGGTCTGTCGAGCACCCAAATTGCACGTCCCACCCCAAGACTCGAGTAGGTATGTGTTCGCCCCTGCCGTCCACATAGGTACATGGATATTATCCTAATGGGTATGCCTACCTAAGCAAGAAATACACACTGTCAATGGTTGCTCAATATAACTGTCATCAGAAATTTCAACATCTGAATATTACTGTGTTTAAATGATGCTCACCTGATGGTCATTGCCAGGCGCTCAGCCTCGGGAATCGCCGCCCGATAATTCGTGTCCTCCCGATGAAGGCGTGGAGCAACACACTCCAGCAGTTGATCGAACCTCTCTGGAGTCATACGATAGGCTCGATAAAACTCTTCTGGGTTCTGCCTGGCCTCGCGCAGCAGGGTAGCATATTCACCTCTTGAGCTTCGGTGTTGTAGGGATTCCCGTACCCAAATGCGTCTAGTTGGTGGTGGCGTGTCACTACTATCACCAAGCGCCAGCATCAACAAAAGGTCTTCGTCACGCATGTTGATCAACAGCAGCCCACGAACGCAAGAAAGCAGTAAAATCAGTTGAAAAGGCACCCAGATTACTCCCGAGCCCGCGCAGTGTTTAAACAACGACGCACGACGCCTTCCCGAACGTTCCGCTCGCTGTTGTTCCGTTCAGCGTTTGCCAGATCTCCATGACAACCAGTTTTCCCCCAAATCCCAAGATTTGGTGATACGTTCCAAGATTTCCTTGAGTCTTGGGTTATTGTTTAACTTTCGCCCGTTACGTTCCGCTCCCCGTCCGCTCGTACGCTACGTTGGCGGTGTGAAGCGGGCATCAGACGGTACCGCTCAGGGCACTCGCTGTTCCCGTTCATACACCGACCGGTGTTTGTGGGCTTGCGGTAGACTTCTGTCTTGAGAGTTCCGTCGCTAGCGTCAATGTTTAAGGCCAAGAATGCAATAGGGTTGTTGTTTGCGACATCGATGGTGAACTTGAGGACGGATTTTTCTTCTAGTTTTGACTTTTAGCTCGGTTAGTTGCTATATGTTTTGAACTTGGTCGTATATATCATCAATATATCTACAATATATGTCTGGTTTGAGCTCCATGTCTTCCAGCTCCTGCTCCTCGACATACCCCATGTATACATATTAGCGAGGAGTCAGCCGAGAGGCGAACCCATCGCCACACCATCCTTCTGTTTATAAAGATCTCCTCTTGGACTGCGGAAGAGTGCTTCTGACGTGCAAGCCTGCAACATCTTCCTGAGGAGAATCTGTGGCAAGTTCAGGGGCGGCGGTGTCGCGTGGTAGTACACGAAGTTAATTATGATGTTGATGGTATCTAGTACCGGCACATTAGTGAAGAGGCCCTCGACGTCGAGGGATGCCATCACGCCGGTTGGTTGACAAGAGTGAATTATATCAACGAAGTCTCTGGTGGAGTTGAGACTGTACTTGGCTGGTACATATGGTGTTATCAGATGGCAGAGTTGTTTGGCTAGGTCGAAGGATCATGGATAGAGAAGACTACTTCCAGAAAATGGACAGAATCCTTTCAGACGAGTCAAAGTTCACAGGAGTGACAGTAGACACCACAACTCAACTGAAAGCGAAGGTCAACTCCATGATCCACGCTACCAACGCATTGATTGGAGGAGTTCACTTTAAGGAGATGGCCTCTCCAAGGTCATCCAAGGTCACCAGGGGTAAAAAACAGTATTTTGACAATAAGTTTTGACCTAATTATGCTAGAGCGCTGAATCAAACACCATCGTGTATGTCTTGTCACTTGCTTTCATTTGATATACGGCACAGTCACTTTCTGTGCTTTCGTGACCTCAGGTCATATTAGGTCACGAGGTGACCTCTGGAGGTCAAACCACTGGTGGAAGGTCATTACATTTTACATAGAAGAAAAATGTCTGGCATTTTCCTATCCAATATACTTTACCAGATCTCTATAGCTCTAATGGCATAGGAGTTATGTCCAGTTTGCTTAAGCATTGCATATTTGAGTGAAAATAGCCGGTCTTGACCTAGCTTGACCTCTGGAGGTCAAACCATTGACCTGAGCGCTTAAACATGGGAAGCAATTTTTATGGTGACCTTGGATGACCTTGGAGAGGTCAAAGGGAAAATATGACCCCTTTAACCCGCGCCCCACCGGGGGGTCCGGCGCCACCTTCGCCTCACCGGGGAGGCCATCGATGGCCCCCTCTAACTCCGAAAATATGGGCGTTAGCGCAAATCTGCAAAGTGCAATAGAAAGCTCGCGTGAATTCAGTAAGAATTACTTCGCATGTTTTAGTGCTCAAGTCAATGGTTTGACCTCCAGAGGTCAAATTAGGTCAAGATCGGCTATTTTCACTCAAATATGCAATGATTAAGCAAACTGGGCATAACTCTTATGTCATTAGAGCTATTGAGGCCTGGTAAAGTACATTTGATAGGAAATTGCCAGTACTTTTTCCGCTATGTGGAACGTAAAGACCTCCCGCCAGTGGTTTGACCGCCAGAGGTCACCTCGTGACCTAATATGACCTGAGGTCACGAAAGGTCAAAAAGTGACCTTGCCGTATATCAAATGAAAGCCAGTGACAAGACAAACACGATGGTGTTTGTTTCACCGCTCTAGCTCAATTAGGTCAAAAGTTATTGTCAAAATACTGTTTTTGACCTCCGGTGACCTTGGATGACCTTGGAAAAGTCAAAGGGCAAATATGACCCCTGGGATCCGTGAAAGGGTGTCCAAAACGTTGTTCTGAGCAGTCTGAGCATTTGCAATCATTTTTGTGGCTTTTATATCATGAAATAGCTTTTCCCCATGCTTTTCCAATGGGAGAGGTCGCCTCGTGACCTGACCTCAGGGCACGAAATCTAAAAATCCCGGATATACACCTTGTAGACCCTGGAGGGGCCATAAAGTGTAGGAAGTTTCAAATCGATCGACTTTGAAATGTAGCTCTTACAGAGCTCTAAAGGTGAAGTGAGGTGACCTTGGTTGACCTCGTCTGGTGACCTGACCTTGGGTGACCCGGGGTAAAAATTTCAGGGATGATGGGAAAATGATGCAGTGAGAGGTAGAGCCCTCAACCGCGGTGCTGCGCCTCGTCGTTTTTCTGCTATCCCGGAAAAACCTTAGGGGGCCATCGATGGCCCCCCGGTGGGGCGAGGGTTAATCCGTGAAAGTGTGTCCAAGAACGCTTTCTGATTAAGCTGAGCATTTTCAGTTGTTTTGTGACTTTTAGATCATAAGACAGCCTTTCCCCATGCTTTTTCAATGGGAGAGGTCACCTCGTGACCTGACCTCCAGGGCACGGAATCGAAAAATCCGGGATATACACCTTGTAGACCTTGGAGGGGTCATAAAGTGTAGGAAGTTTCAAATCGATCGATTTTGAAATGTAGCTCTTACAGAGCTCTAAAGTTGAAGCAAGGTGTCCTTGGTTGACGTCATCTGGTGACCTGACCTTGGGTGACCCGGGGTAAACAATTTCAAGGATGGTGGGAAAATAATGCAGTGAGAGGTAGAGCCCTCAACCGCGCTGCTGCAACTCATCGTTTTTCTGCTATCTTGAAAAAACCTTTAGGAGGCCATCGATGGCCCCCTGTGGGGTGAGGGTTAATAAGGAATCGGTTTGCTTCAAACTGGTGCCAGCCGTAATACTTCCCTGTTCTTCCTTCCTTGATTTGACAAGTAATGTCTTTGCAGCACGGTATCGTACCGCTGGGTCGCGCCTGCAGTCAGGCTGGCGAGGGTTAACCCCGGTGGGGCGGGGGTTAACCCATTTGGACAAGCATGACAGTGGGATTTTCCGGAACATGTGGGTGGTGCTAAAGCCGAGCAAACTAGATTTCTGCTTTAAAAAGACTAACTACCAGCGGAGACGCACGGCCCGCCTATATTGCAAAAGGTGTTGCGATTGGACACACGGGGTCATATGGGCTTGTTTCCTTCAAATTTCCTGCGGAGCCGTCAGCTCAGACTCAGAATAGACAGCGAGCAGCGAGAGCAGGAAAACGGAACGACCCAGGGCAGCGTGATCTCTGTCACAATGTTCGCCATCGCAATCAACAGCGTTACAGGCAGCCTATTACCTAACATCAACATAGCTATGTTCGTTGATGATTTCAGCATGTGGGTTAACGGCGTCATTCATAGCCATTGCAGAGGGGTATCTGGAACTCGGACTGACAAAGTTGCAGCAGTGGTGTGCAAAAAATGGCTTACAATTATTAAAAAAACATACCCTTCAGCCGCAGGCGCAGCCCCTGCGATAACCCCACAGTAACCATGAATGGAGAAATAATACAGGCGATTAGGCACGGACCCTCAATTGCTTTCACTTTTGACTGTAGATTTACCTATATAGATCATTTTAAGGACTAAAGAGAAAGGTGTTCCAAGTCTCTAAACATTCTGAAGGTTCTAACCAAGCTCAAGTGTGGTGCAGACAAAAAATAACACTTTTGATGCTATACCGATCGTTAAATCGATCGAAACTTGAGTACGCCTGCATGGCATACGGCAGTGGTCGAAAAACCTACCATTTTGTCATTCTAAATGTTGACAGGCCAAGGTGAGCAAGGTGACAAAAATCAGCCGACATGTTTCCTCGAGACAAATACGGCGACAAATCGCCAAAATTGGCACCTGCAACTTGAACTCGTACTGTTTTTTAAGCAACTAGGATGATCCAGGAGTATCAATTGGTATCCTACTAACGCAAAACGTGTCACATTTTGCAGCCATTTTGGTGACACATTTATGGTTTGATATTTTGAATGGTGACACATTGAACAATTTTTTTGGCCCCTGTGATACGGTTCAGGCACGGAGACAGCAAACGCTCTGCTAGATACTATATATCAGCAAGCCATTTGAGCCCCAATTGGTGTATTCTGTACATCGCCTACTGTCAGCATGCTCGTCGAGGCAATCGAGATGTCGATAGACCTGCGCCGCTTTATCCTCGCGAGGAAATACGTTATGAAAATAAAACAGTCCCCAAGTCATCCAACATACAGTAACCCATTCTTTGATGACACCAGACCTCCGCTAGAAAATAGACTCTCAAGCAGACAACCTACTCTCAGAATTTGCGCGAGCCTGAGGGAAGCAGGAGTTAATTATAAAGATATTGAGACCTTCCAGACTTCCTCAGTAAAGAAATGGCCCCTCCCAGAGACTCCAGGACGACACCATCTTACTTGGTAAGACCAAAGATCTGCCAGCTAGTGCGGTTCAGCATATCTTCTGGGAACATGTAAATGATTAAATGATACATAGCCAGGTTTTAATGTTTACTATTTAGACGGATCTAAGACGGAGAGCGATGTCTGATGTGCGTATGTAAGTGATGGAATTTAAAAACGTTATACACTCCATGTGACAGCATCCGTCTTTACTGCATAACTTAACCTTCGCCCGGGTGGGGGGGTCCTTTTAGACCCCCCTCGGGTTTTTCCGAAGTGACCAAAAAACGGCGGCGCTGCCAGACTTGGTCTAGCTTTTCCTTCATAATTTTTACATCTTTCCTGAAAATTTTAGCTCAAGGTCATATCAGGTCAGGTCACCAGACCAGGTGAAGTGACCTCACCTCAAAAAATGCTTAGGACCGCATAACTAAAAGAAGGGTTAATCAATCAATTTGACACTCATACCACATATATTTTTTTTTACATGCAATTCTATTGCTAGAAAAGGTCCGCCACCCATTTAATCGGGTAGCCAGGCGTGCCCCCTCCGCGATCCCAACGACAACAGTACCCTTACGTTAACACCACCAGAACATAAAATATTACAAGTCGCGGCACGCCCTGCTAGGAAAAAGAAAGTAACTTAGAGAAAGCATAATAAATATCAATACTATTAGTAAAAACTGCCAGTAGTAGCTCCCTGTAAATATACAGGGAGCAGGAATACAGGTCTATTTAGGTTAAATGCACAATAATTTAGCTCATTACCGGTTAGATTGTTAGTCTTTTTCCAAACGGGACTACCCAAAACTGGAGATTCGTGTTAGCCCCTCCGAGATTCTGGCGAAAAGATAGAGGCCTAGTAACATTCGCCAGAGAACTCGGAAGACAGTAAGCAAATTAAGGCAGACATGCAGGCATAGGCAAGCAGGCAAGCAAGCAAGCAGGCAACTAGCAAGCAAGCGCAGCAGGGAGTCAGACGCACGCACGCACGCACGCACACACGCACACACACACACACACACACACACACACACACACACACACACACACACACACACACACACACACACACACACACACACACACACACACACACGCGCGCGCGCGCACACGCACACGTACACGTACACGTACACGCACACGCACACGCACACGTACACGTACACACGCACAACGTCCATGTAACATGCACAACGCCCATGCAACATGCACAACGTCCATGCAACATGCACAAGGCCCATGCAACACGCACAAACCTACACATATACACTAGGAAGCATTTATTGGGACACAATTACAGTCTTCAATGTGCAGCCCCATTACCAAGGTTCACATGTCTTCCCCACTATAAATTTCACGGCCATGGTCACGTTGGTTACTAATTATTTGTTCTATATTTGGCAAGGAAGATATCCCTTACATGTTTTTTTAGTGTGTTTTTTGTTTAGGGGTACATCTTCCGTAGTCCTAAATTTGGCACATAAAGTTTTATTCCAAATTTCTGGTGCAGAACATGTAATAGAAAATTTTCTGTAATTTGTGGTGGCTAAAGGTACTTCAAAATGTTGTACTAGTCTAGTGTTATTTGCTCGGTGGAGTTGAAACATTGAAGACATCACAGTTGGCATCGTACCATTCAATACATTTGATAGAATAACTATTTTTGTTGCGATACTAGTTCTGGAAACTTCAGAATTTTTAGCTCAAGAAATAGTTCATTCGTTGGATAGTAAAAGGGTTTCTTCGTTATAATTCTAACTGCTCGTTTTTGAAGTTTAATGATTTTATCTAGTCTGGATTCATAATTACTACCCCAGACAAGCGCGCAATAATTTAAATGGGGCAAGATTAAGGCATTGTAAAGACAAAGTAATTCACGTGTTGACATAAAGAATTTAACTCTGCTCATTATGCCGAGATTCCTACTTATAACTGTGGATAAATTTGAAATATGAGAGTCCCATTTTAATTTTTCGTCAATATTTATTCCTAGATAACGTATATTTTTCGCCCTTGAGATTTGTACACTGTTCAAAGTCACATCAAGATTTTCCAATGCACACCCAGAGTAAAGTTGATAATGTGATTTAGACGCGTTTAATGATAGACGATTTGCTTTGAACCATTCTGATACTTTAGGCAGGATATTTTTTATCTTAAGCTGAAGCTTTGCTGAATTTTCTTCTGTTATGATAATAGCAGTGTCGTCCGCAAACAAGTAGAATGTACAGTCATTTGATACTTTATAAAGGTCATTTATATATACTATAAATAACAAAGGCCCTAATATTGATCCCTGTGGAACACCAGTGTCTATTTTTCTAGGTTTTGATAGAGTTTCATTTATCCTTGTCGTTTGATATCTGTTTGATACATAGGAGCAAATGATTTTATATAATTTTCCATGTATGCCAATTTTATTTATTTTACGTAAGAGTATACTTAAACTAACCGTATCGAACGCTTTTTTCAAATCAAGATATATTCCACACGAAACATGACCGTTTTCCAGAGATTTTGTCACATTGTCATAGAGGTGCGCCAATGGCATATAGGTACTATGCTTCTTCCTAAAGCCGAATTGCAATGGGTACAAAATATCATGTTGAGTCAGATAATCCGAAAAGTAATTATAAATCAGTCGTTCAAGAATCTTGGAAAAAATGGGCAACAAGGAAATGGGACGGTAGTTTGTGAATTTATCATTTTCGCCAGATTTATAAACAGGCACAATCGATGCAATTTTCAAAATATCTGGGAACACAGCATTTTGTAAGCAAATGTTGAAAAAGTATGTCAAGTTGTTAAGGCATCTTTTGTAAGTGCAAAGGAGGAGATGAGTATTTATGCCGTCAACGCCACCACCCACAGAATTTAGCGATTTGATAACATCCTCAATCTGTTGCTGGTTAGTTGAGAGTTCCGAAAGATGTGGGGGATGTGTATAATTTTCAATATAACTTGTTGGATCTACATCAGACACTGGGATTTCCTTTTCAAGTTTCGAACCTACGGAAGAGAAAAAATCGTTGAAACCATCTGAGATATCCTCATTTTCATAACGTTTGTTTTTCTCGTCAGTGAAAACTTTGGGGTATGAGCTAGTTTTAGAGGTTTTTCTATTAATTACTTCATTTAGTAAATTCCATGTTTGTTTTCCATCACCCTTATGCAACTCAAACATGTGTTTATAATAATCTCGCTTAGTATCTTTAATTATTTTAGTCAGTATGTTTCGATATTGCTTATATTTTTCCTCATGGTTTGGTTCACCAACATTCCTATTATTTGAATTATCTTTGTCTTTAGATAGAATATATTTCCGATAGAGTTTATTCTTCTGATTAATGCAAGCCAAAATACCTGGTGAGATCCATGACTTTATTGGGGTTTTTCTTCTACTAGGCACAAAGGACTTAGAAAACTCTTCAACTCCCATTTTATAGGCATTTATGATTACTTTACAAGCTTCATTTGGATCGGTTATGTTCTGAAAGTTTTGCAATTTGGTTACCAGGAAGTCATTTAATTCAGTTTCCTTTCTCTTATCAAAAATTTTAACTGGTTTCCTTCTGTTAAATTCTATTGATTTTACTTCGATACACATATAGATAGGAAGGTGATCAGATAGGTCATCAATTATTATACCCGATGAACGCACTTGATTTAAATCATTTATGAATATATTATCGATAAGGAGCCCCCATGTGTTGATATTCTGGTTGGTTTTGAAATTAAGGGTAATAAATTGTATGATTGCATCAAATTCATAAACATCAGAACTTTTCTGTCTTCTTGCATTTTTAAGAGATCTAAGTTAAAGTCTCCTGCCAATATACATTTCATTTGACAATTATCTAATAGTCCTAGAATACTCTCAATTTTTTCCATGAATATGTTGTAGTCTTGACTTGGAGGTCTGTAAATTTCACCAATCACAAGTTTTTTGTCATGTTTTCCTTTTAAATTAGTCAGCTCAACAAATGTCGATTCAGTTTGGGAAAGTTCAAGATCCACCCTTCTCTTGCTGTCATACTGTTTATGTACATAGATAGCTGTTCCTCCCCCTGGACGTTAATTCTACTGGTGGCGTAAAGGTTATATTCGTCAATTTCAAAATATTTCTCAATATCCTTTCTAAGCCATGTTTCCGCAATGCAAATAACTGACCATTTAACATCAGACTTGCTAAGTATGTTACGGAAGTCATCAAATTTGTTTTTAATTGATTGGGCGTTAATATGGAGGACAGAAAATGTTTCTTTAACATCAGTGTTAATCGGAAGCATATGGTATTGACAGTCTGATGTTATTTTGTCAAAGCGATGGTCAAATTCAGTTGTGGGATGTGAAATCAAATGACTAAAGAGACCTTTTACCATGATATCGTTATTTTTCAAGAATGTATAATAAGATCATTTCCAGTCTTAGTTCAAAACTATTCATATAAGCAATTTTATTTATAATATAGCAACCAAATTTCAAGTTGTTAAAGTTTTTCCTTTTTCTGACTTCAAAAATGACCAATGCGTGACAAGAAACACATTCCACAAGGGAAGAAAGATGCGGGGCGGTGCTGCACATGAAAAAGACAACCAAGGTCTGAAGACCAAATAATAATCCTAAGAGGTTCATACTCATCCCTAATGCCTGCCAAAGACAAAACACGGAATAAGAAAGAGAGACATATGAAACACATAAGCTATGTACAAAAGTAGATTTGAATGTTTCATCACCAGGGAATCCAGGATCCAAGGGTTCACAAGACCATCCACCAAAAGCTAGAGTATAACCTACTTGATATAATGTGGATCAAAACGGATTAATTTGTAAATTTTAGAGACCATATATTCATAATTGTCTCAGCCATAGAAGTATGGTACCGCAGTTGAGTTTTCAGCGCCAGCGCCATCTAACTTGTATAGGTGGCGCCCGTGTATCTCCGTATGAGATATCCAGCACCACACACAAAGTCATGATTGCAGGCTTTGAGTTCAGCACTTAGACACCTAAACACTTCAACATACTGCTTTAAATGAAAGTTTAGAACAATAAATTAGGCTTAATTACTAGGATGGTTCAGTTACTAGGATGAAAGGCTTGGAACATCATCAATTGCACCACAATTTGCTGATGGCTATCATTATTTAGTATGTTGTGATGTTGTCAATTGACATGATCATTATCATCATTATTTTTTTCCTAGGATGCGTACAAAAAAACAACAGCAAACAACAACAACAAAAAAACAACAGGCAACATTTGAAACCAACATTTGAAATAGGGACATAGGAAGATAAGAGGAAAGGCTAAGACCGGTGGCGCGAGACCCCAGGAAAGGCCGAGACCGGTGGCGCCCATCATATTGGGCCCATCAGGAGCTACAAAATTTGTTCCGGGATTTTTGATATTGGTGACCTAAGGTCATGTGCAGAGCATGACCTCCCCGTTGCAAATACATGGAGAAAATCACGAAATGAGCTTTTCTCAGTGGGTATGGATGGAATCAAATTCAAACATCGGTTCCGACTTGCTCTTAGCCCAATTACGAAGTTCATGCCAAACATTTTGACTTGTGACCTTTAAAAGGTCACCTTAGGTCAAATAAGCATTTTTGGTGTTTTACTCTATAAATTTTGAATGAGCTAAGATATTTTGTCACCAAAGTTTTTGTATAGTCACTGGAAGTCAAATGATATACATCATGACTATACCACGTCAAGTTGGGTCAGACCGTTGACCTGGGTCAGGTCAAATTCTTAGATTTGACCTGGCATAGCAATGTTATATATCATTCGATTTGTATTGACAAGAGAATTGCAATGGTGCATCAACTATGGCTGTATCTTGTTTGGTTTGGGAGCTATTAGCGAAAAATGAAACACCCTTATTCATGGGTGCCTATGGACATTCCCAAGAATATGCTCAATATTCAGTGACCTGTAGCTCCCTAGGGTTTGATCTGACACGAAAATGAATGGCACTATCATGAAATAGCAGCTCAAGAGCTTTCGAATGGTGTTAGAAAAATGTTTCTAGCTATCATAGTTTCTGAGATATATGAGGTTTTCTTAGTACACCTCATATTAGCGATTTTGACCTTTTTGACCTCTGGTGACCTTGATATTGACCTGACAAGAAAAATGACCGAAGTATTTTGGATATAATTTTTGAAGAGCTTTTGATTGCCCTTTTGTGCTATTTTCTAGCTCTCTTAGTTTTTGAGATCGTAGGGGGTTCTTTTTTAGCCCCCCCCACCAGGGCGAAGGTGGCTCGTACCCGCCACCGGGGCAAGGGTTAACGCTATCTTTCGAGTTTTGGACCAGGTGTTACGATCGAGGAGACGCGAACACGTTGTATTTACTGACTCACTGTCTCCTTTGCAAGCACTAACATCATTCGATTTTCATCCCTCATCATCATATATTCTAGACCTTATCCGCAGTAAGCTTCCAAGAGCACACTGAGAAGAACAAGTTAACACTGGCAGGGGTGCCCAGTCACATGGGTAATGAGCCAGGTATGCCAGGTAATGAGCAGAGTGACACTGCGGCGGAGGAGGCGTCTCGGGGGATGGTGCCCACAGGAATAAAAGTACCTCTCTCGGACTGCCTCCCTACCACCCGGCGGTATGTATCTGATTCGTGTCGAAGTAAATAGGATAATGATCACAAGGGCTCTAAACTACATCTTTTGAAGCCCGGGATTAGCGCTTGGCCATTGGGAAACGCCAGCTGTAGAACGGACGAATTTGTTATCCAGATTGCGTTTGCGACACTCGCACTCCACTCACTCGTTCCTACTGAGAGGAGAGGAACCACCGGAGTGCCCGAGATGTGGAGACCAGCTCACTCTCAAACATGCTCGCACTGCCTGCTGCTGGGACTACGAAATTGAGAGGAGGGCTCACTTTCCAGTAGCTTTTCACTTCTGCCCCTTAGTAAAGATGTTTTATTTAGTGTTCTGGGCGCTTTTGCTCCAGCTGCGGTGCGCAAAAACACCAATAATAATGCTGATCTCAAATAACCACAATATTGTCTTAGGGGTCTTCCAGAGTTGATCTCGGGGTACCCTGCAAGTGTAGGTCTCGGAAAGCCTCAAGAATTTGTCTCAACCCCTCCATAGTCTTAAGTTTTGTCACCAATTCTATAAACGGAGAATAAGGACGAGCTTATTTCATACAACGGAGCTAAAAAGGAATGGACCGTCAGCAAAAGTGTCTGCCACTGACTATACCAGTAGTCTGCTGCACTAGTGGATGTATGGAGAGGAAGGCCAGAAAATGTATGTGCCACCCAAGCCCATATTTTTTCAAACATTTTTTTTCACAATTTTCGGACCTGCTCCCTCCTCCCCAAACACCCAGCACTAGTTGAAACGAGTTTTCCTTAGCATTACTTCGCACTGGTACCAATCGTTGAATATATGGAATTTTGCAGGCCCGTCAAAATTAGGCATGCCACAAATTATTCAGTTTGCAAAGACTTCACGCCCAATCATTGAACAAATAAGGAGGTAGGCTCTACATAGGTGGTTCTGAACGGGGGCTCGTGATATTAAAACCCTCCCCCCTACCTTGAGCAAGTCCTGGATCCGCTTTTGTACCAGAGAGATAACGCCGTTGTTTCTTTCTGGAAGAAATCCAGGTAATGTTTCTCTGAAGAAGGTGTGACACCAAAGAGTAATGCCTTGGATATGCTATGTGATAGGCTTTACGACAAAAACTAAGCCCTGCGTCGGATTCAACGCAGAATTGATGTCGACATTGACTCCAGGAAACATTATGCTGGAAGGCTTTCTAATCGATCCAAAGTTCTCACCGATGCACTGTCACCGCGTGAACAGTGAGCCGGAGCACAACACTCTTCTGCTTGAGCTGCATAGGGCAAACAGCCTCGAATAATAGAATAATCAAAACTAAGGGAGCGAAGAAGACTGGAATATACATTCTGCTGCCTGTCAGCAATCAGTGAAGAAGACTTATTGCAACGTGCTAAATTTGCACTTTTTGTATCAAGTTCAAAGGAGGACAGTTTTGAAACTGACGATTTCTATGAATTGTATTATCAGAGTCCCACTAGAGCCTCTTCCACTGACGTGATCGACACTAGTGAGACTGCTCCGTTTAGACGGAGATTTTCTGCCGCCTATGCGCTTCGCGTGTCCCCCGCTGCCGTTAGGTGTGCATCCATCATTGGCTGGGGCGTCGACACTGCCGATGCCCAGTTCTGCAGCTCCAAGATCGCGTGTGCTTCCGGGCCATTACTCTAGGGCACCATCGGGGATAGCCGCGCGTCTCATTCATAGGCCTTTTCCGTCCTTTATCTCCCGTCTTTTCCGTGCATGCAGAAAGCTATCTGCGCAGCGCCTATTCCTCGTCTCTCACTCTCCACCCTCGCTTCTCCCATAACTCTTCTCTCTCTCTCTCTCTCTCTCTCTCTTTCTCTCTCTCCCTTTCTCTCCATATCTGTTTATTGCTTTCAACATCTGTTTTTCTTTTTCGCCTCGTGTATAGCATTTCCTGACTTTTATCTGATGCTCGTTTTTGTCCGATTTTTTCTTGCCTAGCCAAATTTACCATCCTATCCAAAAGCTCAGGAGAACGGTCTCTAAGGCGGAGATCTTGTGAGGCTTCTTTGGCCGGAGTTTTTTATCCCCGGGGTAAGTCCATACATTGTATTGTGACAAAACTTCATTACAGGCAACGAGACACATGCGGAAACGACTCTCTGGGAGTGAGAACTCACCAACAATATAGCTGAGAAAATGAGATTAAAGTATTTCTTTTAATTTCACTTTAACTTTGCTTACCAGCCAGACATTCAGAACCGGACGTCACGTAACATAACATTGCAGATATTTGATTCTGATCATGTCAGTGGGCACAACATGCATTCTCAGTTGATTAACTTTCTTTTAACAAGACGGAAAAGCTTAACACGCGCATTGACGGGGGGCGGGTACCCGCCCCCCTCGGGTTTTTCGGAGGCAGTAGAAAAAACGGCGGCGCGTAGCGCCGCCGTACTTGGTATACCTTTTCCCTCATCATTTTTACAACTTCTGTGAAAATTTTAAGGTTAGGTCATCTCAGGTCAGGTCACCAGTACAGGTCAAGTGACCCGACCTCAAAAAAAGTTTAAGATAGCATAAGTCGGAGCAGGGTGAACTTATCCGATTGAAACTCATATCACATAATGGCCCCACCGATTTCTCTAAAATGTGTTCCGGTATTTTTGATATTGATGACCTAAGGTCAGGTACGAGGCATGACCTCTCCATTGGAAATACATGGGAAAAATGGTTTTTACGGAATAACTCAGTAACGGATGGTGACAGAGCATTTATTTTAGCTTCATTAGACTCGCCTGGGCTTTGCAGTTCTAATGATATCCATTTTATATAATTTGACTCTGACCTGACCTCAGGTCAGGTCAAATTCTTGATTTGACCTAGCAAGGTCAAATTATATATCTTTCGATTCGGCTTGCTAAGAGGATTCATATAGTTTAAGTCGTTTTGCTCTATCTTTACTTGTTCAGATGTAATGCCCGAAAAACTGAATTTTACATGTTATCCCTATGACGGGCATGTTTTGACCTCTCGTGACCTTAAATGTGACCTGACAAAAAAATGGTTCAAGTGTTTTCGATGGAGAAGTGGATGGGCAGCGCAACACCGTTTACCGTTTTTCGCTACCTACCGTGGTTCTCGAGATCTTAGGGGGGGCGGGTACCCGCCCCCCGTCAATGCGAAGGTGGCTCAGACCCCCGTAAATGCGCGTGTTAATTCAGAAGTTACAAGACATATGCACCGTATACACTCATTAGTAGCCTCTGCAAAATAATATCAGAAAATTTGACAAAGTACTAACTCGCTTTCAAGATGAAACCAAAATAATTGTTTCTTAAACTCAACATTAAACCATGTGAAATAAAACATGACTGACCAATTGGAGCTGTTGCCATCATAAACACTTCAAACGCTATACATTTACCCCGCACCCAATAGCCTGCCAACCGGGTGCTAATTTCTGCCGTCATCTCTAGTGTAGTCCGATGTTCACCGTGCGTGACGCCCCTGGGCCGCCAGCGGCGCACAGCGTCAGCCACTTACCACTGGCGGCATCGGCTATGTCTCAGCACCTCCCTCGCTCACAGCCTGCGGACGTGAGGGACCAGATCACACCCTCGACCTGATTGGATTTTGCCACCCGCGGGCTAGCCAATCACAGGTTGGCACGCAGGGGCACTGTTGTGCATCACGGCCGCTGTTCTAGAAGAGGGACGACTGCTGTACCATAGAATGGGATGAAACGAGGGTCCACTTACTCAGGTTTACAGCGAAAGAAGTAAACTGCCAATACAGCGGGTAACATTGCTCAGAAAAGTGTGCATCACGTGTATTTAGAAATTTTGATAGAAATTGTCTACCAAATGACTTTTGCATTCATGCCACCTACTTATGTATTTGAATGCAAACAGCTGCAGTCTGTAGTTAGCGTAAGCCGCATTGCTAGAAAACAAAACTCTGACCAAGCCTACAGTTGCCCTCCACGGCGGGAAATGGGAAGGTAATAGCTTAATTATTACAATTTTGCATACGTTTTAGGTGGAATGGATTATGGAACGACTTCTTAGGCGCTCATCAGGGGTGGAAAAACCCGCCAATTCGCCAAGCAGGGATTGCGACAGAACTTGGCTAGTGCAAATATTCTGTGCGACAGATAACGTCTACCAAATAGGAACTCCAGCAGCCGCCGAGAAAACAAAAAACTAGCTTTTTTTCCTGGGAGTTCCCAGGGAGCCGGGTTATTACGCCGCTAAAAACCTCGATACACAGACAGATCCAGGAGGCAAGGGGCCACTTGACACCTTCTCCCCCACATTCCCATAAACTCCCGCCTCCATCTGAAATGGTCACGGGCCCCTGAAATGTGGATGGCGCCACCTATAAACTGCCCCTTCCACTCCCATCCCCTCAGTATGCAGGTACCGCGCCCCCACAATAGGTTTTTCCATACAAAAAGGCTTCCTCATGGTTCCGATGGCGCCTCAGCTTAAACGCTCCTTTTTCACGCAATCGGAAATCCTAGACCCGCCTATGTCACGTTAGACGATTCAATAGATAAGACTTTCTGGCGAAGGAAATAAGTAATCACAATTGTCTAATTAGTAGTCACGTTCCTTTGCTGTTTTTCTACTGCATCACTGCGGAGTTCAATGACCCCAGACAGTGTGCATGGGACAGTGAGAATCGGCGACAGCGGCCTTGGGCGACAGCCAGATTTGCCGGATATACAGGGCCCGGCCAGTCCCGACGGCAAATCTGAACCATTGAAATCCCTATTCACCAGGGGCGCCGCCACGGAATTTGTACAGGGGGAAATACCCAGGCTGGTGCTGACCGGGGGAAGAAAATTTGAAGCGTATTCGATACCTGGCAGCATTAATAATAATGAATCCAAAAATTTGGGAGGGGGGAACGTCCCCCTTGGTTGGCCAACAGGGGGACACTTCCCCCGTCCCCCCGCTTTTAGCGCCCATGCTGTTCACTGTCGGAAATAATAGGTATGTTCCAGACTCTTATGAAAATCTGAGAGCTCCTGGTGCCAGACTTTTTTTAGGAAATACCTACTGACCCCTTGAAAAATTCCCAAGATAAATGACGTCAAGAAATGTAACAAATAAACTTGTATTGCCTAGTTACGGGCCTCATTCGTTGATATGAAAATTATGACCCACATGTTACAATCCCTTGCGTCATTTGTCTTGGGTAATTTTTGGAAAAACATCTGGCATTAAAAGCTCTTGGATTTTCGCCACGAGGGTCTGGAACATACCTCAATCATGGATGAGACATGGATGCGTCACTCGGCGTCGGCACCTTTGATCCCGGCGACCACGCGACCACCTAGCGGAAACCAAGCGAAACAACAACGTACAGGAAAACGGCCCGCCGTCCGGCCGGCCCCATGCTAAAGAAGAGCAATAATTCGCGGCATGGAGGCTAAACCTACGGAAATGTTGTCGGCATATGGAGGAGTAATGGTCCCACTCCATTCCGGCATGCTAGATCACTCCTGCAGAGATCCGACTGGGGCGCTTCCCAAAAAAAAACTCCCAAAATCAAAGACGGACCATTCATGGGCGATGGGCGATGGATCAATAGGAATATTGCGGTACTCGTTATGAGTACAACAACCAGGTTCAAACATTGGAGTGGAAATGGGGTTAGACGCTCACATAATTAGGTGAGTGCATATAATGACGCATATATTTTCCAGCAGTCCGGATCAGGAGGGTCGAAGATGCCATTTAAGCCTAATGTGCCCCTTTTCAACAGAAAGTCCTCCTCTATTCTGTTAAGACCTATCAGAGGGCAACTAATGGCATTGCAGGGGCGGACGTAGACCCGATTTTTTGTGTGCGGGGTGGGGTCGAAGCCTCCTGGGGGAGGGCATACGCGGATCCAGGATTGCCGATCGGGGGAGGGGGGACACCTTCCGGGGGCGCCATCCGGACCAGGGGGCGCCACTTTTGACAGGAGGTGGGTGCCAAATCCTATCAGTGGGCGCCGATTTTCGCATCCTGGGGGGGGTGGTGGGAAGCGGCATTCCAGAAGAGCGCCATCGACTTTTCAGGGAGGGCGCCGTGAACATTTCAGGGGGCGCCGGGGGGTCGATCGGGGGCACGTGCTCCCCTTGCCCCCTGTATCTGCCTTTGGGGGAGGGGTGGGAGAGAAGATTCAATTGCTCGTCGAACCCAGTTTAAACAACTTTTTTAATTTGTCCGGCCTTTTGAGGAACTAAAAGATAGTTTGTCCCCCCTTCCATCGCTTTTTGGGGGCATGGCCGGAATGGCCCCTTTACATCCGCCTATGTCGCTGAGGCACCACTACTTATGATTTATCTTAACACGCGAATTGACGGGGGTTTTTCGGAGATAGCAGAAAAGGGCGGCGCGAAGCGCCGCCGTACTTGGCATACATTTTCCCTCATCATTCCTACAACTTCTGTGAAAATTTTAAGGTTAGGTCATCTCAGGTCAGGTCACCAGTACAGGTCAAGTGACCTGGCCTCAGAAGGTTAAGATAGCAGAAATTGGAGCAGGGGTGAACTTATCCGATTGAAACTTATATCACATAATGGCCCCACCGAGTTCTCTAAAATATGTTCCGGTATTTTTTATATCGATGACCTAAGGTCAGGTACGAGGCATGAACCTCCCCATTGGAAATACATGGGAAAAATGTTTTTTACTGAATAACCCAGTAACGGATGGTGATAGAGCGTTTATTTCAGCTGCATTAGACTAGCCTTGGCTTTGCAGTTCTAATGACATGCATTTTATGTGATCTGACCCTGACCTGACCAGGGTACTTTAACTACGGGTACAACCAAGTTTCCTACTAAATATAGTCCTCCCATGATGACGTCACCGCCCTTTCCTACTAAGTTATAGGAGATTCTACTAAGTTTTTGGAAGGATCAGCTGAAACATACCAAGTTTGGGCGTATTTGGCACCAATCTAGTATAAATCGAAATCAACTTGTTTCACCCATTTGACAGTAACCTTGATCTCAACGGCGAGCAGCGTATTTTACGTAAATCTAATGAAAAAATTATAACACTTCAAAGAATTTGTTGAAAGGGCATGCATTTATTTGATCAACGCAGGCCTACCTAATAGCCGAGAGAAATAAATTTACCTTCGCTCAAGAGATCACCGGTGTTTATTGTCTTCTGCTGCAGGTACCACCAACAGCCAATCAAAGGTCAGAAATCAACAGCCAATCAAAATCGAGATTAGTCTTACTGCAAACAGCTGTTAGTGCTGAACATGTCCTTATTTTGACACGCTCTGGAAAATTTGTAAAAATAATATTCTTCACTGGAGTTTTTGCAAAACGTCTGATGGTTTCACAAATAAAAATATTTTAGCTTTCTGTTCAGCCATATAAGTTTTGTTGATACAGTTCTAAAACAGGTTATTTAGAGCTTCGAAAAAGTGCAATTTCTCCAATGCCCTGCATAGTAACTGTAGTGCCTCTCCAGCCATGATGACGTAATGCTGCCAAACAACTTGAACGGGGTCTGGACCTGACCGCAAGTCAGATCAAATCCTTGATTTGACCTGGCAAAGTTAAATTATATATCATTCGATTCGGCTTGCTGCGAGGATTCATAAAGTTTAAGTCGTTTTGCTCTATCTTTACTTGTTCAGATGTAATGGCCGAAAAACTCAATTTTACATGTTATCCCTATGACGGCATGTTTTGACCTCTCGTGACCTTAAATGTGACCTGAAAAAAATTGTTCAAATGTTTTCGATGGAGAAGTGGATGGGCTACCCAACGCCGTTTACCGTTTTTCACTGCCTACTGTGGTTCTCGAGATCTTAGGGGGGACGGGACCCGCCACCCCCGTCAAAGCGAAGGTGGCTCAGACCCCCGTCAATGCGCATGTTAAGTTAACATTCGAGGACGAACCGTCGGGGATCGTGTCTCTTCAAATCAGGGGCGTAGCCAAAATGGGGGCGGCAGGGACAGTCGCCCGCCCACCCCCCTCCTGAGGGCCCGAAGTGCCCCATGAGGACACGATTCTGTAACAGGTAGGGCCCTTTTGGCGCTGTCCAGGGGCCCTTTTCGGGGCGCCGTCCCTCCCCCTGAGCAAAATCCTGGTTACGTCCCTGCCTCAAATATCCACGACTGGGGACGGTTTTACTTTCCGAGTCATGGGTGCCGGAGAGTCCTGAATCATAAATGGTATGCAGCACTCCGCGCGCTGTTTTCTACCCACCAGTGGAATAACTAATATTTTTTCGCAGGCGCCATTGGAAGATCCAAGAAAGGATTCAGAAAGGATTCTTACCTTGAAGGCGATATCATAAACGTACACAATCCTTTCAAAACTGCTTGTACTCAAAGAAAAATCCACAAATACAATCTCCCACTCACTCACTCCCCTTCAAACCAATGCTGACGCGGCGCCCGTTTCCTGTACGTCGTTTCGCGCATGCGCAGTAGTGACTTTGGTCGGTTTTGAGTGGGGAGTTGCGCATCCAGGCTTTCATCCATGCCTCAATCTCCAGCGGTGTCTGTCAAATTTCCTTCGCATTATGCCGTATCTCGTTTGTAAAGGTATCTTGGTTTGTAAATGTCTATGTGATTCATCTCGAGTAGGTTGGCATGTGCAAATCGTTTTAGCGTAATGCCAATAATAGCAGAAGACTGGAAAGTACCGCTTTGGGTCCCAGTGTTGAACGGAACTTGCTAAAAAAGCTCAAAATAGAATGCGGCATGTTCGCCTTCGTACATGTAAGTATATCCTATCAACAATAATCTGCGGCCGCACATTGTTAAATGAAGGAATATAATGGATGGGAGGATAATTCCAAGTTTCCTTACCTGCCCTAAAAAGGGTAAAAGCTGCCCCAAACTGGTTGTTCTTCCCTGAGGCTGCCCGAATGAGCTCGTCAAAACCTGCTATGCCGATTCGGCCATAAACCCCAAAGCAATGGGAGAGTCCAAACTCTCCTATGGCCTGTTTTCTAGCCAAGTAGTGTTTCATAATAAATCAATTGGGAAATTTCCATCAGTAAAACTATTTTGATTGCTTCTGACCATTTGCAAGGTATTTATAATTGATAGTGAAAAATTTATTGGCTGCACCAGACAAATTGGGCCCATTGACTCTGTCAGTCAATACTTTCTGTAGAAAGTATACTGAAGTATACTTGTGGCTCCCACCAGTGATATACATAGTGCCGTGGGGTCGGCGGGGGTGACCGGGGGGTCTGCTGGGGGCTCTAGGAATGATCCTGCTCCCTCTGCCTTGGGTCCTGTGGTGGCTGCTGGAAGGGGGGCCGCGGCTCAGGGTGGGGATGCTGGTCCGGCTCTGGTCCCCCTGCAGGTGTGGTCCCCCCTGTGGTGCTCCTGGCCCTGCAGTTGTTGAGTTGGGTGATCCTTGGCAGAGTCAGGGGATTTCGGGTGGTTGCTTGCCCTTGGTTGGTGTTGCAGGGGGCAGCCTGCTGCCTGCACCTGTGGGCCCCTCTCCTGGGACTAGCGTAGCCAATGGTTCTGCTGCTGCTGAGGTTGAGCCTGCACTCCCCTCTGCGCCCCCTGGGTTTGTGTCCCCGCCTTCTATTGAATTAGCTACAGGGTCGGGGGATGCTGGTGTGGGCATCTCAGTGTCGCCCACTGAGCCTATGCCCTTGCTCAGACTTGCTGCCACCCCACAGATGACTGACCTGGCCCTGGCTGAGCCACCTCTGCTGCCCCCATCTGCTCCGCCTCAGCGCATGATGTCCCCGCAGCGAGATGGGATTCGACCCTCCTCGCCTCTGACTTGCACAGGATCCACTGACCAGGTATAAATTCTCATTTACGCTTGCCAGTGGAATTGCTCTTTACTTTGACTATCAGCATCAGTCTTTCTATCTCATGAAGCCTATTTTTCTGGTCTGTTCCCTGCCTTCAATATCTTCATGTGCTGTTGCCAACTGACTTATCCCCAGGTGTAAATTATTATTTTTGAACCAGTTCACACCCCTTTTCTTTTTTTTCCTAGCATGTTAACATTTCATACAAATTTATATGCATAATTTTTCATTCTAATGAATTGCATTTGTTTTCACCAAATTAACTATTGTTCAAATTCCTTTAGGACTCTCTGCTGGCGGTGTGGACTGGCGGTACCAACTGGCTACTTGGATAATCTACTTTGCTCCTGGTATGTGAAATCTTTGCACAAGGCACTTGCTCAATTTGATGTGATCCTCAATCTCACTTAATTTTTGAAGACCTATGGCATTGCCATTGTATGCATTAAAAGTTCTCATTGATTCATGTCATTTAATCTTCCTCCCTGTTTACCTTTGCTTGCTGATGAGGGAGTTTGCACTTGCCACTGTAGGAGCATCAACTTGGCCACAGTTTCTCAACATTATGTTTGTAAATTTTCTGTAGCTGGTCCACCTAGCTGCTAGCAATAGCTACAGTCCCCCTTTACATTGTTTCTGGTTCCAGGCTGTTCACTGGTAGCCTACGTCTGAGCTTTTTGCTTTGTTCTGGTTGTTTGTTTTTCTGCAATTTAGAGGTTAGCTTCCTTACGTTTTCCACTTGCCAAAACAAACATTCCTTTGCCTAGAGCTATTTATCCCAGATTCCAATCAGATTTCTCTAACTTAGAAGATGATAATAATCTAATCTCTAAATATGTGCACAGTGTCTTGGACTCTTGCAATTACAAATCCATATCCGAAATATGTGAACAAAACCCAAACTCATCCAAATTATCGATAGTTCATGTCAATGTCAGATCTCTCCCCAAGAATTTCGACTCACTGAACCACTTTGTCTCTTGTATTGAGCCTAAACCACAAATTATTTTATTATCAGAACTTTGGTTGTCTCCTGGCCTTGAAAACTCCTATAACATCCAGGGGTACTCCTTTGAAATTTCATCACCACCTGAATTTAAGGGTAAAGGGGCTGGAATCTATATAAGCAATTCCCTATCTTACAGCAGGAGAAACGATCTGGAGTCCACTTCTATCAGTCATCAATCTGTCTTTTTGGAAGTCACTAAACCTCTATCTTTTCACATAATCATAGGTGCCCTATATAGATCTCCCTCTTACCCCTCAGCGCTCTTCATTGATTATTTGGAATCCACACTGGATATTATAGCTAAGGAGAAAAAAAGTTTGCATCATGGGAGGTGACTACAACTTTGATATTTTGAAGGCTGACACTCTGGAACCTCCAAACTATTTCCTCAATACCTTAGCTTCATCAGGATACTTCCCGTGCATCTCAGTTCCAACCAGAATAACTTCAAGCTCTGAAACACTAATAGACAACTTCTTCTGTAATGACCCCTCCTTGCTCTGCTCCTCATCCGTAATCATAGCTGATATTAGTGACCATCTCCCTATTTGGCTGCAGCTGAACACGAAATTAAATAAACCCTCCAAAACTATCTCGTATTGTTCGCCATTTGACTTCCGGAAGATTGATATTCTGAAGCAAAATGTTTCTTCCAAATTAGCTGACTTCTATTCAATAAATGATCCGAATATTGCCGCAGATATTCTGCAGCAAACAATTACCACAGAAATAGATAAACTTAGAGTTAAAACCACCAACAGACGAACGGTACCCATTCAACCCTGGATTTCGTACAACATATTAAAATGCATTAACAAAAGAAGCGACCTCCACAAAAAATTTATAAAATCAAAAAGTAGATCTGACGAATTGGCTTATAAAGCCTACCATAACTCTCTCACCCCCATTCTCCGAACAGCTCAAAAACTTTACTTTCAGCGTAAATTGCAAGAAAATAAATCAAACCCAGTCAAGCTATGGGACACACTTCTCACTGTTGTAAAAAAGAACAAGGTGCGCAAAGATCTCCCCACAAACTTTCAACATGATGGCTCCACCATTGCTGACCCCTGTCAAATAGCGGATAAATTTAACCAGTTTTTCTCCACCATAGCCACCTCCCTTGATGCAACACTCCCCCAGCCCACTTCAGATCCTAGCCACTACCTTGGTAATCAATGCTCTAGCTCTTTTCGATTCCGCGCCGTCTCAATCAGCACAACGGAGAAAGTTATAAATTCCTTGGGTAATGCAGGTGCTGGATTTGATGGAATTAGCTCAAAAATTTTGAAACACTTAAGTCCAACGATCTCCCCACAGCTCACCCACCTATTCAATCTTTGTCTCTCAACCGGTGTCTTTCCGGATAAACTAAAAGTAGCAGTGGTAGTACCAATATTTAAATCTGAGACCCCTCGCTTTTCACAAATTATCGGCCTATATCCATTCTACCAGTCATCTCAAAAGTATTAGAAAAAATTGTCTACTCTCAAATTATGGAATATCTTGCGCTCAATAACATAATCAAGGATGACCAGTTTGGATTTCGTCCCAACCATAGCACGTACATGCCAATATCAATTCTCTACGATCTCATTACTTCTTCCCTTGTCTCCAAAAAAGTATGTGCTGCCATCTATTTAGATTTATCCAAAGCTTTTGACACGGTAAAACCACTCCAATCCTGCTATCAAAACTAAGAATTTACGGTTTTCAGACCTTAGAGTTAAATTTCTTTCAATCTTACCTCCTTAACAGATTGCAATATGTAAAAGTCAATAATATCATGTCCAGCACCCCTGCGTCTATGCCATTGGGCGTCCCTCAAGGCAGTATCCTAGGCCCTCTGTTATTCTTACTCTATATTAACGATATCTCGAACAGTTCACAAATTCCAAAATTTCTGCTCTTTGCGGATGATACAGCTCTCTTTTTTCACAGCAAGTTCACATAGCGAATTACTCACTAATATCAATCAAAGTCTCGAGGATGTATCAGCATGGCTAAATTCTAATAGACTAACTTTAAACGCAAAGAAATCTGTATACCAACTGTTCGCAGCTTGTAACCCAGATATCCCAATTTCCATGAATGGTACTAAGCTTATCCGAACATCCACAACTAAATATTTAGGTATTCATATTGATGAGGATCTGAAGTGGGCATCCCATATAAGAACCGTCGAAAATACCGTAGCAAGAAACATAGGACTCCTTAAAAGAGCTCAACATATACTAGAACCCAGTCAGCTTCTCCTGTTGTATAATGCCCTTGTGCTGCCCATCCTCTCTTACGGCGTCGAAATCTGGGGGGAATACTTTTAAATATAGGCTTACTAAATTATCAATCATGCAGAAAAAAGCCGTAAGAATAATTGATCATGCAGAGCGTCTCGCTCACTCCAGCCCCTTGTTCAAGAAGTACAAAATTCTTAAGTTTTTTGATCTAGTCGAATTTGCCACGCTTAAAGTTCTCCACAAGTATCTAATGGGTACTCTACCGTCTCCCTTAAGTAACAAGTTCAACCGTAGAAATCAGGATAATACCTTACGAAACGTCCGGACGAACCATCACTTTGAGGTCCCCTATGCCTCAACCGTCTACAGAAAATTTTCCCTCTTCATTTGTGCCCCTCGAACCTGGAACCTGATAATTTCACCAAAAATTAGAAATCTGGTTGATGTGCCTACGTCGAAGTCATTTTTTCAAGAAAGTTGTGCAGAAATTATATGTTGACAATTATTAGTTGCGTACCACTCTTAACCATTATGAACGGCACTGTAAGAACGTACCTGTATGTCTGTGTGTGTAGGGTAACATCAGCTTGAAATCACTTTGCCTTCGTATACATGATTCCAGTTCCATTTTGACTTAGCGCGGAAATAATAAACAACGGTAGCAGATAGGCGTCGACACAGGCCGGCCTCCGGCACCTCTCTACCTGTCCTTAAAACAGCCCCCCAACTGCCGTGTGATCACCTAATCTCGCCCCCTCTCTCTCCCCGTAACTCTCATGCGGCAACGACCTCTCTCTCTCCTGTCCTGTCTCCCCACAACTAACTTTTCTCTTCCGCAGTTCCGCTGGGTTCTGTGCCGCTCCGGCTCGGGGTCCCCCTGTGGGGGCTCGCGCGGGCGGTGCCCTGGGCCGCTGTGGGCGCCTGCGTGCGGTGGCTCTGCGACCGCCGGTGGCTTGCGCTGCTGAGGCTGGCGGCTGTTAGCTCCGCTGCTGCGGATGGCGTCCGGCTGTGCTGTGGTGGCGGGCGGTTGGCGCCTGTGGGGTCGGCTGGTTGTGCTGCTTGCGTGTTGGTCGGCGGGCGGCGGCGCCTCTGCCGGTGGGCGCGTGAGGTTTGTGCGTCGCATCTGTTGGCCCTGGCGGGTCGGTTGCGCACTGCCGGATTGTGTGGGGGGTATCAATCTGACTCCTAATGTTACGATTGCGCTGAGACTTGTATGTGCCTATTTCTTGTATGAGCAGCGTTGGCCTCTTGTTCATGGTCGGATTTGCTTTCTCCGCTCGGCAGCATTCACGGTGCCTTCGTAGCCCTTGTACCTGAGTTGTTGCTGGTTCCGTCTGAGTGGCGACGCGGGGTGACGTCAGCCTATGGCATCTGATGGCGCTGTCGGGATGCATATTACTTGTGTTGCCGGGTCCATCGACCAGGGGTATTACGTATTGACTGTGCTGGGTCTGGATGGTCAGGCTCGCCAGTAGCTGAGATGTGCTGCAATTTACCAAAGTTTTTTCTTCGTGGCACTGGGTACAACATCCCGAATCCCCTCCTGAATGTCCGGATGTAATCATTTATTTTATTTCTTTTATTTTTTTATTTTTACCCGGCATTCTATTTTTTCTTTTTTTTCTCTCCCCTGAGTGTACTGGAACCATCTGTGACTGCCGCTGCCCCCTTCCTTGCCATTGCCGCTTCGAACATGATGGCCACATTGCGTCCTGACATGGGTGACCTTTTCATGATTTTACCCTCACGTTTTCATCACTCCCAAGTTTGGGCTGTATCGCCATGCCTCATATCATTTCTGTGTTTTTTGTTTTATCCCATGTGTACAAATATATATGTATGGATGTAACATGCATGGGCTCGGCTTCCCCCTAAGCAACCTGCTGGACCTGCACCCGTTTGGGCAGCATTTGACACTCCTGGTCTTGGAGAGTTGCCATGCTGGAAATTGTGCCAATCAGACCCAATAACCACTTGACCCGATAATGGGTTACTTGACCCATCTTTGTTCTTAAATGTGGGAACTCTGAAGACCAGTTTAGGGAATATGATACCTTCCTAATATGACATGAACTGAGAAAGTCAAGTCTGCAAAGTATGGCAGCAGGCCAGACAAGTCACACCAGCCATCTAAAATTCTCGCACCGCCAGCAACCAAAAATTCACACCAATCTTCCATATACCAGGGAGAAAAACGCACCCATCCCTACCCACAAGATGCAATGCTACCTATCTTATTAGTTAGTTAGTTGAGGACTTTTCATAAGGCCCCTCCTGTATCTTTATAACCATATAGCCATTATTTGTTTGGTTTTCTGTGTCACCATCCTTGCACCAGTCTCACAAATTCGCACTAGGTTGGTAAAATTTGCACCACTCGCTCCTGTCTTCAAGGGCACTCTCAACAACAAGATCTCATATAAAATGCCATACTTAGCACAATGGGAGAAAGTCGTGTGATACAAAATGCCAAGACACCACTTGATTGCCATTTCATCTGTTCAAGGTTTTACTGTCTGCAGAAAAATGAAGAAATTTTTTCCTGTGGACCCTGTCCTCCTTGGTCGTGTTTACACTTTATGACACAATCTTAGGCAAGTTACCTATGTTACGCTCAACCCTGCTACACATGCTGAGGGAACAAAGTTTTCTTTTTTGGTCATCTTTAAAACCCACATGTGAAACATACTATTGGTACTGTTGATTGTACATGGGTATATATAACTTGCTTATTGACTGTGTTTAAGCTCAAAATATGTTTAAATGTTGTAAACAAAAGAGAAGAAATGATATATGTTGCTTTGGCTCCTAATGGTAACCTCTTTTAGCTAAACACATTTGCTTATATTCATATTCATTATTGGCACAAATCAAATAGGGAAATAGCATTGCCAGCTCATTTGATATCACAATAATTTGGATATTTTTCTTTACTAACAGAGGAAAAATTAATGCAAGCAAAATATAACAAAATATTAGTTGTATCAATGCCATATAACCCTGGCAGTTGATGCATAGTTAAACCCCAACAATTATTTTTATTGAAATATCAGTCATATCATTTTTTTGCAGATATGGGCCAAATCCATTATTTTTAGCATAGATTGTCCCTGGAAGCACTATAATTTTGAATAGTTTCAAGGTGTCATCTTCTTTTAGAAAAAAGAAACTCAACAGGCCACTAGGAAATAAAATGGGCTGCTGCTGTAGTGGTTTAGCTGTAAGTTGTAAAATTTTGAAAAGCTTCACTTGAAGTATGAAACCAGTGGTTGAATTTTCTTTGAATATTTGTTTCAAACTCACAAAGCTGCTCCTTAAAAATGTGTTTGATACACATTTCCTACATGTGTTTGATACATGCTTATACTTGCCGAACATCGAGCTATTTCGAATTCTTACCTCGACATTGTTCTGGTAAATTTGCTGCAAGTAGCAGGGCCTTTCGTGTATAAGCTCTCACTTTCTGCTTTTGCAGTTCTCCCTCCCGTCACAGCTGTTGTACCTATTTATCTTGTGTGCCACTCTAAACCAGCATGTAACTCAAATGTATCCCTTTGCACAATGAGGTTTTTTGAACAATTAGCAGCCAGGGACGTAGGAGCCGGGGGGGCAGGGGGCAGCTGCCCCCTCAACTTTCATGATTCTTAACCATTAACCCTACGGCGTTGACTGGAAAGAAATGACTTGAAAATTCCCGCTGCCCCCCCCCAACTTTGAACATAGTTCCGACGCTCCTGTTAGCAGCTTAGGTGTTCTATTTTCGTATCCTAGAATATGAATCTGTACCCGACCTACTAAAACTTTTGCAGAAACTCCACTTCAGAGGCCGTTTGTATAGCAATTGTCTGAATGTTTATTTCATCATTTTCGGCGGTGGTGAACAGACGTAACCGGCTGGTATCGAAGCCATATTGAAATTTTGACAGCGCCACCTATGATCTCGGTCTGACGAAGGATTCGTAGCGGCTCCTATGAGACCTGCATTGGATGTGCTGTGTACTTTATTGCATAGCTAGTCTTGCTACTCTAGCTTCTGAATCCTAATCTTGACTTAAGCTTTGCAGCAGCCCTCCGTTGTTACCGTTTTAAGCATACCCTTAGCTTGTCTCTTGTCAGTTTTTCTCACCTGACGCAGAAAGAACGGTGCTCGTATGTGTGCTTTTACCATATGTGTGCCCATCCAAACCAGCCAACATGCCTCGGAATAAAGAGCCCTCACCCTGCCTGTAACCTCACCTCGGGACACATCGTCTCTGCGTCGAGCGAGCCGTCCGTGACTCGCTCTGTCCCACCCAGACACCTCCGTCGCTGTTCGTCGCCCGCCGCACTTAGCATAAATCGTTCCCGTCGGCGCTCGCGTTCGCCCGTCACGCGCGTATGACCCCTGATAGTAGCGGTACATTTCCAAATGTCAGTGAACCATATGTGTAACAAATATAACAAAATATCAGTCTTAGTGACTATAACATGCTGAGGAACTTGGCTTAACGGGAGTTTTAGACAGATCTACGACCGACTTTCCAAGCTTTGTATGTTGTGTTGTACCAGCATGCAACTTATCCCTGGTGCGACAGTTTTGGTCATATGAATTCTGGTTTGGCGACAGTCTTGACATTTTTTCCCCTGGCGCTCATACAGAGCAAGAGTCAAAGTTCGGAGCCTCCGTGGAATCGATAGTACCTCCACGGATGGTTCCAAATTTTCCCTTGAATGGGCTGGGATTGCCACTGGATAACAATCTAGTATCTGGCCTGAAACTGGAGCCGGCAGAAGAAGCAGGACAATTTTCAACAATTAATCTCCGAGGTCGTTCAAGGTTGTCTGTCGACCTATGAGGTCACAATATGACATGTGTCGAATAATGTACACCATAACAAGCATTATAACACCCATTGGGCGGGAAATGATGATTGACCTGGGCTATAACCTTTGACCTTGACCTTTACACTAAGTTACCATAACTATGACGTCATATCATTAGGACGTCATACTGGGTAATGTCATTTGACCGAAAGCATTGCAGTCTATTACTTTGAAAAAAATGCTGGTATGACCTTGATCTGTATGTGAGGTTACGTGTACGAATCATCTCGTTAATGGTGCGTTATGAATTCACCACTCGGTCTCCAATGCAGCCGAACTGGTGCAACCGCGCCATTGTGGCGATCTCAAATTGTAGGGCGGAATTTGAAAGCCTATAAACCAAACCGGTGCTGAAAAAATGTCACCAATCAACGCGCCATTAAATTTTCTCAGTAGCGTGTTTCATCTACGAGTAGTTCTCAAGCCATCTCAGTAAAATAGGTGGGGGGGCTCTAAGGCCCCTCTTCCCTCATCCAGTGCACGGGACAAGTTACAATTCAAACATGCGTCTTACTTGTAAGTAGCTGTAGTTGTGCAGACTTACTTAATTGGGATGTTGCAAAAGTTTTAATGAATACTTTTTGAAACTGCCCCCTCCCCCTCTTCAAAGCAATAGATACTCCTCTCACCTATTTTGAAGATTGACCACAACATTGGCACATCTACAATGCAAGCAATGGTCGCGATGTTGACGAGCCTGGCGCACGCTCTTCAGTTTGCAATGTGTTCTATGATAATTCGTTCCGTGATCGTCAGTTTATCAGCCGTCCCAAGCACCCGCCCCCGCGTTCATACCGAACGCTTAACCCTTTACCGCCTGGGGTCCGATCGGAACCCCCTCGTTTTTTCGCAAATTATTCCACGCTGATTTGAATTGGATGCTCTCGCTTTGCATAACTATAGTGACAACTTATAACCTAAAGTTGGATTCAGGTCGGGTCAGGTCAACGTGTTATGCGTCATTTCTAAACCCATGTAAGGTGATTCCGTTAGTGTGGCTGTTCTGTGAAGTGAGGCTGACAAAACCAGGGGTGTAACTCGGCTCCCAAAAGAGCTAGATCAAATTTCTAAGTAGCATTCGACATCTCTTGAAATGGCAAATATGCAGGCTACCATCAGTTCTAAGGTCAGGTCAATAACAAGATCCTTTGTCAATCTAAATACTTTGTATCGGCTTTCCTCCTCTAAAATGGTTTGTTCAAAAAGTTAAGCTGTATTAAGGTGTAAGCTAAGAAGTATATATATATATATATATATATATATATATATATATATATATATATATATATATATATTAATGTAATGTAATGTAATATATAATTAATGTATATGTATATATATATATATGTTAATAATCACGATTATGTGGAAAGTGGCAGTGACAACGATGAATCTAGAAAACACTTTTTTTTATAAAATTGATCTATTTGCTGGCACAGACGCGTTTCGATCTCTTCTTCAGTATTTGCTTTTTACTCAGTATTTGCTGTGTACACTGAATAAGTGGTCGAAACGCGTCTGTGCCAGCAAATATATCATTTTTATAAAAAGGTATTTTCTAGATTCATTGTTATCACTGTCACTTTCTACATACACACACACACACACACACACACACACACACACACACATATATATATATATATATATATATGCAAGTTTGGTTGAAAATGACCGCGTTCCGGGAGTTTACCAGCATTTTTTGTATTTTTTTAAGATCTTACCACATTCTTACTCTCGTTGTCAAGCTCTGATATAATATTCCCCAATAAAGTCATACAGTTTGACTACCGGTTTCGTCTATTCATGAGACATTATCAATTCCTACATGTTTTACTGGAAAATATCATTGTAGCGATTCGTTCTATCTACATACGTTCGAAAAGTATCTAATATTTGTGCAAAGTGTTATCATTTCTTTGAACAAATTGACAATCAATATGCATGCCAAAATTCCAAGTTCTCCTTCCTTTTTGAAGACACCACATATATAGGAACGCGATATAAAAACACGCAAATAAGACGCTTGTTCAAATCACTTATTTTTGCCGATTCAAGTTATGGAGACCCATCGCTTAACGTGAAGATCCCTAGGTGCTCCCGCTGGTTGTTGAGCGCAGGTCGGCGGATTTGGATCAGGACTGCCTCCATTATCTTTAGACGTCGCGGGTCGCTTTCGTGGGCGAGGATCCGTGTGTTCTCCACCAAATCCTGGCGTCTGATGTTGGTGTTATGTTCTGTGGCTATGTGTTGTTGAGGGCCGCCATTCTGGAGGTGACAAGTGAGGCGTCTTGATAGGGAAGTTATTGTGTGACCAATGTAGGCTACTCGTGGGTTTTGAGGCTTGCAGTCCTCATGAGGGCAGGTCAATTCGTAAACTATACTGGTGCACTTGAGTGGTGGCCTGGGGTCGAGTTATTTTTTAAGCCTCAACAACACATGGCCACAGAACATAAAACTAACATCAGACGCCAGGATTTGGTGGAGAACACACGGATCCTCGCCCACGAAAGCAACCTGCGACGTCTAAAGATAATGGAGGCAGTCCTGAACCAAATCCGCCGACCTGCGCTCAACAACCAGCGGGAGCACCTAGGGATCCTGACGTTAAGCGATGGGTCTCCATAACTTGAATCTGCAAAAAGATGTGATTTGAACAAGCGTCTTATTTGCATGTTTTATATCGTGTTCTTATATATGTGGTGTCTTAAAAAAGGAAGGAGAACTTGGAATTTAAGCATGCATATTGATTCTCAATTTGTTAAAAGAAATGATAACACTTTGCACAAATATTAGATACTTTTCCAACGTATGTAGATAGAACGAATCGCTACAATAATATTTTCCAGGAAAACAGGTAGACCTTGATAATGTCTCATGAATAGACAAAACCGGTTGTCAAACTGTATGACTTTATTGGGAATATTATATCAGAGCTTGACAATGAGAGTAGGAATGTGGTAAGACCCTTAAATTTTTTTAATGCTGGTTAACTCCCGTAACACGGTCATTTTCAACCAAACTTGCATCAACAATAAACTGCTACCCAAGTATACGAAAAAATATATAGTAACATATATATGTTTCGTTAAAAATGACGGAGAACATAGCGTTCGTTCTTTTTGAGTTAAGAGACTCAAGCTTGCAAATTAAGCGTCTATCGTCTAGGTCAAATTGATGCAGAATTAAACTAAAGGCCATTGCATGCGACCTTTGATTGTTACGAACAACATCTTCAGGCGTAAGTGATACATATTGATTATAATTGCAAAATACAGTTCGAAACGCTCACCGTCTCGGATCGAAAATGGTTAAGACTTCATTGAATCAGTGGTTTAGAAATTTGAATTAAATCACACAAATTCAAACGGAGGGTGCTTATCATTAGAAGATCAATGATTATCAATGAAAATTATCAAGTGCGGCATAATTATCGATTGATCAGAACATTGAATATTAGCCTAACGTCGTTATCCATAAAAATTCCCTCCCCAACACTATCAAATTATAACCTAGGCCCAAGAGGGGCACTGTCAAACACGGATAGCGCCGAGGCGATGTTCATTTGCCTATTGATTGTGGGATTGATGTCCCTGATGTATACTGCCTCCAGCACTTGGAGCCTTTTCTTATCATGGCATCTCGCTAGGATTTCCGTGTTTTGGACTAACATGTCTCTGGTTAGTCGATCCCCATGTGAGTGGCGCATGTGTTTTTCTGGAGCTCCATCTTGCAGATTCATGGTCAATCTTCTCGAAAGCGTGGTGGTCGTGAATCCAACGTAGCTACAATTGTAGCTACGTATTCAACGTAGCTACAATTGTAGCTACGTTGTTTATATATATATATATATATATATATATATATATATATATATATATATAACATATTCCTACTGACAAAATACCAAACTATTTGTCGCTTATCTCTAAGTTATGGGCTTCTTTTTGCAAATGATATTTTATCTAGACCGGCAAAAGAACTTCAGCGTTGTGCATGCAATGTAGAAAAGAAAATAAGTCACATTCTTGTATGCTCTGGTACCCCTGCCTGGTGGCCGTGTTCGCCGTCGACCAGCTGGCACCGGCGCTGGGCCTCAGCGTCTCAGCGCCGCGGCGCGCGCCGCCCAGCTCCGCGATCGGGAGTGGGGCGCTCTGCACGTGGCTGCGCCGGTTCTGCCGCTGCAGGAATTTCTGGTGTAGATCAAACCGCCGCCAGCACTACTGGTCGCCTGGCGACACTGCAGCCATTGACCTCAGGACCTAAACATGTGAAGTAAAACCATACCGAACATATCCAGCATTAAACATGCTGTCACTATGTTTTGAACCAGACCTTTATGTATCGTGGGGTTTTGCTCAGTATTTCTTCCCAGGAGTTTTACTGGCTAGCACCAGGTAATCGGAATAAACTATGGCTATGATCTATGGAAGAAGTGGGAAGCTAACACCAGCAACGCTGGACGAAAGCTGTTTCGAATACTTCTAATAGCGCCATTCTCGGGCCCGAACCACTGGCAGCCCAGGCGTGCTAGTCGCTGGTATCAGTGGTATATAGCGTGACACGGTCTGAGCAAAACACTCCTAAAAACTTCCTACACGATTCGTGAATGCACAACAGGGCGTGCTACGCAATCAACACTCCGCACTTTTTCCATTTCCATTTAACCATCTGTTGATAATCGCTGTACAAATTGCTTGGAGTCTGCTTAGTTTTACTTTCCACACAAACAAGAACAATGGGCCGTGAATGGAATTAAAAAAGGCACTTTTCAGAGACGACTATAGAGACGTAGCTGGTGCACGTTGGAATTTGGGACTTGATGTCATGTTCGCAGCGTATTGCATATTACGCATATAGGTCATCGGCGTGAAAGGCTTTTCTGTGTACAATGCAAAACATTTGGGAGCTTCAGCTGTATTTGCGTTTGCTAGCCTGCACTGTTTAATGATCCAAAGGTGTACGCATGAATAATATGGGGAATAATTCATGTACATAGCAGAAGCTATATGGTAGCTGCCGCGGTCGGGGAAGGTCATTGATCGCGTCTCGATTTGACCTCTTTTACACATATTTGCGAGGTGCACTCAGTCATATTACAGCCGCTCGAAATGCCTTATTGCGGTCAATGTGATCACGCAAACACGAACAATGAAATGGGAGGAGACGAAAACGATGGATGTGAATATTCCCGAAAAAGGCGCCCACCAGAGAAAGCATCACGTGAGAGCATAATGAATGCTGGTCAGAAATCCCACTCACTCATCACGCACTTGTTAGGCATAATAATGACCATTAGCCTACCAGGCTATCCATGATGGCGGTCTGCACGCAAATATAGGATCAAGGTGACCTGGTGATGTTTTGCTTATTTCTGCAAAAGCTGAAGGTAGTGAGTGATCTGGGTAAGGTAACATTGGAACCTAATCAATGGCTACCAGGCCCGTTACGGCACCTGGGAAATGTACAGGATGCTTTCAAAACAGCACAAAACACTTCATTTGGGATTAATGAGAAGTCTTGGGGTTTCCCGGGATAGAATATCTACGTTAAAATCTATTGATAGGCAGAACAAGCAACAAAAACACCGTGGATAACGAACACAGGTCAGAAGATCTCGGAATTGTCCAGCGTTGAAAGATACAAATTCGAAGGAGTAATTGTGCCAGTACATAGAGTGTCACGTACTCGTATATACCGTCCGACACGGTTTAACCGTGATTTCAACAATAACAGAGAAGAGAGACGTGCAGATCTGGGTGGATATAGTAATCTGACACCTTTCTCATGATTTTGCTTTGATATTTCTTCATTTGTGAGGTTCCATGAAGCTCTTCCTCCATTGGAGACACTTCAGGCTAGACTTTAAGGCTACATGATCAAAGTGTCTTCATACGTCAACAGCAAAGGAAGTGTGACATCTGATGAACATTTGATAGATACTTTGTCCAATAAGGTCTGTAATTTACCACCATTTTAAGTTTCCTCAGCTATGAAATATTAACCTGTTTTGGTATCTATGAACTAATATATGTTGACACTTTTCCCTGGATATCTACATGCGCGTGAAGAAAAACGCTCAAAAAAGTACTTCAACAAGTTTAGTAGGGTAAGGGCGGGTAAGAGTACGCAGGAGATAAGAGTACGCAGCAGCTATTTTGGTTACTTAGCAACCACTGAGATGGTGGATAACCTGGTATAAAAAGCAAGGTCAGTGCCAAGGCTGCACACCAAAATTCAACGTGCTCCTGTTCTTTCCGCAGTAGTACAGAGCAAAATAAGTTTCTGGGCACCCTTGAAGTAATATTTCTTAACTGGGTAAACTTGTAGACCATGCTTCTATTATCAAAAGTATTGTATTACGGTCTGTCATCAGTAAGAAAGTTGAACTAGGAGTATGCTCCAGGACCACAGCTCACGCTTAAATGCCTGCCATTATGTTTATGAAGACTTTCTTCCCAAAGCAGCAAGTCCGGCAAGAGTACGCAGTAGATCATTGGGCAAGAGTGCGCATGCTTAAGAGATAGGAAAAATTAATTTTCGCTCGGAACAGAGTCCGTAATTCATATTTGGAAAACCAAACGTTGCAACATAGTTCTTGTATATTCAGAAGGATATAAAATCATACAATCGCCTAGTTTGGCGACAAAAAAAACTTTGTGACATGGCCTATGCACCTAAAACACAGCGGAGCATCAATGCGTACTTCAGCCCCCTCTTGTGCGTACTTTAACCGACCCACTACGGCAAGAGTACGCACGTGACTTCTTATTTTTGATGGGCTCGTGGCGAGTTCCTTTCAGAGACATTGAATTGAAACATAGACCATACATAGACTATTCTTCAGGCTAAACAACCACATAAAATTTTTAGCTGTTTGACTTATAGGAGAAAAGTGAAAGCCTTTAGAAAGTTAAGTGCGTACTCATGCACGGACTTCCCCTATAACGTATAGTATAGTATCAACAAGTTTAGTATAACAATGCAACTGCGCCCCAATCTCGACATCTAATATGTAGGTGTGAGTCAGGGCCTGGGTCAGATGACTGACGCTGCTCCAGAGTCGCGCGCACTTCCTCTCTCCGTAATTGTTCTGCTTTGATGGAACTCAGAATCAAAGGTGCCGGCAGTCAATTACCGCTCGATCTCTGACTAAGGTCAAAGGTCGCGCTCGTGCAGCAGCCGAATAACGCCGCTACAGCCTCCGGCATGGAATGTCGCTTGGGACGCAGGAAGTAGACATACTTTGATTGGCCACAGCCTGTTTATGTGCTATGGTGCTTTTATAAAGGTAACCCATGTTACTAGGAACAGTATGAAAAATGATAAATGAGCAATAACCAAATAATTTAGAAAGTAAGGCGGTGTCATTAACCCTGACGTTCACAAAAACATCACATGAAGCCTCTAAGAAGGGTTCTCTGCATTGCATTTTTTTCGGTGCATCTATGGAAAATAGTCCCAAAGCTGATGAGGCTTTATTCTAGAGTGGGAAGTTTCTGTCAGCAATATGTTTGATGTCTCGATCTCTCACTATTTCACGGGCGACTTGGCTGCAGTTTATCAATATTCTGGGTTGTAAGCAATTCTGCACATTGATCTAGCTGGCTTAGTCTGGCTTCATTTAGCCCCAAGCAAACTAGCTTCAGATAATTAAGCTTTCATATGCACCTTGTTCTTTAGTACTAACAGACCGCGGGCTTATTCCAAGCTGTTCTGACGTTGGCGTTTGATGCGAGTTCTGGAAACTCGCTGATGGATTCTGTTGTAGCTCAGAAAAGATATTAACACGCGCATTGACGGGGGTCTGAGCCACCTTCGATTGACGGGGGCGGGTACCCGCCCCTAAGATCTCGAGAACCACGGTAGGTAGCGAAAACGGTAAACGGCGTTGGGCTGCCCATCCACTTCTCCATCGAAAACATTTGAACCATTTTTTGTCAGGTCACATTTAAGGTCACGAGAGGTCAAAACATGCCCGTCATAAGGATAACATGTAAATTCAGTTTTTCGGCCATTAAATCTGAACAAGTAAAGATAGAGCAAAACGACTTAAACTATATGAATCCTCTTAGCAAGCCGAATCGAATGATATATAAGTTGACCTTGCTAGGTCAAATCAGATTTGACCTGACCTGAGGTCAGGTCAGGGTCAAATTATATAAAATGCATATCATTAGAACCGCAAAGCCCAGGCAAGTCTAATGCAGCAAAAATAAATGCTCTATCACCATCCGTTACTGAGTTATTCCGTAAAACCATTTTTCCCACGTATTTCCAATGGAGAGGTCATGCCTCGTACCTGACCTTAGGTCATCGATATCAAAAATACCGGAACATATTTTAGAGAACTCGGTGGGGCCATTATGTGATATGAGTTTCAATCGGATAAGTTCACCCTGCTCCGACTTATGCTATCTTAAACTTTTTTGAGGTCGGGTCACTTGACCTGTAATGGTGACCTGACCTGAGATGACCTAACCTTAAAATTTTCACAGAAGTTGTAAAAATGATGAGGGAAAAGGTATACAGTACGGCGGCGCTACGCGCCGCCGTTTTTTGCTATCTCCGAAAAACCCGAGGGGGCGGGTACCCCCCCTTGCGTGTTAAGCTCCGCACAGCCCAGTTCAGATATACTTACGCCATTCAATGCATCGGCATCGTCCGGGGTAGCGATCATCCAGGCGTAACGCGTGGACTGGTAACCTGGCCAGTGCCGTTCCCCAGCGGTCGCCAGCTTGCCATTTGTCGGTGCCGACTCTTCGTCTGCACAGTAACAGGTCTTGTGGCGGTGTAGGCGCGCATACCCACCAAACGCCTGAGGGTGTGCTGGGGTGGGGTCGATACGTCACCCCCCCTCCTACAGCCGTTCCCAGCCCTGACAGCTGGCCCCCGCCCACTAGAAGGCGGCAGTCGGCGGTCATCGTCGGACGAGGTCTCACGGGTAACGGCTGGGGTTGAGAGGCGCGTCAGACGAGCCCCGGTGAGAGACGTGCCGGAGTGGAAAATAGCAGATTTGAGGCAAACAATAAGCCTGGCTGAATCCACGCTTCCAACAAATCTGTGCGGCAGAGACGGAGTCCCACTCAGTAGGGAGTTTCTCTACAAATCAACTGGTGGAATGTGCGAAATAGCACAGTGCCCCTTCAGACTTTCTTTTAAATTCGTGCACGGAATTACCAGACTTTCTCTAGTTCTCAGTTCGATCCGATCAATGATTGCTTAGCTATAGCCCCGGGCATTTGTAACAGTCGCGGTATTGTATTTGTATTTGTATTTGTATCATTCTTGAGCACATCCGATCAATTTTGGTTTTTCATGGCTCGTGTCACACTAGATAGATGTGAATAAAGTGGGAAAAATACACACCCACACACCCACAGACACATCTTTCACACATTTACATATACAATAATCGATACAAGTGGTCACTGGTTAGGGGTTGTGCATGTGTGCCTGCAGTCGTCGCTTAAATGAGCCCGCGCGGCCACCAAGCACACGTCCGGGAAGTCGGTTGTAGTACTTTACAACGCGGTAAAAGAACTGCCTCCTCCCTGCCTCTGTTCTGATTCGTGGCAGGTTGTAGGCGCTATCCTGACGCGTAACGGTAGGTATGTATGTGTACATATGTTACAGGGAGAGTGCGAAATCCGGGAGTTCACGAACTCCCTAGGGATTTCGCGAAATCACTGACCAGCCAGGGAGTTCGCGAAATCCTAGGGAGTTCGCGAAATCCCTGGGTGACCAGGGAGTTCGCGAAATCCCTGGACTTAGAAGTCAGGGAGTTCGCGAAATCCCGGATAAACACTCAGGGAGTTCGCGAATTCCCTGACATTTAGTCAGCTCAAGGGTGACTAGCCAGAATTGCGGGCTATTGTTCTTATGATTTATTTCAAACAGTAACCGGACAATTTCCGTGAAAACCACGTATAAGGGAGGTTTTAAGCTAAATATTAGGAAGGTTTTAAGCTAAATATAAGGAAGGCCATAACTGTATTGTTGAGGTCGTAGCGATACATTTATCGAGTTTCGCTTATCAATATTGTACTGCAATGTAAAAGTTCAGTTGCTGCTGATTACAAATGTAGATCACGGGAGAGAAAGACACTGGCCCCTGGCGGTTCCAAAACGCCCTGGTCCACTCCTGAAATTTAGTTCTCACACACTCCCCCACAGAATACACCTTCGCCTTCACTGTGATTTGGTACTTGGTTATTTTATATTCATGATATATTTTATACGCGGATTTAGGGGGACAAAGGGGAGCAGGTACCCCACCCCCCCCGATCGACCCTTGGCACCCCCTGAAATGGTCACGGCGCCACTTTGAAATGTCGCTTACCATCCCCCGTCCCTAGGGATGTAAAAATCGGCGCCCACCGATAGGATTTTGCGCCCACCTGATAGGCTTTTCCGGTCAAAAAAGCACTCCCCTGGTCCGGATGGTGCCCTGCCCTCTCCCCCCGGGAAGATGCCCCTCCCGATCGGCAATCTTGGATCAACCTATGATAGATCTGTATATTTTGTATTATACATATGCAGTGCATGAAGTCAGCATAACTACCCAAGTATTCAATAAAAAGTGGTCTACGCTATCACCACCTTTCATAATTATGTGACGCTACGGTTATTTTATGTGAAATCTACATCACAGAATAGCGTTACGGTATTTTATGTAGGTTGCATTATTATGGAATTTTATCTACGGATACGATAAAGAAAATGGTATGAAGTCCATGGCTTGATCACTAGAATAAATCTGCGTATAACACAGTTCACGAAATGGCAGAAATATTTGCGCTACTGAAAAATGGTATAATTTTTTTGGTATAAATGGTATAAATGCTCGGCAATGGCGCAATGCACTTACTTTTGAGCAAACCACGCCATCCGAAAAAGAATGTGCCGACGCTCACATTTTTGAAAACTCATCACATGTCTTTTGGCTGGTGGTGTCGATGAGGTGCCGGTCACCGAGATCAATTGCAAAGTTTCTTATGACTATGCCTTTTGATAGCTTAAAATCATCACAGTCAAAAACGTTTGGTATAAGTCTCAAACTAGTTTCGCGAGATGCAATTTTTAAGACGTGCAATGCCAGGGGTCTGAGCCACCTTCACCCTGACGAGGGGGTGGGCTACGCCCCCGCCTAAAATCTAAAAACTACGCTAGTTAGCGAAAAAGTAAATGGCGTTAACCCTCGCCCCACCGGGGGCCATCGATGGCCCCCTAAGGTTTTTCCGGGATAGCAGAAAAACGACGAGGCGCAGCACCGCGGTTGAGGGCTCTACCTCTCACTGCATCATTTTCCCATCATCCCTGAAATTTTTTACCCCGGGTCACCCAAGGTCAGGTCACCAGACGAGGTCAACCAAGGTCACCTCACTTCACTTTAGAGCTCTGTAAGAGCTACATTTCAAAGTCGATCGATTTGAAACTTCCTACACTTCATGACCCTCCAGGGTCTACAAGGTGTATATCCGGGATTTTCGATTTCGTGCCCTGAGGTCAGGTCACGAGGCGACCTCTCCCATTGGAAAAGCATGGGGAAAAGCTATTTCATAATATAAAAGCCACAAAAATGATTGCAAATACCAGACTGCTCAGAACATCGTTTTGGACACCCTTTCACGGTCCCAGGGGTCATATTTGCCCTTTGACTTTTACAAGGTCATCCAAGGTCACCGGAGGTCAAAAACAGTATTTTGACAATAACTTTTGACCTAATTGAGCTAGAGCGGTGAAACAAACACCATCGTGTTTGTCATGTCACTGGCTTTCATTTGATATACGGAGCAAGGTCACTTTTTGACCTTTCGTGACCTCAGGTCATATTAGGTCACGAGGTGACCTCTGGCGGTCAAACCACTGGCGGGAGGTCTTTACGTTCCAAATAGCGGAAAAAGTACTGGCAATTTGCTATCAAATGTACTTTACCAGGCCTCAATAGCTCTAATGACATAAGAGTTATGCCCAGTTTGTTAATCATTGCATATTTGAGTGAAAATAGCCGATCTTGACCTAATTTGACCTCTGGAGGTCAAACCTTTGACCTGAGCACTAAAACATGCGAAGTAATTTCTTACTGAATTCACGCGAGCTTTCTATTGCACTTTGCAGATTTGCGCTAACGCCCATATTTTCGGAGTTAGAGGGGGGCCATCGATGGCCCCCGGTGGGGCGAAGGTGGCGCCGGACCCCGGTGGGGCGCGGGTTAAGTAGCACAACCTAAGCTTTAAAGGAAGTGTTCTATACATTCTTTTGTCGGGTAAAATCTGAGGGCATTGGAAGCCAAACAATGTCACAATATGGATATGGTGATATAACTGAAATACAGTTCTTCAGTCCTACCATCTGATGTAGAAGATATACAATATATAAGGATTCACTATCTGAAGCTTTTCTGCAAGCGACGTCGAATTATTAATAATGCGACTATTCTAGGTAAAAGCTAAGATTTGACCTGACCTTGGATCAGGTTAATATCGAATTGGGTCGGAATGCATCAGGGGCCGGACATGAGATACCTCTCTAGAATTCTGGGGGTTTTGAAGGTTCCACTTCTGGTTCTAACAGTTTTTTGGCAGCAAAATTTAACATGTAATTCCAACGGGACTGTTTGCAGGGGTTTGGGGCACGGGCCAGTGGGAAAATGTAAGTGGTGCTTAAGGGTATATTTTTTATTTTTGGTATGTAAAATTGATCAGGCTATCTTCTGGGTGCAGCTTTTAGTCTCTAAAGCGCTTTTATAACAAGGAAAATCCACGATGAACTTCATGCTAATTCCTTCAGAATTCTGTTTCAAACGTTTCAATTACCCAATCAAAACGCTGCATTCTACCTTATGCTAGCAAAATTAAAGTTATCTTGAACAAAACCCTTCAAAATACTGCCATATCCTCAACGTGCTGCCAAATCAGGCAGTCAGCTGGCTGTCATGTCCGAACCGTATCTATAGGAACCGTGGGAATGCATATCATTAGAACTGCAGAAACAAGACAACCCCAATGATGCCAAAATATACAATTTAGCTCCATTACCAACAAAATTAGTATGTTTAAACCATTTTACCGATACTTTTCCAACGGTGTCATCATGACTCATAATTGACCTTAGGTCATTGACTTCAGAAATCCTAAAAAACTGTGTGTACTCAGTCGGCCCTTCATTCAATACGAATTTTAGATTGATAAATTAAGCTGTTCCTTGCTTATGTTGTTTTCTTCTTTTTTTAGAGATGAGGTCTTTTGACCTGCACTGATGTCCTGACTGAAATGACCTGAACCGAAAATGTTGGCAGGAGTTGTAAAAAGCTTCAGAAAAAACTGTACTGGGTACAGCAGCGCTGCGCGTAGCCGTTTTCAAGACTTTGCGAAAAACCCAAGGGGTATGGTTACCCAGTCCCCGCCCCGGCCATGCACGTACTCGGTACGAAGTCGGTCAGGTGCACCAACTGTAAGTACCGTTAGATACAAAATTCTGAAGCGCTTCTTTCCAACTCACTTATCCAGCATCTGCAGAGAGATCATTATATCACAACCCTCATTACTACACAAAAGAGAAATGCTGTTTATCTGATGGCCATTTCGTATTTCATTCTGGGTAAGGAAAATACAATAATGTTATATTATTTTTTGCCTTAAGTTCATTAATGTATTCCAAAACTTTGGCCAATCCTTACAGGTACGGTTCGGCTATACTAAGATAAAATTTTCAGAGCTGCAACAATGAAATAATTATTCTGCAAATTAACTTAGACCATATCTCTGTCTTCAGTTTATCAGCATATCAGATGCGTTATACAGTTTCAGCTATACCTGAAGATAAGCCGACAATTATAGTTAAAACTATAGATACGGAATAAAACAATTGTTACGCATATTTGCAATGTGTTATCTCATTGCCTATTGTCATGACCGTGGCTGGAGCACTTAAGCTTGAAGTGCATTTGCTAGCCCGCCGGAATCGACAATAAAATTTCTGAAAGCAGGGGGATGCAAAGCCACCTTTTTTCATGTTTCCCTGCCTCGTGTGGAGACCGTCAAAAGAGGCTTATTTCGTAGGGCAGCGATTGCTTTCAATGGCCATCTTGAACGCTGTCTCGAGGCAGACCCCTACGCTTCGACCTTTAGCAGTTTTAGAGCCAGGGTGAGGAAATATGTTAAAGCTCACCCATTTTAGGCTTCTTATCTTATGTTATGCCGTTTTTCATGTCTTAATGTATTGCAGTGCTTCTGATGTATTTTCATATGCTTCATATGCATAGCTTCGTGTATATTTTATATCGAGTGTTTTATATTATTGTTGCAGGAATAGGTTGCATTACATTGTTACACGGTTGCATTGTAAATATTCATTGGTGTGCTGTTTTACTGCTTGACTTCAGCTGTAATTGGGTTTCCGCATACCTGCTGCTGATAAACCTGAATAAATGAAATAAATGAAAATGAAATGAAAGCCTTGGCAATGGTCAAGCGATGACAGGCGTGCCGCTTCTTACACCGAAAGCTTTTTCGAAGCCGACACTTCCTCCTGTATCAAAATACTGCTATTTGAAAATTTGTGGACGTCCGTAGTACATTCCAACATAGACATAGCTAAAATTGACCTTTGTGAAAGTATATCAGTTCTTTGTCCGTTTCTTACGGCACAATACTTCCCATCAGGAGTTTGCTTTGTTAAGAAATCAAGATATTCATTACAGATGACAATGAAAAAAGTAATGACATCTCTAGTTTGTTTTGAGCCCCCCCCCATCCACACCTACGGTTCATATTGCATAAACCATGCACCTCGAGGAAGGCTAGTGACTCGAATAGTTCGTCAGCGGGCACAAGGGCCCGGTGTGAGGCGGAGCTGAGGGTGTAAAATTAATTTTCAAAAAATAAATATCAGGCCGACATGCATAAAATCAAGCAAAACACAACTTGGGAAGAGAAAACATGGACGGGAAGTGTAAAACCAGACCACTGAAGGATCATTCTTCGGATTTAAACTATAGGACATATTGGCATGTTAGGGATTTCGCGAAATCCCTGAAAAGCATTCAGGTAGTTCGCGAAATCACTGAAGTTTCAGTGAGTTCGCGAAATCCCTAGGAGTTCGCGAAATCCTAGGAGTTCGCGAAATCCCTGGTCGGCCAGTGATTTCGTAAACTCCCTAGGGATTTCGCGAACTCTCTGGCTGGTCAGTGATTTCGCGACATTCCTAGGGAGTTCGCGAAATCCCGGATTTCGCACTTTCCCTGTAACACATACATACATACATAAATTACAAACATAAGTCCTTTTAAAGCGCTTGAACACCATCAAGAATATAAAGAAAATATTAAGTATATATATATATATATATATATATATATATATATATTTAAGGAATTTTAAATACAACATCAACATGGTCCAATCATTAATTTTTGAAAATTACAGTATATTTGGTTTCAGAATTTCGAAAAAAACTGAATATACTGTACCGAGCTCAGACAAAATTTACGCTATCATTTTACTAACATGTTGTTTGATGTTTTTATTATCTATATGCAAAACAACTAGGGCCATTATTTTTCGTCAAAATAAACTAAGATACACATTTTCCACCCTGTAGCAAAAATTGTATTTTCCTAAGTTTGGTTTGGCCTGTGCAGCCCTGGTGCGTGTTTCAAAATTCCCAGATGGACGTTTCTGATGTTAACCTCCACACAAAGTCTCAGCTTTTTGCACAAGTGGATCCAAGGGACAAGGAAGGGCACGTGCCCTCCTCCCCCGTCGACCGACCCGATGCCCTACACCGCATGGGAGCAGTCAAAGGGACAAGGAAGGGCACGTGCCCTCCTCCCCCGTCGACCGACCCGGTGCCCTACACCGCATGGGAGCAGCCAAAGGGACAAGGAAGGGCACGTGCCCTCCTCCCCCGTCGACCGACCCGGTGCCCTACACCGCATGGGAGCAGCCAAAGGGACAAGGAAGGGCACGTGCCCTCCTCCCCCGTCGACCGACCCGATGCTCTCACACCGCATGGGAGCAGTCCAAGGGACAAGGAAGGGCACGTGCCCTCCTCCCCGTCGACCGACACGGTACCCTACACCGCAAGAGGGCAACGTGCTTTGTTTAGGGGGGAGGCGTATTCCTTGTTCATCTGCGTATGACTTCGTCCCTACACTGGAATGTGTAAATTGGAACATTGATTCGTTAGATCACCAAACAGCGAAGGAATATCACTTGTTTATGAGTAAATTTTAACCCGAAATATTGATCATATAAATATGATATATGCAATGTCAATGCACCTGTATAGTGCAGACAACGGCAGTCTGATTAATGAATAAAACCACACGAACCCACTGCAGCTCGCATAATGCACTGATTGTCTGCACAAGCAACAGCACAGCTTGCCAGTACTATTTCAGGCTTTCACTATTATCTTCTCGATAGGTATGTACATAAGAGGCTCAATCATCTGCCACCACGGCACTGATACAAATATACTTCCTCACACACAACTGCGATCTAAGGGATAAATACAATTCAACAGCCGCACCACAGCCTATGCAATGGACTGGATGTATACTGTACTGAAGAGCATATCATCTCCGTGGGAGGGTCGCAACCGCCGCCCGGACCACCAGACTAGTCCGGCCACTTTTCATTGCCGCTCCTTCGGGCTGGGGCCAATAGCTGACTGGATCAAGACCAAGATGCTGGAGGTAGCCAGATGATCAGTATCTGAGCGCTTGACGGCCTGAATTAGCTTTACTAAGTTTGCTATTTTACCTCCAAAATTTATCACTGAATGCTTTGGTGGTGGAAACCAGGCTGCAATATCATCTCCTGAGCTACGGGAACGAACAATTAATGCAAGCTGTTGCATGGTCCATTTCCTATTACCCGTGAGTGATGAGGCTTGTAATTGGATTTTATCTGCAATTACTATAGATTTTCAGCTACACTATCGTTAGTACTGAGGTTTCACTTTTGCTCCAGCTTCTTGGGGCTTTCTATTTGGGGTCTTGTGATAAATTATGGGCCTAAGACAGTGGTAAGTCACGTCAAATGTAATTGCTTTCAATTCAATCTGCCGCTGGTACCTTATTGTTTAATCAGTGAGTTAAATGCATGCACCCCAATCAAGTATATTCATGTGCGGCGCACACACTGTCAGATCCAGGGACGCAAAGAGCGCCGCAGTCTCCACACCCAGCTCCAAGTGATCACCTGACCCTGCCTCGCCTCATCGATTCAGTAAAATCACAGCACTGCGAAACGGATTAGCTAAATGCAGCATTTGGATTAACCACTAATGCAGGCTCCAGCTCCCTGTCAACAGCAATGTGTTGTAAAAAAAGTATTCGCACAGAATGGCGAGTAGCCCTGAAGTTCGTTAACATTTTAAGGTTAGCCAAAGAACTGTGGAGGCTCTCTGTCATAATAAACAATGTTGCACTTATTAAATCTCACAGTCATACGCATGTCTAGGATCATCGCAAGTGCCCCTCACGGCCTGAACGCCCGTTTTTCCCAGGCAATGAGGTCACCACGATATATTTCGCAGTGCGGCATTTGACGCCGCGAGTCATGCTATGACTAATCACTTTTTAACCCTTGCCCCGGTGGCGGGTACGAGCCACCTTCGCCCTGGTGGGGGGCTAAAAGACCCCCCACGATCTCAAAACTAAGAGAGCTAGAAAAAGCGCAAAACGGCAATCGAAGCTCTTCGAAAATGATATCGAAAATACTTCGGTCTTTTTTTGTCAGGTCAATATCAAGGTCACCAGAGGTCAAAATAGGTCAAAATCGCTAATATGAGGTGTACTAAGAAAAACTCCTATATCTCAGAAACTATGATAGCTAGAAACATTTTTCTAACACCATTCGAAAGCTCTTGAGATGCGCTTTCATTACAGTGGCTTTATTTTCGTGTCAGGTCAAGCCTAGGGAGCTACAGGTCACTAAATATTGGGCATATTCTTGGGAATGTCCATAGCCACCCATGCATAAGGGCGTTTACTTTTTCGCTAATAGCTTCCAAACCAAACAAGATACAGCCATAGTTTATGACCATTGCAATCCTCTCGTCAATACGAATCGAATGATATATGATATTGCTATGCCAGGTCAAATTTAAGAATTTGACCTGACCCAGGTCAACGGTCTGACCCAACTTGACCTGGTATAGTCATGATGTATATCATTTGACTTCCAATGACTATACAAACACTTCGGTGACAAAATAAAAGCTCTATCTTAGTTTGTTCAAAATTTATAGAGGAAAACACCAAAAATGCTTATTTGACCTAAGGTGACCTTTTAAAGGTCAAGTCAAATTTTAGTATCAGCTTCAGAAATGGGGTAGAGCAAGTCGCAAACGATGTTTGAAGTTGATTCCATCCATACTTACTGAGAAAAGCTCATTTCGTGTTTTTCCATGCATTGTCAATGGGGAGGTCATGCCTGCATGACCTTAGGTCACCAATATCAAAATCCCGAACAAATGTTGTAGCTCCTGGTGGGCCCAAGATGTGGTATGAGTTTCAACTTGATCGATTAACCCTTCTTTTAGTTATGCCGTCCTAAGTATTTTTTGAGGTGAGGTCACTTCCCTGACCTGGTGACCTGACCTGATATGACCTTGAGCCAAAATTTTCGGAAAGATGTAAAATGATGAAGGAACAGCTAGACCAGGTTTGGGCTGCGCGCCGGTTTTTGGTCACTTCGAAAACCCGAGGGGGTCTAAGCCCCGGCGAAGGTTAATTATCCATTACCTGCATACAGATTCTGATGAAGCGGTGTATCTGATTATACATTCACACTGAATGTGCTAAGGCTTGCATCCAGGGCTTGAGGAGACAGGTCAATGAATAACCTATCAGTTCACGATGATATCCACTTAGGACGATTGGCAAGCACACTTCACACATAAAGAACAGGCTCAAAGTTTAAATGTCAAAGCGATACTGACATTTTGAGCCCATTGCTCGCGGCGATTTCAACAACATTACGTCATGCAATATGTCACACACTGTTGCGTTTTGTGTCGTAAATTATGCTACATCAGGGAATGTACGCACATTTGACTCCAGATCAATTTCACGGGGCAAGATCTAAGATCAAAGAAAAAAGTCAAGCCTCATTTCCGAGTCAATAATATCCTTTCGTATAGTTAACCGTGCATATTAGTTGATACCACACATTGCAAAGTCAAAACCCAACGACCTCAAATCACTTTGACCCCGGAATTTCCGAAACATTTCAAAATACCTTCCTTAAGCAGTCACCACAGTCCATGTTCAATATAGATGTCCCCTTTTCTAAAGATAATAAATGCTGCTTCTCATAAAATCCCAGCACAGTCCAGGTCTCCCGCCGATTGTACTGGTCAACAATTTTTTTTGTCATGGATCCAATACAAAATAGTCCATTACTAGGGTAATTTGTGGCGCTGAATACGAATCTGGCAGCAGAAATGCCGTATTAGATCAGAATTTTGAGATCCAGTATGTCTGTGTGTCGTCTTTTTACAAGCCTACTTGGCATCAGTTACATTTACAGTGCAAAACCCGACAGGACTAGGAAAATGAACGTTTGGGTGTTTGTAGGAGGCTAGGTATTCTACCCTAAACCCGATTTTCACAGACCTAGGTCAATATATTCAAGGTAAAACGAGGCCATATAGGCACAATTCTGTATGTGCAGGGTAGCTACTGGGAAATGCCATGATTGTGCGATGAGAAGCCGGATATGAAGAGACAGTGACCTTAAGTAACGGAGAAAAGGTCTAAGGCAATTGTCTCTGAAACTTTTAGGCCAAGGTCGTTCAAGGCCATTGACCTTTGATGTCAAAATATTACATTCTGCCTATAACGTATACTGCAACTAGCACTATGGCAGCTGTCGGGCGTGAAATCAGGTTTGACCTTGACCTATGGCTTTTGGCTTGAACCTAGGACCTTGGGCTCAAGATTGAATGACCTAGCCTATGATGTCATGGCATAATTACGCATATTAAGTGACGTCATCCTATTGAAGGCACAAGGGTCAGTGACTTTGAAATGGTTGTATGACCTTTACCTGTGAATTTTTTCTTGAACTTGACCTTCAAGGGAGGTGACTCTGACATAAAATCCTTGTCATATAATGTTGCGACGTCACTAATCGGTCTACAATACCGGCGACCTTGTGCGACCGAGCGCAAGCCTTGTTCAATGAGCAATATTTTGTGTACAACACTTGAATGCGAGGTAGTCTTCCGTTGCAATAAATTCACATATATATTGATAAGCTGCATTGTCCGGGTGCAGATAATCCGGGTTCTCGACATCCTTGATCTATATTTTTCCACAAAAGGCTAGGCTCATGACTGTGTGCGGAAAGACTATGGGCTATACACCAGGTATGCTCTGGGGAAGAAACCAGGTCGGATGGCAAAAAACGGTTACTAACTTTGAAATCAGCGGTATGGAAATAGGTAGGCACAGGTGCTCACGTGATGGATCCATTTTGGCTGTTGACCAGTGTTGTCGGCACATAAGGGCCTTTCGGCCTTTCTTTTTTTTATTATAAGGTTGCCTTCCGTTCCATTCCCCTTCCCTCACTTAGTGGTACCTCCATGCTTTATTGTTGGGTTGAATTTGTAAGATGAACACCCGGTCAGACTAGGAGTAAGAGAATATGGATCACGGATGGAACAGCTCTCGGTGTTATTCTCTAAATCGAGTCGCTGCGCCTCCCCGTAGCCATCCTGTGTGAATTCGCTCAGCCAGGAAATGTGGGTGGCAGCAGTGAGATGAACAAGGTAACGGCTTAACCACTGCTTCCCTCCCAAAGTAGAGATTCAATATTTCCATGACCACTTTCGACACGTTTCAGTAGCGCATTCCGCAGAACCATTCAGAACTTCATCGACTTAGAATCACAGTGAAGTTGTTTTTTTCTTGTTAGTTGGCCTATTTGAATTGGTTTGACCCTGATAATAATGACCTAGCTCAACCCTTGCCCCGGTGGCGGGTACGAGTCACCTTCGCCCTGGTAGGGGGCTAAAAAAGACCCCCACAATCTAAAAAACTAAGAGAGCTAGAAAAAGCGCAAAACGGAAAGCGAAAGCTCTTCAAAAATGATATCGAAAATACTTCAGTCATTTTCCTCGTCAGATCAATATCAAGGTCACCAGAGGTCAAAATAGGTCAAAATCTCTAAAATGAGGTGTACTAAGAAAACCTCATATATTTCAGAAACTATGATAGCTAGAAACATTTTTTACTACCATTGGAACGCTCTTGAGTTGTTCTTTCATTATAGTGGCAATCATTTTCGTGTCAGGTCAAAGTCTAGTGAGCTACAGGTCACTGAATATTGGGAATGTTCTTGGGAATGTCCATAGCCACCCATGCATAAGGGCGTTTCCTTTTTGCTAATAACTTCCAAACCAAGCAAGATGCAGCCATAGTTGATGCACCAATGCAACCATCTCGGCAATACAAATCGAATGATATATAATATTGCTATGCCAGGTCAAATTTTAAAATTTGACCTGACCCAGGTCAATGGTCTGACCCAACTTGTTCTGGTAGAGTCATGATGTATATCATTTGACTTACAGTGACTATACAAACACTTTGGTGACAAAATAAAAGTTGTATCTTTGTTAATTCAAAATTTATAGAGCAGAATACCAAAACATGCTTATTTGACCAAAGGTGACCTTTCAAAGGTCACAAGTCAAAATGTTTGGCATTAACTTCAGAAATGGGCTAAGAGTACGTCGTAGCCGATGTTTGATGTGGATTCCATCCATACTTGCTGAGAAAAGTTCATTTCGAGATTTTCCCCATCTATTTGAAATGGGGAGGTCATGCTCTGCACATGACTTTAGGTCACCAATATAAAAAATCCCGGAACATATGTTGTAGCTCTTGGTGGGCCCAGTATGTGGTATGAGTTTCAACTTGATCATTTAATCCTCCTTTTAGTTATGCAGTTCTAAACATTTTTTGAGGTGAGGTCACTTCACCTGGCCTGGTGACCTGACCTGATATGACCTTGAACTAAAACTTTCAGGAAAGATGTAAAAATGATGAAGAAATAGCTAGACTAAGTTTGGCGGCGCTGCGCGCCGCCATTTTTTTGTCACTTTGGAAAACCCGAAAGGGGGGTCTGAAAAGACCCCCACCCGGGCGAAGGCTAACTAAAAATTGGCGTAATATAACTAATAATAGCCCTCACAGGAGCTCAGGCAGGCATTTTCACAGACCCCTGATCTCCGAGATACCATTGGCCCTGACTGGAGATGCCTGCCAGACATTATCTTGGAGTGTCACCGTGTGTGATAGCTGAGGTCAGCGTCGGCATACGGGATGACTGATATCGACCAGACTTCCTAACACGTGGCTTGAGTAAATGGGTTCATAATCTGTCAGTTCGCGCAACTTTTCGCCAACAGGGGAGATTCGATGCATTTGAGTATATATTCGTGCAATTTCAAGCATGCGACCAATCATCATGGATCATTTTCGTCCTCCGTAGATGCTGTACTTGAATCACACAAGAGATCCAGCTCATACCCAGACACGGAGTCAAGGTATGGTGACGTTAGTTGTAAAACATAAACTGATGATATTCTATTTTAGTCTATTTTTGTTTTATTTTATTAGGGCCCCTCCCAACAGACAAACCTGCCTCAATTCCAGGAAATATTGGCGAGTATTTATATCCAAAGACTTATAAAAGGTCAACGACAAGACCCACTACTAACTAATTTTCTTTTCTGTTATTTAGTGAGGTGATATGAGCCCAGTCAGGTGCGCGGGTGCTGTTAAGTTGAGCCACGCAACGAGGTCAAATGCCAGCAGACCCCATAATACGCGATGGTGAAACTGCTTCCACTGTTAGATGATAAGGTAGGTTACGCCGGTGCATACTTCAGGAGCTCACAATCTACCAGCCCACGCAATTCTAGACAAAGTGAGTGGTCGCAGTGCCTGAGGGTATCTGAAGTCCGGAAACACAAGCCTCCGGCTAGTCAGCACTGTGTTGCTATTTTCGTCGCGTGCGTTGTTCCGTTCAGCATGCCTAAATCTGTGTCGCCACTGGAGAAACTGAGCCTTATTGCTGTCCCAACTGTCCGAGCCGCGACATTACAAACAGAAGACGCATGCAAGTTGCAAGCTAACGGAGGGATGCACAGGTAGTTTCCCGTAGCAGGAGTCTTGAAAGTTAGATAGGCGCCAGAGAACAAGGAAGGACGAAGGAGTGCATAGAAGTCAAGGTGATGTCACTCGCATTCCTCTGGAAAACTTTTAACGACTTAAGTATCAACCCGCGCTCCATTGGCCCTTCTATCTAACTCCGTCCCTTTCAAGGGATTCGAAAAACCCCACCGATCTCTGATCCTAAGGGAGATACCGAAAACAGTACTAACGGTGGTAGATAACTCCTTAGCGATTATTGGGAAACTTTACTATTCACTTTTACACAGGCCAATACTGAGGTCATAACAGGTCAGAGAAGACGACAAGCTAGTGACAGATTTTCACTCCAGCTTACGACTGGGTGAGATTAAAGGCGATTGATAAGTATCACTAAGTTTCTCGTAATACGTCGGACTGAATAATGTATAGTATGACGATACTACGACAGCATGTAAAATTACCATTCCCAATGTTAGGCCAGCTTCAACATCATGGCCTTGTATAGTCATGATACACATCAAACTACTGGCAATGCCTATAGAAATACTACGGCATCAAAATAACTGCTCTACCGCATCTCCTTACGAATAATAAAAGCTCTATCACATTTCCCGGGGTCCGGAAACCTAATTAAGTAGTCTCCAATGACCTCTCAGAGATCACAAGTCGAAACTTTTGACATCAAGCTGGATAGCAGCGTAAGATGGGACGTTACCTAGAACAAATACATTCTAAGCAGTATCTATATGAATGCAGCCAATTGTCCGTTATTTTCCCAATTTCCCCATACATTGTCAAAGCAGAGGCCATGATCCGTACCTGGACCACAGCTATTTATATTAAAAGCCCGTCATTACACCTTGTGGTACTCGGTGAGCCTAGTATGGAATATGAATCTCAGAGCAATAGATTGGAGATATGTTCACTTCTGCGACTTGGAGCATTATTGTAGGTAAGTTCACTTTGCTTGGCCTGATGACTTGACCTGCAGTAAGCCAGGCGTGTAGTTTTGGGAAAAGTCACAATTTTTCTCTAAAATTCTGTCCAAATTGTTCCCCGTACGGCTGTTGGAGTTGAAATCTCACTAAAGTCATCAAGGAACTCGTCTCAGTGACCCCGACCCCACCACCCGAACGAAAAACTCCCAAAATGGAGGGTTAATTTAGAAGCCAAAGCATAACGTCCCACAAAGCACACGGACGGCTGCCCCGCTCAGGTCACCCTTTCACCAGTCAATTGCCAGCTGACCTACGTCGGGTAAGCTAAAGAGCGCCGGAGCGTCTCAGGGGAACCGATCCCAAGCTTGGAAAATTGCATGCAGTGATAGTGCATGTCCAGTGGAAATGCACTGCCACTGCATGTTTCTGAGCAGCGGGCCGGAGCCCAACACTGTACCAGCTGAGCTACCGGGGCGGCTCAAAAATGATCAAGTATAAGGTGTGCCAAGTATGGCAGCGCCTAACACCACCGTTTTTTGGCTTTCTTTGAAAGACCCAAAATACCTCTGAGCCAGAATCGGATCCACACCGACGGTTGGGGGGGGCAACGGGGCTCAAAATAGTGAAAATCACGTTTTTTAAAGAAAATCAGCAAAAATCAGGGGGTTCGGGGGAAGTTTCCTGGTTTTCCCTCTCCCCCTGGATCCAACTGTGTTCTGGGAGTCTGCGCAGCCCCTAAACTGAGCCAAAGCTAACACTCGTCCCAGTGGGCCTCTGATCCATCTTCACCCCGGTGAGGGGGGTCGAACACCCCCTCGGTCTCAGTTCTCATGCACAATTATGGAAAATGCAACGCTGGTAGATGCTCATTTTAAATAACGAAGAACATTTATCGGAAATTCTTTTACTCAAACAAATATTGAGGTCAAGACAGGTGAAAGAATGTGAAAGGGTAGGTATTGGTTTTGACTCTTACGTTTGGCTGAGTTGAATCGGAGTTTTTTTTAGGCGTCGTTTGGTTGACTCGTAACGAAAACTTAAGTGATGTATAGTGTGACCATGCTAGGTCAAAATGTAAAAGTGACCTGACGCGTCAAGTTAATATGACCTAACATAGTCCATATTCATATTAATGAACCTGCAATGATTATGAAAACGTAATGATATCAAAATGCAATACCTATCTTCATTTCCTGCCAAGTTATTGGCCCAAATATGAAAACCTGCTTGAGTACTCCTAAATAACCCCTCAGAGGTCACACGTCCAGTTTTGCAGCCCTACCCTAGAGAGTGACAAGGTACTACGCTTTTGAGAATAATAACTTGAGTGAGGTCACATGGCCGGTGCTTTGATGTAAGATGATCCAAACTAAATCAAAGATAAGCTGTGCCTTTTTTCTTCTCATTATACCTGTGCCATACTTTTTCTGCTCTCTACAAAACCTCTGGTTCGTCCAATATATTGCTTCAAAGTCACTTATACTTTCGCGCGCGTCAAACCGGCGTCTGACTTTGGACCGTATATGATTATTTAGAGCCGCGCTGCGCAAAATGATTGCGACAAATATTCAAATATTTGGTATCCAGTAAAAACTTGGTTTTTCTAGCTTTGCTAAAATTAAACTGCGAGGGGTATCTTGCATACGTACGGATTCCTCACTCCCGAAAAGAACGGTGCATTGTATTTCATTCGCTTCAAAGTCTGTTCTCCAAATACCCTTGTACTTATGTAAACTAAATTAAACTATCCAATTTGGACATCAAGCTTAAGCCCGAAGCCTTTTGAACACGGACTATGCCAAGTTTTTGCATAGAATTGCATATTCGGCAGTCGGATCACGGAGCAGATGAGCGCCCAGCGACATCTGAGGCAACGGAACGCCAATACGCCGAGCGGTGGCGGAGATTAACACGCGCATTGACGGGGAGGGGCGGGTACCCGCCCCCTCGGATTTTTCGGAGACAGCAGAAAAACTGCGGCGCGCAGCGCCGCTGTACTTGGTATACCTGTTCCCTCATCATTTTTGCAACTTCTGTGAAAATTTTAAGGATAGGTCATCTCAGGTCAGGTCACCAGTACAGGTCAAGTGACCCGACCTCAAAAAAAGTTTAAGATAGCATAAGTCAGAGCAGGGTGAACTTATCCAATTGAAACTCATATCACATAATGGGCTCACCGAGTTCTCTAAAATATGTTCCGGTATTTTTGATATCTATGACCTAAAGTCAGGTACGAAGCATGACCTCTCCATTGGTAATACATGGGAAATATGGTTTTTACTGAATAACTCAGTAACAGATGGTGATAGAGCGTTTATTTTAGCTTCATTAGACTCGCCTTGGCTTTGCAGTTCTAATGATATGCATTTTATATAATTTGACCCTGACCTGATATCAGGTCAGGTCAAATCTTTGATTTGACCTAGCAAGGTCAAGTTATATATCATTCGATTCGGCTTGCTGCGAGGATTCATAAAGTTTAAGTCGTTTTGCTCTATCTTTACTTGTTCAGATGTAATGGCCGAAAAACTTAATTTACATGTTATCCCTATGACGGCATGTGACGGCATGTTTTTGACCTCCGGTGACCTTAAATGTGATCTGACAAAAAATGGTCCAAATATTTTCGATGGAGAATCGGATGGGCTACCCAACGCCGTTTACCGTTTTTTGCTACCTACCGTGGTTCTCGAGATCTTAGGGGGGCGGGTACCCGCCCCCTCGTCAATCCGAAGGTGGCTCAGACCCCCGTCAATGCGCGTGTTAAAGTGTTTTTGTGTTGTCAGTCGGGAAGGTTTGATGCGTGGAGAACTATGGTGGCCTCTTGCAAGGGTGCTACATCGTTCAAAAGTAGAAACATGCCTTGTTTTTGGACATGGAACAGTGCATAATTGCTTTTTAGATACTTTTTTAAGTTCGGCAACGGTTTTGCCCTGGCTAAGATTTGGTCACATGATATAAGGTCAGGGCGTCGCCACGGATTTTCAGTAGAGGGGGGGCGCGGAGCCAAAATGGGGAGAGCCAGGACCCATAGCGAAACCCTTGAAACTCCTACTTCCGCTTGAACTCGCAATTTTCATTGGTATTTCCGGCCAAAAGTGGGGGGGTGGCCCCCACTTTCCAAGAGTAGGGGCCCAGCCCCCAGGCCTCCCGGTGGCGACGCCCTTCTATATAAAGTGCATGCAATTTTTGGAGATTGAGTCCCTGGACAGTTCAACAGCTGTCGTGACGTTCTTCTGTGCTGCCACCTTTCCAAAGATGCATTTCAAGCGTAGGAAGAGCAGTGCCATAATGGCTCTCCCAGACGACGGAGTTCCGGGTGGGCAGCACCCCAGTTCTTCGAAAGGTGGAGAGATAGATTTTCTCGGCAGATTAGCTTCTATGCCTGGCTTCTGCGGCTGCCATTGAAAATGATAATTTGCGACAACACCAATTCTAATGGACTCCTATGGGAAAATGACAGAGTTGGCGGAACTGGTTTTTATAAGACAGAAAAATGTTCTTGATTAATCGTCGTTGGCAAGAGCAAAACATATCCGCAGGTGAATCGACAGATATATGGGTTATGCTAACACAATTCGTGATGCAATCGAATAGCTACTAACAAGGTTTGCCCAGGCCAACCTACTCAGAGTGGGGCCGTCGGAGGGCACAACAGGAAACCTAGCACAGTGAGTACTGCAACATGAAACCCACTAGCCAATTATCACTGCTGGTCTGAAAGCACTAACAGGTGAGAAGGGAGGAAAAATACATCTCCAAACGCTAGGATTTCTAGAAAAAAACAATATTTTCTCCGTGGTTTTGGTCCTTTTATCCCTCCCAATCCCTATAAGCCGTCTCTAATGGCCTTATATCGGCCTACCACCATGACTTCAAGTTACTATTTGGCGCTGGGCGCAGTCTCGGATTTAGAGCCAGGACTATCGGCAACGCTCAACAAAGTGTAGCCACCCAAATGCAGTCTTCTAAATTGCATGCCTCCAATGTGATCTATTTAACAACTTTGGCCGAAGCTAAGTATCGAATTTAATGAAAGCTGGTAACCTATTATTTTTGTTTCCGCCGAGCGATTCTGAAAGGGCGTTAATCGTCAGCCTTCGCACGTGACCCCACGGCGCTGTCAAGGCCGAGGTGGATCCTCAGAGAACACCAGTAAAACAACGACAGAAGCGAAAACGCCCATAAAGTTGGTGGGAAACTGGAAGGCCCAGAAATACTGGTGTTTGCAGACTTAGTTCGTATTTGGCTGGGAATGAACAGCCACCCTGGCGCCAATCTCGCCGCCAACAGCAGCACTAGCTCTGCAATATGCAGACGTCTTAAACCAGCGACCGCAACAGGCCCGGAAAAGTCGCTTGGCGATAAGCACCACTCTCGTACTGCCCAAGAACGCGAGAAAGGGAAAAAGTTTTGAAATTTAAACAGATAGTCTCCTGTAATTCAAATGCCATGTTTTCTTATAATTGATAACGTGTCACAGCCGAGCGCCTGGTGACATACTCAAATTAACCGACCACTTAGTAAATGAAGTGAATTAGAGCTCGGGATAAACACAGGCATTAACTATTTGGGACATGATTAACCACGAGCACTTTGCAGGCCGTCTCAATACCTTCAGAATACTGTTAACAGCCTAAAAGGTGACCCTAAAAACGAGAATTGAAAGACAAAATTTATTTTCCCCGATATACAAAGAGGATCCTCTGACGCATAATGAAAAATACACATAGAGAAATGCATACTATGGGAATATCTATGACGAAATTATGGAAAAAGTATCAGGTCGTAAGGCTATCGTAGTAGGTTTCCCTTAATACCATGCATTATATATGGAGCGTAATGATGTTTCATACCGTTAGTAATAAAGGAAATATATCGAAATAAATTTAGGGAGCACAATGTCAGGAAGAGTAAAACTATGACGTGTAAATGTGTGAAAAAACAGCAGCGGTACCAGCCGCCAGCAGATGCTGCAGAGGGGAAAAGGCGGGGAGAGGAGAGAGGTTGGAGGCTAAGAGAGGGAAGAGAGAAGACAGTAGAGCATGGAAAAATTAAGGGATCTGTAGTAGAACTCAAAATAGTTGACAATCAGGAATACGGCTAGAGTATGCGATCACAATCCTGAGAGAGCACGGTCAGAGATAGACTCGATTTGACGATACACTAGTATTCGAGGGCAATTGTTCTCAGGAGACTCATTCTTTGTCCGCCATCATTCGTTTTCAGCCATCATTGCAGCCCGACGTTTGATATACTTGATGTTTGTACCGTCTCGAGGGCATATTTGTGCGTGAGCAAGGAGGCAGCCCTGGGTTGGATTTCAAATAAGGTCGTTGCATAAAGTAGAGAGCTGTGCAGCAGAGTCAGATCAAAATTATTCCAGCTCAGACAGCCCGGCTACATAGAGGTGGGTGACTCGGCACTGTAACAAATACCCACAGTTTTCATTTTTCATTTTAATTGTTTCAGACCTGCTCTTTCATGTGCTCTTGCCAGTTTTCAATTTACGTTAAGGAACATATTTTTAAAAGTGTTTAAATTTTCTAATAAGTATAACTTTTTCAGTAAAAATGAAATATTTCAAAAATGAAATCATTATGTTAATTGTCTCTTTCCAAACATTTCTATATACGATTTTACGCACTTATCATTATCCTTATTCATAAGGTGTCGACTGGCCTGTCCCCTCGAATCCGGATGTAAAAACACTAAGCGTTTTTTTTTACATTCGGATTCGAGAGGACAGGCCAATCAACACCTTATTAACTTATGATCATGCTCCTCGCCGCAGCACTCCAAAACCTATCAATATTATCCTAACTGGATCAAATAGCCTTGGAAGAAACTGCTGCACGGGCAAAGAGTAAAACTCCCGGAAGCTATAACCCCTGAACTGTTATACTTAGTAACCTACTAATGTCACAGGTGAGTTCTGGCCTGCTCAAGACCCCATGCACCAAGTTTAAAGAAAACCTGAGAGGTGAGTACGTGAGGCCTGTGGTGAAATTCCGTGAAATGCCCCAAAGTTGATACGCTGCACAGCTTCAATGAAAAAATGCAGCGGTTGGACTGTTTAGGTGATCCATCAGAGAAGAGCTTGCTCGGTTTGTTTTCACCCAGCTAACGCTGCCAGGATCAGGCCAACCCACTGTCAGCTGCGAGCTGCTGCCTCACGTGATGCTCGTAATTACCCGGAGACAGATTGTTCAAACGTGTCACTTGTCAATGGTTTTTGATAGTGGCCTTAACTAGCACTGGTATGCTGCTTGCTCACAAAGCGTAAAATTAACACGCACATTGACGGGGGTCTGAACCACCTTCGCTTTGACGGGGGGAGCGGGTACCCACACCCTCCCCCTAAGATCTCGAGAACCACGGTGGGTAGCGAAAAACGATAAAGGGCGTTGGGTAGCCCACCCACTTCTCCATCGAAAAATTTTGAACCATTTTTTGTCAGGTCACATTTAGGGCCACGAGAGATCAAAACATGCCGTCATAGGGATAACATGTAAATAAAGGTTTCTGGTCATTACATCTGAACAAGTAAAGATAGAGCAAAACGACTTGAACTATATGAATCCTCGTAGCAAGTCGAATCGAATGATATGTAAGTTGACCTTGTTAGCTCAAATCAAGGATTTGACCTGAACTGAGGTCAGGTAAGGGTCAAATTATATAAAATGCATATCATTAGAACCGCAAAGCCCAGGCGAGTCTAATGCAGCTAAAATAAACGCTCTTTCACCATCCGTTATTGAGTTATTCAGTAAAAACCATTCTCCATGTATTTCCAATGGAGAGGTCATGGCTCGTACCTGACCTTAGGTCATCGATATCAAAAATACCGGAACATGTTTTAGAGAACTCGGTGGGCCCATTATGTGATATGAGTTTCAATCGGATAAGTTTACCCTCTTCCGACTTATACTACCTTAAACTTTTTTGAGGTCAGGTCACTTGAACTGTACTGGTGGCCTGACCTGAGATGACCTAACCTTAAAATTTTCACAGAAGTTGTAGAAATGATGAGGAAAAAGGTATGCCAAGTATGGCGGCGCTACGCGCCACCGTTTTTCTGCTATTCCCGAAAAACTCGAGGGGGGCGGGTACCCGCCCCCGTCAATGCGCGTGCTAACGTGCGGACGATTGAAACCTCCATGTCCTCGCTGCCAAAAACGAACCGATAACTTTTTCCCTTTTTTAAAATCAAATCAAATCGGCCACCACATCAACCTGCAGTTGCTACAATTGTTGGAGACTATTAAGGCGTGGTTCACAGCCAACAGAGTCAACCATCCAGTTACCTAAAAAATTTCACTCCAAACTAAGAAATCCTTCATGACGTCCAGCGGCAGTGATTCAGCTGTGGAACAGCCACGCACCGCCGCGGTGGGGGTCGTCGCCGACGCGGCCGCACGTGGGGGCGGCCCTGGCAGAGACGCGGCTCTGCGTGCGACGGTTATCGTCGCTTCACTGGCCTCCACGCTCCTGAACCCCCTCCCAGAATAGCTGCCAACTGCCAAAACAACGCGCGTCGAGACCCAGGTGAGCTGTGAGATTGGGGAGGAAAGCTCCGCCCCCCCCCGCTTCCCGCTGAGACAGAAGCCATCAATAACATTGGTCTGACGTCACGTCGGATGTCAGGCTTAGTTTGAAGCGCCAGGTCAGGCGGCACTATTGAGCACTCGCATCTATCTTCGCGCTGTTCATTTAAGAGGTCGTGACATTAGAGGTCCGCAAAAGGCTGATTTTGGATACATTGCTGCGTTTTTCTTTTCGGTGTGATTGTAATTACACCTTGACTTGTTCTCCTCTCTTTTACATTTTCAAACACCAGTTACGTTTTACGGGTAGCTTAATGATGACATGTCATGGCCCTTTTTAGATATTAAGGGTATTTTTTCTACGAAGATATCCGAAACAATGGTGAAAGTCAACCCGTTTCTTACTCTACCACGGTAACTTTCCCAAGCTGGCTCCACAGACAATATCTCATCGGGTGCCGAATAATTGTGATTTTATTTCAGAAATAGGTAGGCCACACGTATAAAAATATAAAAACACACAAACTTTCTATTGAAATTCATCAGCAGGTATTACACTGCTTTCCAAGAAAAATTTCTTACGAAACAATGCTCGCTAATTTCCAGGTCAAAATATATTTCATTCTGGAGATAATAGACGACACAATTTAAAACTTGAGAGCAAAGAAACTGCGCTCCTTCTTTCAAAATAACTTTGTGGGCAATTATTTAAAGTTTAGAAGCGAGTGCAAGTTTAGAACTAGCGAAATATGCTGTCACCATCACTTGGTCATCTTAACCTTTACCTCGGCCGACGACAGGGACCATCGATGGCGCCTTCGAAGTTTTTTTTCAAGGATAGCGGAAAAACGGCGTCGCGGAGCCCCACCGTGCTTGTTAACGTGTCGCCTAATTGTTTTTTTGCAACTTCTGGCAGAAGTTGACATTCAGATCATAACAGAACCGGTCCCCAGATCAGCTTTAACAAGGTGAACTCACTTCAACTTTTGAGGTCTACCAAACCCAATCTTGAAAGTGATTGGTTGGAAACCTACTGCACTCGATAAGCCTTCCATAGTCTATAAAATGTATATCATGGATTTTTATTTTATTAACCGGAGGTCAGGTCAAGAGGTGACCTGATAGCGTGAAGATTGGACTACCATAGGGAAAAGCTATGCTATGCTGTAAAATTCACAACAAAGTTAAGAAGCATGTTGGTTTTTATGCTTTGAAAACTTCCAGGGGTGATATTAGCCCTGTGACCTATCTGAGACCATCATATATTTTAGCGGTTCATATTTACGTATTCGCCTGTATAATATGGACAGATATACCTGACGCCAAGGTCAAAACATTGACCTGAGCTCTGAAGTGATTAAAGCAAGCTGAAAAAGGGATGATGAGATTTAAATGATATTTCTAACGCTCTTCCCAACTTAGCACTAGCCCTCATGCTTCACATTTAGAGGGCCATCAGTTTCTACCTAGCGGCGGGGTACTGCACTGCACCCCTGGTGGGGTGCGGGTTAACACGCGCCTTGGCGGGGAGGGTCGGTTACTTGCTTCCCTCGGGTTTTTGTAGATAACCTGAAAACGGCGGTGGGCAGTGCCGCTGTACTTGACATACATTTTTCATGATCAGTTTTTCAGTTTTTGTCTAAATTTTGGGTCCAGGCCATTTCCAGTCAGGTCACCACTTCAGGTCATGTGATATCATCTTTAAACAAGTTCAAGATAACATAGGCAAGAACAGGGTTAATATATCGACCTGAATTTCATATCGCAGAAAAGGCCTGGGTTCTACAAAACCCAGTTTACAATTTTTATATCGATGAGCTGAGGTAAATTACGAGCCACGATGTCAAGCCATTGAGGCACAGCCACACATGTCCAATGACCTGATCCCATCAATGTTATTGGAAATTAATTGGACCAGACCACAAGTCAGGTCAAATCCGAGATTTGAGATTACAAGATCATATTAGGTCATCTTATACATCATTTTACGCGGCTTACTGAGAATATTCAAAATGTGTCGATAGTTTTGTAATAACTCGTCTACGTCAGATCTTGTGACTGACAATCCTCCGTTTCCATGGCATCCCAACATATCCATATGGTCACATGTTTTAACACGCGCATTGACGGGGGCGGATACCCGCCCCCTCGGGTTTTTCGGAGATAGTAGAAAAACGGCGGCGCGTAGCGCCGCCTACTTAGTATACCTTTTCCCTCATCATTTTTACAACTTCTGTGAAAATTTTAAGGTTAGATCATCTCAGGTCAGGTCACCAGTACAGGTCAAGTGACCCGACCTCAAAAAAAGTTTAAGATAGCATAAGTCGGAGCAGGGTGAACTTATCCGATTGAAACTCATATAACATAATGGCCCCACCGAGTTCTCTAACATATGTTCCGGTATTTTTGATATCGATGACTTAAGGTCAGGTACGAGGCATGACCTCTCCATTGGAAATACATGGGAAAAATGGTTTTTACGGAATAACTCAGTAACGGATGGTGATAGAGCATTTATTTTAGCTGCATTAGACTCGCCTGGGCTTTGCAGTTCTAATGATATGCATTTTATATAATTTGACCCTGACCTGACCTCAGGTCAGGTCAAATCCTTGATTTGACCTAGCAAGGTCAAATTATATATCATTCGATTCGGCTTGCTAAGAGGATTCATATAGTTCAAGTAGTTTTGCTCTATCTTTACTTGTTCAGATGTAATGCCCGAAAAACTGAATTTTACATGTTATCCCTATGACGGGCATGTTTTGACCTCTCGTGACCATAAATGTTACCTGACAAAAAAATGGTTCAAATGTTTTCGATGGTGAAGTGGATGGGCAGCTCAACGCCGTTTACCGTTTTTCGCTATATACCGTGGTTCTCGAGATCTTAGGGGGCGGGTACTCGCCCCCGTCAATGCGAAGGTGGCTCAGACCCCCGTCAATGCGCGTGTTAACCTCTGGAGCCTAGGTGATGATCGTAGATTTGGCATGCCCAAAAAAGAAACGAATAATTTTTCTAGAGTTTAGTTTAGGCTACCCAGCAGCTTTGACAGATTTCTTGCTAACTTGTGTGGTTTTTAGATCTTAGGGGATCCGGCTACCCGCCTCTTCCCCCTATTTTTTATATAAATTTTGTCCAACTTGTTCCCAGTACGGCTGCTGGAGTCGGAGTCTCGCTTAAGTCCTCAAGGGACTTGGCACGAGACCCCGACCCCACCACCCGAACAAGCAACTCCCACAATGAAGGGATAATTTAGAAGCCAAAGTTTAACGTCCCACAAAGCACAGGGACGGCCGCCCCGCTCAGGTCACCCTCTCACCAGTCGCTTGCCAGCCGACCTACGTCGGGCAAACTATTGAGCGCCGGAGCGTCTCAGGGGAACCGATCCCAAGCCTGGACATGCACTGTCACTGCATGCTTCTGAGCAGCGGGCCGGAGCCCAACGCTCTACCAACTGGGCTACCGGGGCGGCAAAGGGTGAAGGCGGCCATGGGGGTGAAGGTGGCTCAGATCCCTGCCATTGTGGGTGATAAGGGAAACAACGCTAACAGTATCCTTCTTTAGGCTAAATTCTAAGTAAGCAAATGTAACTGGATGAATCAACTATCTTCTCGACTGTGGACATTTCGGTAAACTTTAAAGGAGGTTTACTTTGAGCATGGCAGCGTAGTTTCATTCCTTTTGCTTTTGAATATCTTTCAACTCTTTTTCTGCAGCATGAAGAACTTTTATTTTGAAAGTAGCTTACGTTGTTTTGAAGGAATATTTACCTGAAAATCACTACTGAGGGTTCATAATCGAAGACTTTGGTGTTTTATATAACATGTACACGCAAAATATGATTTATGAATATATTGTACTTCAACGACCCAGTCCATCAATACACACACACACACACACATATATATATATATATATATATATATATATATATATATATATATATATATATATATATATATATATATATATATTTGGAGACGGTCACTTGGTTGGGTCGGTTTACAATTGTTGCGGATGATTTCATGCAGGGCCTTCTCATCCTTCAAATGTGCTGAAGACATGCTGCTCTGATAGTACAGCTTAATCGTTGCCCCTGTTGTCGCTGTCTGTGTTTCTTGAGGTCGGCAGAATTTATCGAGTTGTTCAATACTGCATCAATTTGACCAAGACGATAGACGCTTAATTCGCAAGCTGGAGTCCTTTAACTAAAAAAAGAACGAACGCTAAGTATGTATATATATATATAAAAAAAAAAAAAATATATTATATATATACTTAGCGTTTGTTCTTTTTTAGTTCTTTTAGTTCTTTTTAGCGTCTATCGTCTTGGTCAAATTGATGCAGTATTGAACAACTCGATAAATTCTGCCGACCTCAAGAAACACAGACAGCGACAACAGGGGCAACGATTAAGCTGTTCTATCAGAGCAGCATGTCTTCAGCACATTTGAAGGATGAGAAGGCCCTGTATGAAATCATCCACAACAGCTGTAAACCGACCCAACCAAGTGACCGTCTCCATTTGGTGATAGACTACAAAAGCCCACGAGTATCCAGCCTTATAATGAAGAATAACCTGTCTCAAGACCAATCTGAACTGAAAGCCACTAACGTAGTCTACAAGTTCAACTGCCGTGCTGGTGACTGCGCGCACCGCTCCGATTGTAGCTACGTTGGATTCACGACCACCACGCTTTCGAGAAGATTGACCACACACCTGCAAGATGGAGCTCCAGAAAAGCACATGCGCCGCTCACACGGGGAACGACTAACCAGAGACATGCTGGTCCAAAACACGGAAATCCTAGCGAGATGACATGATAAGAAAAGGCTCCAAGTGCTGGAGGCAGTATACATCAGGGACATCAATCCCACAATCAATAGGCAGATAGACATCGCCTCGGCGCTATGAGTGTTTGACAGTGCCCCTCTTGCGCCTAGTTTATAATTTGACAGTGTTTGGGGAGGGACTTTTTATGGGTAGCGACGTTAGGCTGGTATTTAATGTTCTGATCTATCGATAATTATGCCGCACTGGATAATTTTAATTGATAATCATTGATCTTCTAATGATAAGCGCCCTTCGTTTGAATTCGTGTGACTTAATTCAAATTTCTGAACCACTGATTCAAAGAAGTCTTAACCATTTTTGATCCGAGACAATGAGTGTTTTGAACTGTATTTTGTTATTATTGTCACTTTATATGTATCACTTTATTGTTATATGTATCACTTGTACCTGAATATGTTGTTTGTAACAATGAAACGTCGCATGCAATGGCCCTTAGTTCAATTCTGCATCAATTTGACCAAAACGGTAGACGCTTGATTCGCAAGCTTGAGTCTATTAACTCAAAAAGAACGAACGCTAAGTTCTCCGTCATTTTTAAAGAAACGTGTATCGAGAAAGAAATGCTCCCAAACTATATACATTATATATATATATATATATATATATATATATATATATATATATGTCGACGACCTGAAAAGAACAGGCCAACAACCTCATAGATGCATCAAACAAGGAAACAGTCGGGAAAACTGGAATGCATTGTAGGAGAATTCCCACCCGGATACTTCTACGGGAACCCGAAAACACATAAGCCGGAAAACCCATTTGCCCCCTAATAATTTCTCAGGTCCCGCTTCCAACATACCAACTAGCTAAGAAGCTGAACAACCTATTGCTACCGTATATTCCAAGCACCTATTCTCTTAACTCTACGTCAGATCTTATAGATATCATCAAGTGCAGGAAGAGAAAAGGACTCCTCGCCTCATTGGACGTCAGTAGCCTCTTCACGAATGTACCGATAGAGAGAACGATTGAAATACTATCTAAGTATGCCTACCATCACCCCACCTTAGATGCACCTGAAATTCCCGAACATATACTCCGTGCGATGTTACGGCTCTGTACAAACAAAGCACCTTTTCGGTGTCCTCAAGGTAACATGTACCTGCAAACAGACGGTATTGCGATGGGCTCCCCTCTCGGAGTGCTTTTCGCACAGGTCTTTATGGCTGCTGTAGAGGAAGAAGTTCTTCCTAACTTCGAACCCCAAGTATCCCTCTACTGCCGGTTCATAGATGATATCCTACCAGACTTAAAAGACATCTCAGTATTACATCAACTGAGACAGGAGCTACAGACCATTTCATGCCTGACATTCACCGTTGCAGAAAGTGCGAACCACAAGATCTGTTTCCTTAACACGCGCATTGACGGGGGTCTAAGCCACCTTCGCATTGACGGGGGACGGGGGCGGGTACCCGCCCGGGGCGGAGGGCGGGTACCCGCCCCCTCCCCCTAAGATCTCAAAAACCACGGTAGGTAGCGAAAAACGGTAAACGGCGTTGGGCTGCCCATCCACTTCTTCATCGAAAACATTTGAACCATTTTTTGTCAGGTCACATTTAAGGTCACGAGAGGTCAAAACATGCCCGTCATAGGGATAACATGTAAAATTCAGTTTTTCGGGCATTTCATCTGAACAAGTAAAGATAGAGCAAAACGACTTAAACTATATGAATCCTCTTAGCAAGCCGAATCTAATGATATATAATTTGACCTTGCTAGGCTCAAACCAAGGATTTGACCTGACCTGAGGTCAGGTCAGGGTCAAATTATATAAACTGCATATCATTAGAACCGCAAAGCCCAGGCGAGTATAATGCAGCTAAAATAAATGTTCTATCACCATCCGTTACTGAATTATTCCGTAAAAACCATTTTTCCCATGTATTTCCAATGGAGAGGTCATGCCTCGTACCTGAACTTAGGTCATTGATATAAAAAATACCGGAACATATTTTAGAGAACTCAGTGAGGCCATTACGTTATATGAGTTTCAATCGGATAAGTTCAACCTGCTCCGCCTTATGCTATCTTAAACTTTTTTTGAGGTCGGGTCACTTGACCTTTACTGGTGACCTGACCTGAGATGACCTAACCTTAAAATTTTCACAGAAGTTGTAAAATGATGAGGGAAAAGGTATGTCAAGTACGGTGGCGTTACACGCCGCCGTTTTTCTGCTGTCTCCGAAAAACCCAAGGGGAGGGGCGGGTACCCGCCCCCGTCAATGCACGTGTTAACAATCTTAATCCAGAGGAAAGGAAACAAACAAAAAGCATCGAAAAACTCCAAGAATGCTCCTTAATGCGAAGGCTGCTGTGACATTTAAAAATATATGTTGAGATAATGACCTGCTTTCCAGCTATTTAAATGTATATATATATATATATATATATATATATATATATATATATATATATATATATATATATATATATATATATATATATATATATATACATATATGTATGTATGTATTTCCATATACTGATTCATTAGGATTTATTTTTATCATATAATATAAAGTTGATGTTTTCATGTCTTGCATTTGAGGTTTATTTCAGATTTGAAAAGATAGATATGTACATGTGCTTGTCACTACAAACACCTCATTTGTAAAACTGATTAACTTGCCGAAAACTTATCCGCCTGTTAATATATCCCATCCTTCCCGGAGTAATTTTCTCCTACGTGGCCAAGATTCCCCGGGTGTCCTATTGTATGTTTCGCACAGGATGGGACGCCCCCACGTCTCCCGACGCGTTGCTGTGTGGTCGCAAACGACGCTATCCATCATGGGTGTCGGCAGCGTCGTCCCGGGAGAGCTGGGCCGCGGGGCGGTCCCGCCCGCCTCCACATACACAAAGTCATCACATCCAGGCTGATCTCGACACATTTTCCTTCTGCCCTCATTTGCAAGTGAGGCTTAGGAATGAAAACGCTTACATGTTTCGAAACGATTGGACTTTCTCTTACCAGCCTTGGAGTAATGTTTCAATCACTACGGCTGGCGCTTTTTATTCTTTTAATGTCGCTGAATTGATGACTTTAGTGACCCAGTACTAACTTGACACGCGCATTGACGGGGGGCGGGTACCCGCCCCCTCGGGTTCTTCGGAAATAGTAAAAAAAACGGCGGCGCGTAGCGCCGCCGTACTTGGTATACCTTTTCCCTCATCATTTTTACAACTTCTGTGAAAATTTTAAGGTTAGGTCATCTCAGGTCAGGTCACCAGTACAGGTCAAGTGACCCGACCTCAAAAGAAGTTTAAGATAGCATAAGTCGGAGCAGGGAGAACTTATCCGATTGAAACTCATATCACATAATGGCCCCACCGAGTTCTGTAACATACGTTCCGGTATTTTTGATATCGATGACCTAAGGTCAGGTACGAGGCATGACCTCTCCATTGGAAATACATGGGAAAAATGGTTTTTACGGAATAACTCAGTAACGGATGGTGATAGAGCATTTATTTTAGCTGCATTAGACTAGCCTGGGCTTTGCAGTTCTAATGATATGCATTTTATATAATTTGACCCTGACCTGACCTCAGGTCAGGTCAAATCCTTGCTTTGACCTAGCAAGGTCAAATTATATATCATTCGATTTGGCGTGCTAAGAGGATTCATATAGTTCAAGTCGTTTTGCTCTATCTTTACTTGTTCAGATGTAATGCCCGAAAAACTGAATTTTACATGTTATCCCTATAACGGGCATGTTTTGACCTCTCGTGACCTTAAATGTGACCTGACAAAAAAATGGTCCAAATGTTTTCGATGGAGAAGTGGATGGGCAGCCCAACGCCCTTTACCGTTTTTCGCTACCTACTGTGGTTCTCGAGATCTTAGGGGGGTACCCGCCCCCGTCAATGCGAAGGTGGCTCAGACCCCTGTCAATGTGCGTGTTAACTACATTTATTTTCAATTTTTGATAACCACTGAATCCTAGCTTATTTCATAAAATAACAAAGGAATGAAAGAAAGAATTCCAAGCTCCTGTCAACACCAGCACTTGGGAGGGGTCTGGCACTAACGCGCACAGGAAGGGGCCTGGTAAGCCCTCACCTAAAATGTCAAGAAACCAAGAGGCTTAGAAAAAGGTCCGTTGGGGGTGTGAGAGCTGTGGTGGTATGTACCATAGCAACCTTCGTTGACTGGGTCAATATTGCCCAGGTCAAAGGTCATAAAGTTCGAATTTTGACTGCGAAACTTTTTGAAAATTCTGTCATTGTGCGGAAAAGTTGGGAATATACTGAAAACAGACCAAGCTCACATAAGACAGTCAAAAATATTTTCCCTGAATGTTTGGGGTCAAGGTCATTCAAGGTGATTGCAGTATGACGTCACGATATGACATTCGCTGTAATGTATGTACATAAACTATAAGTAGCAATAAATGAGGGTTGAGCAATAAATGGCGAGAAATGAGGGTTGACCTTCATCCATGACCTTTGACCCTGACCACAGCACCGTGTTACCTTAGCTATAACGGCATGGCATAGTATACCTCGTACTACGTAACATCATTTGACGGGAATCACTGTGACAATGACCCTGCAAATTTTGTATGATCTTGACTTGCGACCTTTGACCATGGCACTCATGTGAGGTAGCCTTCTCATGTTTATAAATGTTTATATATATATATATATATATATATATATATATATATATATATATCGTTTATATGGCGTTATGAGGTCACCCCTTCGTCCCCACAGCAGGTCAACTGATGCGGCTGAGTGATTCTGGTGATCTAAAAGTAATGCTTGTTTTTGAAAGCCCTTACGTCAAATAGTTATTAACCGAATGGCAAAATTACTTCACCAATCGACGCCTTCATGAATTTTAACAGTGTAGCCAAGTAGCGTTTTTCGGTTGCAAACGGTTCTCGGGTCACCTCGGAAATATCGGTCAGGGACTTCTGAAACCCTTCAAGGGTGCGTGTTACGCGTCTTGGAGACTGCTGGCGCCTGTTTTCTTCCGGATCGATTCTTTCTTTTGTTTTATTGATCAATAAAGAAATTTGGTATTGGGAACTTCTCAAAAAAGTTCATAGCATATTGCAAGTGATGATTTCATGGGCGGATCCAGGATTTCAAATCGGGGGTGGGGGTGAGGCGGTGACACCCCCGGGAGTCCCGAGGGTGTCACTTTTGGTTGGCCAAACATATCAGGTGCGCATCAGGTCCCATCGGTAGGCGCCGATTTTCGATCCTGAAGGGAGGGGGTGTGGGAAACGACGATTCCAGGGGGCGCCATCGACCTATCAGGGAGCGCCGCGACCATTTCAGGGGGCGCTGAGGTTCGATCGGAGGCAATTCTCCTTTTACCCCCCTCCGAGATCGGGGAACCCTTTATGGATGGATTCATTTTCCTTTTCGGTGCTTCATTACAGAATGGAGCAGGAGTCTGATTTCTTTGAATGTTGAAATGGCTTGGCTCATTTAAATCCGAGTTGCAGGAAGTTAAATCAAAGGTTATCAAACCTCCATAACCCAGGTAGTGCTTAATGAGCAAGCAAAATCTTCATTTGAAATTGTTGTTGTGACTGCATAATGTGGCAGATTATTGCAATTGTATCGTGCATTGATGCGTTTGCTTAAAGGTATGTTTTTTAACGACTTGATCTAGGCTCGAAACGATGCTTGCGAGTCCACAAATAGGTTTTACTAATGAACAAATATTCGACACTTTAAGAAATAAAACCACGACTTTTGCATATGCAAGTAAGCAACTACATCAACCGACACATTCCATCGCAGAGAACAGCAAATACATAATTGCAAGGCAGCGCGATTGAAGCGAGCACGTGCCAATCATCCGCCTGAATGCACCGAAGGTGCCAGGTACCGACGATAAACTTAAGCCTGCTAAATTGGGAAACTAATAGGCATAGTTTGGCTGTCGTGACATAACACTGGGAGCAGCCAAGTGGTGTCTGTTGCGGGGGTGGCCGGAAGACACTAGATTCCAGACCCGAGCTGGGAGCGAGATGCACGTTACACTTGCGTGCAGAACTCCTGCAGCGCATACAGTTTGGTTTTATTTGAAAAAAAGAATATCAAAAATCTGGCCTGGATAACTCTCTCGGTCATCCACGGCTGATGGTCTTTCACTTTCACCGCAACTCTCCAGAGCGCAATCAGAGCTTTCCCATCAGGTGATGGTGCTTTTACAACTTCCCGTTCACACCTCACTTCAGTTTCGGTGAAATCTCAGTGAATTTACTGAGCTGAGTCGCGACGGACGCTGCGACTCAGCACAACGCTCAATGCCTTTGCCCTCAATGCCTTTGCCCACAACCCTCAATGCCTCAACCACAACGCTCAATGCCTTTGCTTGGGCATAACTGAGCCCAATAGGAGCTTGTTAGAGAGTTTATGTGCGGTCAAATGGGCTCGACATATGAAAGTTGCATCGTTGTGAGTGATTTTGTTAACTTTCAGTTGCCGCCGTTGATAGTTTGCTGGTAGTTTGGCACGGAACTTTTGAGACTGATGCTGTTTTAGAAAGAATTGAAAAACTGATTTTTTCACCACCACCAGCTCTCCGAGAAATCATATCGCAAAGACTTATAGTAGCATAGACATAACAGTGTTAACCCGCTCCCCACCGGGGGTCCGGCGCCACCTTTGTCCCACAGGGGGCATCGATGGCCCCCTCTAACCCCGAAAATATGGTGGTTAGCGCAAATCTGCAAAGTGCATTAGAAAGCTCGGGTAGATTCAGAATTATTTTACTTATCATGTTTAAGCGCTCAGGTCAATGGCCGCCCCGGTAGCTCAGTTGGTAGAGCGTTGGGCTCCGGCCCGCTGCTCAGAAGCCTGCAGTGGCAGTACATGTCCAGGCGTGGGATCGGTTCCCCTGAGATGCTCCGGCGCTCAAAAGTTTACCCGACGTACAGGTCGGCTGGCAACTGACTGGTGAGAGGGTGACTTGAGCGGGGCGGCCGTCCCTGTGCTTTGTGGGACGTTAAACTTTGGCTTCCAAATCAACCCTTCATTGTGGGAGTTGCTCGTTCGGGTGGCGGGGTCGGGGTTTCCGTGACAAGTCCCTTGATGACTTTAGTGAGACTTCGACTCCAACAGTCGAACTGAGAACAACTTGGACAAAAATTTAAAAAAATGGTTTGACCTCCAGACGTCAAGTTAGGTCACAATAGGCTATCTCCACTAAAATATGCAATACTTAACCCTCGCCCCATCGGGTGCCATCAATAGCCCCCTCCCCTAAGGTTTTTTTCGGAATAACAGAAATCGATCTGGCCAGCACCGCAGTTGAGAGCTCCACATCATTTTTCCTTCATCCCTGAAATTTTTACCACGGGTCACACTAGATAAAGTCACTAGGCGACGTCAAACAAGGTCACCTCACTTCAACTTTTGAGCTCTACCATAGCTACATTTCTTGGCCGATCATTTTAAAAACTTTTACAATTCATGGCCTCTCCAGAGTTTAAAAAATATCTATCCGGGATTTTTTGATTTTTTGACCTAAGCTCAGGTCACGAGGTGGCCTCTCCTATTGAAAAGGTATGGGAAAACTGTCTTACGACCGAAAAATCACAAAAATGATTGCAAATGATCAGATTGCTCAGAAAGGCGTTCTTGGACACTCTTTCATGGATCCCAGGGGCGATATTTACTCTTTGACCTCTTTAAGATCATCACAGGTCACCAGGGGTAAAAAACAGGTCATATCAGGTCACGCGGTGACCTGTTGAGGTAAAAAAACTGGCCGGAGGTCATAGTATTCCACATAGTGGAGAAAGCCCTGGCATTTTCCTATCAAATAGTTTTACCACATCTCAATAGCTGTAATGGTCTGAGAGCTATGCTCAGGTTTCTTAAGCATTGCATATTTTAGTGGAAATAGCCAATCGTGACCTAATCTGATCTCTGGAGGTCAAACTATTGACCTGAGCGCTTAAACATGCAAATAAAATATTTTCATAAAATAGAATCATGTACAAGTGGAAATGGGTGGCATAAGCAGCACATAAAATGTGCTGCTAACTACAATATCATCAAAATGATACGATTTATAAAATCACACAACAAACATAGCACGCATGCGCACAACTCATCTAAAGCAAACACCGAACAGAGCCAGTGATCCTAATATTTTCAGCACGTATTGCTCGGGTAGCTCTCATGTGTGGCAAAACAATATTTGCCTCAACCTCGGGGCCAGAGACCCGCTGGCTAGACTCAGTGGTAGAGCACCTGCCTCCGGGCCACGGGTCCCGGGTTCGAGGCCCGATGGGTTCTCTGAATAAGTATAACCTTTTTACTTGTTAACACCCGCACTGGAGGGGGTCTGGCACTAACGCGCACTGGAGGGGGCCTGGTAGGCCCCCTAAGATCTCGGAAACTAAGAGAGTTAGAAAAAACGCCACTTGGTAGGTGGGTGAGGGCTATGGTGATCTACATGATAACCAATTTTCATTGACCTAGGTCAATATCTTCAAGGTCAAAGGAGGTCGTAAAGGTCAAATGTTGGCCATGCTGAGGATCGATTGGTAAATGCTGTGATTGTGCGGGAAAATGGTAGGAATAAGCTAAAGGCGGACAAGGTTCATAGAGAAAAGGTCTCAAAGAGGCTTTCCCACAACTTTTGGGTCAAGGTCATTCAAGGTCATTGACCTTTAAAGTCACCATATGTTATACTACTTATAATTTACACTTTGACTACTACTGTAGCCACTGTTTGGAGGAAATGAGGATTGACCTTTCCCAAAGACCTTTGACCTTGGCCTTTGACCTTGACCTTTGTATTGGGGTACCCTACCGATGACGTCATAGCATAATATATGTCAGACGGGGTAACGTCATTTGGCCGGACGCACAGTGGTCAGTGACCTTGAAAATGCAGATATGACCTTGACCTGTGACCTTTGACCTTGACCTTGACATTCATGTGAAGTGACCTTGATATATAATCCCGCTTATATGACGTTATGACGTCACCACTCGGTCTCTAATGCAAGCTAACTGGTCCGACCGCACGTTTACGGCGATCTCAAAATGCAGGTCTGACTTTGAAAGCCTATAAGTCAAAAAATTTTCGACTGATTTTAAAAAAGTCTTCACCAATCGACGCGCTATTAAATTCTGTTAAATGTGGCCAAGAATCGTTTTTCAGCTACGGGCGGTTCTCCGGCCACCTCGGAAAAACAGGTGGGGGGCCTCCGTGGCCCCCCACTCCAGTGCGCGTGTTTAACCTCGCTCTGGTGGGAGGTGGGGAGGGATATTTGAACATCCCCTCCTAGGGTTTTTCCGCCGGTGCCATGAAATTAATCCGCGAAGTGCCGCCGTACTTAGCACATCTTATTCTTCACTCGCGCAACTCGTACCAAAATTTTAGTTTGGGCCATTCCATGGCAGGTCACCACGCCAGCTCAAGTGAACTCACCCCCAAATATTTTGCAAGTGGTACCAGTGAGAAAGTTTAATCTATTGATATGATATTCATCACACAATAGACGCATTGGGTACCACAACCTGAGGCAGTAGTTTCTTATCAACGACTACTAGGGTCAGGTGCGGGTCATGACCTCTCTATTCAAAATGCATGGGGAAAGAAGCAATTGGATTGTAAATGGCTCTATCTGTGTAAGACGGCCTAGAATGGCTTCTTATGTTCGACATCATAGTATCTTAGGCCACTCTGCAGGTCCATTTCATAAGTTTGGACCTGTGACCTCTGGGAGGTCACTGTGAAGGAAAGAGTAGTTCCTAACTCAACGCGTCTCATATCAGGGCCATCTTCCCACGTTCACGAATAGTCATTTCAAGGTGTTTTGTTCGCAGTCTTATCCTTGCCTCCGCAAGAGTCTCCCCTCCATCTACCAATAGCTTCACTCGCAATGCTTTGAATCGTCGTCTGAGCAGTTTATTGGAATACTGCGAGTAGTTCAAGCTCTCAGTTCGCACATAGAACAAACGTGAAGCTATTCCATATGGAGAGATAACTTTACTTCAAAAGGCGCATCAATCAGCTGAACAGTGAGCTTGCGGGGAGTTTTATTTTCTGTGCCGATCTTGTTGAATCCAAATAATTCCTTAACCCTATTTCCGTCAGGCTCCGGCTACCCCTATTTCCGGCAGGGGGCAATATCGGCCCCCTAAGATCTCGTAATCTAACCGGCCGATTTTGAAAATTCAAGTGCTATAGATTCCCCTGACGCTAAACTTTATTTTGAAAAAGAAAATTTCAAAATTTTGATTTTTAAGGAGAAAGTCGTGCAAAATATACAATTTTTGTGTATTTTTATTTTCCATAACCCTTGTCTCTGTTGTACGATTTTCACAAAACTAGTTCAGATTTACAAATAATTGACCCAAAATTGTCATATACTCGAGTTACGAAAATTCGAAATTCAATGGCAGTTCCAGGACCAGGACTATGAGGGGAAATATATACAACCTAAAAGTTTTTGTTACGCGGATTAGAAGCCGTGATATACTGCTTGGCATCTTTGACACATAAATAAATGAAAAAGTGAAAAAACTCATCAGGGGCGGATGCAGTAAGGTAAAACAGTGGGGTAAAATACATCCCAACAATATGCGAGTGGTATGCATGAGTATATTAGTCCCTCGACTAGTTGAAATTTATTTCTGATAATTTTTACCCTCCCATGGCGGCTCTGGGAAAGGGGGTGCATAGGCGGATCAAGGACTCGTCGTGGGGGGTGGGGGTGATTGGAAACACATTTTTAATATACAACGATATTGAGTCGCGGCGGTGATACTGGCTGGGAATATGCATTTTGAAAATGTGTAGTGACTGGACACGCCTCTGGTAATCTAGAATTTGGTTATAACTATTTTGAATTTTCATATACCCAATTGTATTGCCCTGGCACGGCTGTAAGCAGTCTTCTCCTTACTAACGTTTAGTCCTTCTTGATAACATTCCCCCATTTTGAACTGCTGTAACCGCCCCTGATGAATACAAATAGTGACAATTGTGAATGCACTATCATCTCACATAAAAATGATATAATAAAACCATATAACTGGTATCAGGATCAGCGAGACGGCTTCCTTTTACAAAGAACCCATCGCATACGATAATACTTGGTTTGTGGATAGAACCTCCCCAAAACCCGCCATAGCTCCGCCCTGGTAAATATATAATATTGACATTTTCAGAAAATCTGCCTGTACTAGTTTTAGGAAAAGTCAGGAAGTTTCAAAGTTCTATCGCAAGCCGTTTCGGAGATATTCTTGAAAACCTTAGGGAGGGCAATGTTACCCCCTGCCGGAAATAGGGTTAACCTATTCATAACTATAATTTATAACTATAGTCGCCGAATTCAGTCACATCGACCGATTTGTTGCCCACGCAGGAGGAAGCTTTGTACTCATGGATTGATGGATATCGATGTTTACAGACTTTGTAGGTAAATGCTGCAGGTTGAAAGAAGGCTGCGTTCTAAAATTGTGAGACGTTTCTCATTACATATTTCACTTCTATAATTTGGATAGGGATATTTCTAGAATTTTACTTGAAGTGTACAATGCACAGCAGAGAAAACAATGGAGAAACACGCCCGACCAGAAGCTGGTGACACTTATTTCCGGATTATTACATTGGAAGCAAGTGTCATCAACGTCATCATCATCCATATCATCAACGTCCGTGCCATCATCGTCCGTGTCATCAACGTCCGCGTCATCAACTTTCCTGTCATCACCATCCAGGACATCAACGTCCGTGCCATCATCATTCATGACATCAACGTCCGTGCCATCATCATCCATGTCATTGACGTTCGTTCCGGCGTATGTATCCATTGTTTCATAACTTTTGGGGCTTATCGACGCACCAACTGTGAGGGTCATATGGCGTCGCCAACTCCTTTCCCTGTTGGAGGGGTTTCTCGGGAGCCAGCTTGCTCCTTGTTTAGGGGAAGCCGCCGAGCCTTGAACCCGGGTCGGCTGCGTGGCATACGCTGACCACTCCACCACCGCATCCCCTCTCCATTGTTGCGCAGTTTTGTAGACTTCAACCCTCGCCCCACCGGGGGCCATCGATGGCCCCCCTAAGGTTTTTCCGGGATAGCAGAAAAACGACGACGCGCAGCACCGCGGTTGAGGGCTCTACCTCTCACTGCATCATTTTCCCATCATCCCTGAAATTTTTTACCCCGGGTCACCCAAGGTCAGGTCACCAGACGAGGTCAATCAAGGTCACCTCACTTCACGTTTAGAGCTCTGTAAGAGCTACATTTCAAAGTCGATCGATTTGAAACTTCCTACACTTCATGACCCCTCCAGGGTCTACAAGGTGTATATCCGGGATTTTTCGATTTCGTGCCCTGAGGTCAGGTCACGAGGCGACCTCTCCCATTGGAAAAGCATGGGGAAAAGCTATTTCATGATATAAAAGCCACAAAAATGATTGCAAATAATCAGACTGCTCAGAACAACGTTTTTGGACACCCTTTCACGGATCCCAGGGGTCATATTTGCCCTTTGACTTTTCCAAGGTCATCCAAGGTCACCGGAGGTCGAAAACAGTATTTTGACAATAACTTTTGACCTAATTGAGTTAGAGCGGTGAAACAAACACCATCGTGTTTGCCTTGTCACTGGCTTTCATTTGATATACGGCAAGGTCACTTTTTGACCTTTCGTGACCTCAGGTCATATTGGGTCACGAGGTGACCTCTGGAGGTCAAACCACTGGCGGGAGGTCTTTACGTTCCACATAGCGGAAAAAGTACAGGCAATTTGCTATCAAATGTACTTTACCAGGCCTCAATAGCTCTAATGACATAACCCGCGCCCCACCGGGGGTCCGGCGCCACCTTCGCCCCACCGGGGCCATCGATGCCCCCTCTCTAACTCCGAAAATATGGGCGTTCGCGCAAATCTGCAAAGTGCAATAGAAAGCTCGCATGAATTCAGTAAGAAATTATTTCGCATGTTTTAGTGCTCAGGTCAATGGTTTGACCTCAGAGGTCAAATTAGGTCAAGATCGGCTATTTTCACTCAAATATGCAATGATTAAGCAAACTGGGCATAACTCTTATGTCATTAGAGCTATTGAGGCCTGGTAAAGTACATTTGATAGCAAATTGCCACTACTTTTCTGCTATGTGGAACGTAAAGACCTCCCGCCAGTGGTTTGACCGCCAGAGGTCACCTCGTGACCTAATATGACCTGAGGTCACAAAAGGTCAAAAGTGACCTTGCCGAAAGCCAGTGACCAGACAAACACGATGGTGTTTGTTTCACCGCTCTAGCTCAATTAGGTCAAAAGTTATTGTCAAAATACTGTTTTTGACCTCTGGTGACCTTGGATGACCTTGGAAAAGTCAAAGGGCAAATATGACCCCTGGGATCCGTGAAAGGGTGTCCAAAACGTTGTTCTGAGCAGTCTGAGTATTTGCAATCATTTTTGTGGCTTTTATATCATGAAATAGCTTTTCCCATGCTTTTCCAATGGGAGAGGTCGCCTCGTGACCTGACCTCAGGGCACGAAATCGAAAAATGCCGGATATACACCTTGTAGACCCTGAAGGGGTCATGAAGTGTAGGAAGTTTCAAATCGATCGACTTTGAAATGTAGCTCTTACAGAGCTCTAAAAGTGAAGTGAGGTGACCTTGGTTGACCTCGTCTGGTGACCTGACCTTGGATGACCCGGGGTAAAAATTTCAGGAATGATGGGAAATGATGCAGTGAGAGGTAGGCCCTCAACCGTGGTGCTGGCCTCGTCGTTTTCTGCTATCCCGGAAAAACCTTGGGGCATCGATGCCCCGTGGGCGAGGATAAGAGTTATGCCCAGTTTGCTTAATCATTGCACATTTGAGTGAAAATAGCCGATCTTGACCTAATTTGACCTCTGGAGGTCAAACCATTGACCTGAGCACTAAAACATGCCAAGTAATTTCTTACTGAATTCACGCGAGCTTTCTATTGCACTTTGCAGATTTGCGCTAACGCCCATATTTTCGGAGTTAGAGGGGGCCATCGATGCCCCCCGGTGGGGCGAAGGTGGCGCCGGACCCCCGGTGGGGCGCGGGTTAAAGCTTTGTCAAAGGCAACAGCCTCATTTATTCTGCCCATGACAAAAATGCATAACCATGCGAGTCCTAATGCAAGGTGTGGGCAAAACGAAGAGATTTAACAATAACTAGTCTGTCTTTTTCCTGCACATGTTTTTAATCAGAGACCCTTCAATAACAAACACCAAAGTTCACGTGTTGATCATAAGACGTCCTTACTTGGAATGGAATATCCGATTTACGAGCCGTGGATAATTCATGAGGCGTAAAGCCAACCATTCACGCCTCGCTTTTTTCGGAGCAGGTCGAGCGCGAAGTGCTTTTTGTAGTCTGCAAAGCGATGGAGGTGTTTGCGCACGGGGAAACCAATCGTGACAGAAATTCGCAGTGAGAAAATGGAATGGGCGGCAGAGATGTGCCGACAATACCGAATCTCTTCCCAAAACTGTTGAAAATATTTTAGGATCTACTCAACTTTAACTCAGCCCACGGCCAAGATAGCTTGCGAGACCACGAAAACAAGAGAGGAGATAATCCAATCCGCCGCGACGCGGCCCCGCTGTGCCCGCGGCAAAGTGAACGATGACTCAGATTGGTGCTTTGGCCTGGACTTCGTAACTTGGCAGATTGTTGTGTATCTATCCGTCAGTCACTAAGGCGCCGTTGTCTACGGCTTGCTGAGCCGACTACTGTGCACTCACAGCGGGGAGATCCATGGGTTGCAGATCCCCATGGGTGCCCGAGCCGTTGGCGGATTTAATTGGATTGGATCGGATTGGATTGGGTCTTCCAGACAACAATGATAGTCTTCGATCTAGATATGGATTTTTATTTCCACCTTTGTCGATGTTTTCGGTTACAGGATGGATTTGGATTAAACATCGTGCTGTCCAACCAGATTGGGCTGGGTTCGTTGATAATCCTCGGATTTAAACCAGATTGGATCTAAGCTGTCTTGGCCATGACGAATTTTTACCTTTGCTCGAGCGATAGGTATGTGCCACCTTCAGTGTGGTCGGAGAAAAAATAATATCCCCTGTCATGGAGAATTAAAGGAGTAAGAAGACACAAAAACAACTCAAAAGCCGGCCCAAGTGTAAAGCGAAGTTACTTCAGTAATTGTTTTCGTCGGGCCAATATAAAGATCATTAAAGACAACAATACAGTGAAACTGTCTAAATTGGGTGCAGTGACACAATTTCACTTAATCAAGGAACAGACATAGCAAGAAACATTTGCCACGCCCTTTGAAAGCATTTTAAATCACTCTTTTTAAAGTATGCCAACTTTTGTCATTTATGTCAAAAGCTAGAGCACTGAAGGGCACTAGCTCAAGTTTAAGAGATCAAGGGACAGATGTTTCAAAATAGCACGCTGTCCTTTTCTGGCCGCCTCGGAAAAATTTTAGAGGTCCAAAAGAACCCCCGTCCCGGCAAGGACTAATCTGATGCTGTGATTTGAAACGGTTGATTGTTTCAACGGCCGAGGGAGACGGTAAGCATGCAGAAGAGAATAGCATATAGCATGTCTTATTCGGTATTGATGAGGAGAAGAGAAAGGGGGTTCAAGGAGAGAAGACTCCATACATTGTAATTATGGAGCATCATGGAACAATGATATCAGGATGCAAGGCTCCAATTTCGACCTCACCGGCATAGCTCGAGAAAATCCCAGGAAGCCAGAAGACTGCACATTTTAAAATCTGAAACTGTTACCCGTTGGGGTGCAAATAATTCCCTCGTTATGGTTTTGTGTCCCAATCCAATACCTAACCTGCTCATTCTAAGCCTTGGAATGATGATTTTGCACCCCTCATAAGGCTCCAAACATCCATTTTCTTCGGGGAAACTAAATCTCCGAATAAATTCTGGTCCGTGATGAACAAAATCAATATTTGTTTTGCCTCTGGAAAAGCCATATCTATTAAACGTGATCGGGTCCTGATTAATATTCGCTTTGACCAAGGGATCATTTGGCTAGCATGGTGGTGTGACAAGATTTGGGACAGGGTATACCAGTGCACGAGCGAGGTTTAACTTGGTGTTTTCTTACTTTGAATGCGTGTAAATCATAAAGGTTTTGGCAGATTTTCTAAGTTTTTTTTACCAATCAACGTACTAAGAAATGCTCTCAAATTTTGTCAAGTAGCTTTCTCCGGTTTTTATTGGTTCTGGATCATCTCGAAAAAAACTCTTAGGGAAGATGCAGTTTGACGGATATATTGCACATACACAATGGCGGATCCAAGGGAGGCTAGTGGGACTCAAGCCCCCCTACCCCGAAATATCCGCGCCCCTATAGTTAATACATAGGCGAGGGGCTGCCTGAGGTCGTGGCAGGTGAGGCTCGAGCCCCCAAATGAATTCTTGGATCCGCCACTTCACATACAAATTCCATAATTCAAATGCCGGCAACGCATTTACAATTGACGATGTGTGTTTCTATGTTAAGTGATAGCACTGAAAGCCAGTACAGGCATATAACTAGTCGTGCTCTCCTTCTGATGTATATGCCAAATAGAGGAAAGTGCCCATATTACGGACACCGTAACAAAAATGACAATATCGTCAAAAAGTATCGACATCTAATGATGAAACTGGGTTAGTTCATCGGCCATGCAGCTGCCTATCTTCAACATGAGTTGGAACTCCACAGTCCTGTGTGTTGCTGGCTGAAATCTGTTTTCCCAAATGTCTGAATATGTTTGTATCTGTAAACTACGTGTCAACACACACCCAGATATCCTAAGTACACAAAGCAGCGCACCTAAATATAACCGTCCAACTGCAAAAATGCGTAAAACCACAAAAATGGTGGTTCATTCTTAACTGCAGAGTGTTCCTTCATATTTTAGCTATGAAATAAGACACAAATCAAAGAATAACACGCACTTCCGCGACCTTAATCAAAATGTAAACAATAACTACCGCATCGACACGTCTGCACGCACCGAACCAATAATTCAAAAGGAAGTTGCGTGATGTTAGGTGTAGAAAATATGGGTAGAAATTAAAAAAGGAAAATTTACTAGTTTGAACCACACCTAACCTAACCTAACCTAACCTGACCTAACCTTACCTTACCTAACCTAACCTAACCTAACCTAACCTAATCTAGCCTAGCCTAGCCTAGCCTAGCCTAGCCTAGCCCAGGGGGTGGACATGAGATACTTCTCTAGAATTCTGGGGGTTTTGAATGTTCCATTTCTGGGTCTAAAAGTTTTTTTCCAGCAAAATCTAACATGTAATTCCAATGGGACTTTTTGCAGGGGTTTGGAGCACGGGCCAGTGGGAAAATTTAAGTAGTGCTTAAGGGTATATTTTTATTTTGGGTATGTAAAATCGATCAGGCTATGTTCTAGGTGCATTTTTTAGTCCCTGACATGCTTTTATAACAAGGAAAATCCGCGATGAATTTCATGATAATTCCTTCGGAATCCCATTCCGAACATTTCGCTCAACTAATCGGAGCGCTGAATGCTACCATATGCTACCAGAACCAAAGGTATCTTGACCAGGACCCTCCAGAATACTACCATATCCTCAACATGCCACCAAATCAGGCAGTCAGCTGGCTGTCATGTCTGAACCGTATTTATAGGAACCGTGACCTAGCCTAGCCTAGCCTAGCCTAGCCTAGCAACCCGCGCCCCACCGGGGGTCCGGCGCCACCTTCGCCCCACCGGGGGGCATCGATGGCCCCCTCTAACTCCGAAAATATGGGCGTTAGCGCAAATCTGCAATATGCAATAGAAAGCTCGCGTGAATTCAGTAAGAAATTACTTCGCATGTTTTAGTGCTCAGGTCAATGGTTTGACCTCCAGAGGTCAAATTAGGTCAAGATCGGCTATTTTCACTCAAATATGCAATGATTAGGCAAACTGGGCATAACTCTTATGCCATTAGAGTTATTGAGGTCTGGTAAAGTACATTTGATAGGAAATTGCCAGGACTTTTTCCGCTATGTGGAACGTAAAGACCTCCCGCCAGTGGTTTGACCGCCAGAGGTCACCTCGTGATCTAATATGACCTGAGGTCACAAAAGGTCAAAAAGTGACCTTGCTGTATATCAAATGAAAGCCAGTGACAAGACAAACACGATGGTGTTTGTTTCACCGCTCTAGCTCAATTAGGTCAAAAGTTATTGTTAAAATACTGTTTTTGACCTCTGGTGACCTTGGATGACCTTGGAAAAGTCAAAGGGCAAATATGACCCCTGGGATCCGTGAAAGGGTGTCCAAGAACGTTGTTCTGAGCAGTCTGAGTATTTGCAATCATTTTTGTGGCTTTTATATCATGAAATAGTTTTTCCCCATGCTTTTCCAATGGGAGAGGTCGCCTCGTGACCTGACCTCAGGGCACGAAATCAAAAAATCCCGGATATACACCTTGTAGACCCTGGAGGGGTCATGAAGTTTAGGAAGTTTCAAATCGATCGACTTTAAAATGTAGCTCTTACAGAGCTCTAAAGTGAAGTGAGGTGACCTTGGTTGACCTCGTCTGGTGACCTGACCTTGGGTGACCCGGGGTAAAAAATTTCAGGGATGATGGGAAAATGATGCAGTGAGAGGTAGAGCCCTCAACCGCGGTGCTGCGCCTCGTCGTTTTTCTGCTATCCCGGAAAAACCTTAGGGGGGCCATCGATGGCCCCCCGTGGGGCGAGGGCTAACCTAACCAAACCTTACCTAATCTAACCTAACCTAACCTAACCTAACCTAGCCTAACCTAACCTAACCTAGCCTAACCTAAGCTAAGCTAAGCTAAGCTAACCTAACCTAACCTAACCTAACCTAACCTAACCTAACCTAATTTAACCCTCGCACCACCGGGGGGGCCATCGATGGCCCCTAAAGTTTTTCCAGGATAGCAGAAAAACGACGAGGCGCAGCACTGCGGTTGAGGGCTCTACCTCTCACTGCATCATTTTCCCATCATCCCTGAAATTTTTTACCCCGGGTCACCCAAGGTCAGGTCACC